>JAOYMR010000005.1:5305789-5336266 GCA_025802075.1 Tenebrosternarchus preto
AGAGAGAGAGAGAGAGAGAGAGAGAGAGAGAGAGAGAGAGAGAGAGAGAGAGAGAAAGAGAGAGAGAGAGAGAGAGACAGAGACCAAGAGCAAGACAAAGAAATTGGAAGAAAAAGAAAAGGCAGAGAGAAAAAAGAACAAGGACACCCAGTGAATCATGGGGGATGTAATGCACTGTGTCCGTGTAGAAAAAACGGTCTCTCTCTCTGATCTCTCCTAAACAGAAGGGGCACTATGGGTAGCATGACACACTCCTTCCCTATGGGCCTGTAAACGGGAGACCTGATCTGGCTAACCTTCTTCCATCTCCTGAGTGACTTATAATACCATTCAACCAGCTAAAAGACACCACACAAACATGAGCAGAGTGGCGCCTGCCTACCGCCGCTCGCTGGGCGGCTGTGGTTGTGGTGGAGCGTGCCCCTTCTGCAGGCCTCCCAATCAGCACAAGGGCTTCGGTTTTACGCTCTGCCATGCAAAGTGCTTGTGGGATTGATGTGAGCTGTTGGATCGAGGGCTTTCTCCCACCCCACCCACCGCCCCCAGTGGAGCTTTCCGTTTTCCGGAAACTTCTCACAGAGAAAACTAATAGACCGATAGTCTTATTAAGCAATGGTGATGATTAAAAAAAGGCTCTCTGCATTAACCTGAAGCTCAGTAGCCTATAGGCTCAAAGGAAAATGGCAGTGGAGCTAATCGTTACACCACTGACTGAACCCTCTGCTTGTCTAAAGGTCAGAGTCGATGGCTAAACTTACTCTTTCTCCCTCGGGTCCTGGGAAACCAAAGAGCCCAGGGATTCCAATGAAGCCCTACAACATGACAGAATAACAGGAGAAAGAGAGAAAGAGAGAGAACAAAGAGACGTTTATAATGGTGCCTGTGCCTTGCCCTACACTATAACATGAGATGAAGTCTATAAAGGTCCAGCTGATAGCCTCAGTGGATGAGGGACCCTCCAGGAAGTGCTAGACCTTGAGGCAAGTGTATATGCCCATGGACTGCATGGTGCTGGCTTCCACGATGTAGTCCAAGGGCACATACCCTCACACCAGGGATCACTGAGGCGTCCGGCTGGGTGGCTAAAGCTGATGGCAATGGTTTAGATGCACTGGAATGAGGGTTAAGATGATGTAATGAACAAAGAAAAAAAACCAAAACAGCAGTCACCTTTGCATGAGTACAGAAAGAAAGGACAGTGAATTTAAAATGCAATTGATATAAAAAAAATATCCCATTTTGTTTCCATCACAGAGCACTTAAAAATCAACCTTACCAGCCCCACATACAAGAGGAAAGGACTACAAAAACTCTTTGTGCCAGACAATCTTTACTGAAAACCTCAAATAGTGGAAATGTTCCTGTGTATATAATTAAATGGTATACCATTACAAGAGATTACTCTAACCACCAGAAACAGCACATTTATGGTGTTTACAGTCTTGTCTTGCTTTATAAGACCACAACAGTGTGCTGATTGGTGCAACATAGGTTTTAGAGTTTAAATAGCGGCTTAATGGACTGCATTCTGTAAAACTTGGATTTATGTTAGGCTGGATGGAACTGTAATGTCTGGTTCAAGATTATTAAGAGCCAAAACACACTGCACCTTCTAGAAGTAATCTGGAATGCAAAACTCTAGAGTCATGTCTGCCATAGAAGACTATGTTCCAACAGCCTAGAACCTTTCCTTCCTAGCTAGATGCTACCAAACATTTCCTAATTTAAGGTATACCATAGTTTGAAAGTATAGTATAAACAGTAGTTTATCTATACTAGTAACTAGGACATTCAACCAGAATATCATTTTAGCGAGCACTGACATTAGTCAGAGCCAAAACCAAGTAGAATATTAGCAATGGCTCAAGGGGCCACTCACCTGAACACCTTTTGGTCCTGGATTTCCTACAGGCCCAGGCAAACCCTACAAGAGACAAAACTGTGAAATAGCCCTACTTGCATTTGTAGATTGGATCAATAAAAAATAGCAGCGTGTGTAAATGTGTGTGTGTGTGCGCATACAATCTGACATGGAAGCATCGCTGCCCATGTTATGGGGTTCACATCTGAATTTAATGTCTTCCACATTATGTGGTCATTTGATTGACTCATACAATGTTGTGAATATGATCATGGAAAGAAAATTCAACAGCAAAACAAGTCTTAGTCTTGACTTTTTTTTTTTTTTTTTTTTACTTTGATGGTCGATAGCATCAAAATAATCGATAATGTGTGTTAGGTTTAGACTGTCTGGAACGAGGCCCGTCTTCCAGAAATGCATCCTATCTCTGAATCAGAAAGGGTTGAGCGAGTTAAGAGAGCGTTCTGAGAACAAGCCACTCTCGACATGGCTAGAAGAGTAGAGGCACTGACCCACGCTGGACCCTCAGTGTCACCCGCATCCTCCAAACTTCCCATCAACAGTACTCCTTACAAAATTCCAATTATTTAGAAGAAGCAAATACTGAAATTATCTACTAAAGGGAGACAATTAGGTGCTCTCTGACCGAATGTAAATAACTGGAGCTCTGAGACATGGAAAGGTTGTGAAATTTGACAGCAACAATGGTAGATCTTTAGAATTTGCCATCAGAAGGTGAGGCTACTGATTGCAGGTAGAGGTTAGCAAGTGAGCCATTTCATCCTGTCTTTATGTCAAATGTGCCAATAAGCTTTTGCGGCGTTTGCTAACATGGAGCCGCCAGCGAGATCTGCTGATAGGGTGCGAAAGGCACCGTGTGTGAAAATGTAGCGTTGTGTGATAGTTGGGGCCACAACCGAGCTACAACTGGCCAAGTCACATGGTGGTCCAGCTGGGCTCTCTGAAGCAGGCTTTTGACACAGAAAGGTTGAGAAAGTGACCTAGACAGCAGAAAGATCAGGACTTAAGATTGTTAGCCATTATAAACATCTCGGCCATGGTCAGGGCCCCGGACTGCTCGGCCAAATGTGTGGGGTATGAAATCCATGACAACTAAGTGGCCGGCCGCTGTGATTATTACTCTCAACGCTTTCCGGAGTTCGGGAATTAATTTGTGGTTAAGGCTCCCCAAAAGAGATTACACCCGTCACGGCCTAGCGCTAAATAAACAGAAGACCAGACGTCTGATTTTCATATTTAACTGGGAGGCATGCAAGGATGGAGGGTGTTAGAAAGGTAGGTGGATTTAGGAGAGAAGCCTGACATATGGTGCTGCCTTCAGGGCACACATTTGTAGGGCTGCCGTACAAGCCAGCAGCTCAAGGGGAGATTTACTGCACCTGCCTGCCAGGATAACCTTTGGCACCCGGGCTTCCGTCGGGCCCTCGTGCCCCCTGTGAGATCATGAAGAAAGAAGGAGAGGTTGAAGTACACAGTAAATGTACAGCTAGCTTTAATAAGTCAACTTGCGGAGGCAGAGAAAAGATACAATGGGCCAAGCTGTGGACGCACAGATCTTTTCTGTAAGACAACACGTCATTCTTCTGGCTTATGATGAGGGAGTGTTTTTTTTTTTTTCTTCTTCTTTTAAGCTGTGCTTAGAAAGAGTCACAAGCCAAAAACAACATCTTATTCTTTTCAGGTGTGTTTTGGATTTCATAATTTCAGTTTATGGAAACAATTATTGCAAGACTGAACTCTATGAGTGTCATAGAGTTTAAGATGTACTGTGCGTTTAAAATCCACTACTGCATTAATACAGTGTTATAAAAGAATGAAGCTACATGCTGCATTCCAGATGCAAATACTGTAGGAAGGATTTTAATAAAGCAATGTGTGGAATACTGAACACTGATTATTCAGCTCAGTATTGTTACTGAGTAAACCAGACCAAGATGTATAAGGTGTGATTTAAAACCAGTGTAAAACACTGGACCAGTGATGTATCATATAACAGCACTTGATGAGGTGAGTAAGAGAATGGTCAGTGCAGTGTGTCATTCGTGGGATTAAAAAAAAAAAAAAAAAAAACCATGATAAGAGACATGCAGACCACAGATGTTTGACAGAAATAAGCTCCGTCACAGATCTTCGTCTGTTCTCCTCGAAGCTTCGTTTGCATGCAGTGGATTCCGTCTGCCCTGTTATAGCAAAACTCTGTAGCCGAGGTTGCATGCGGAAAGCGTGATCTGATGGTGTCTGCTGAAGTGAGACCATGCTTAGAGAGCTGAACAACCAAGCGTAAAAAACTCACAGGGTCTCCAGGATGGCCGGAAGGACCAATGTGACCTTTCTGTCCCTGGAGAGAGAGAAGGAGGGTGGGGGAGGGGGGGGGATCTTTAATCCATGATGCATTGCTCAGCAACAAAACAACGGAGAGTGGACCCCAGTGGTGAGTCTGAGTCACTGTATGGCTGAAAATGCACTTATGCAACATGAATGTCTCACAAGGGACGTGTTCTACGGCATGAGCAAACCAATTTCCTACACAGCAGAAATGCTCCCGTTCCTTTTACTGTTCGGTGCATGTGAGACCTTTGTAGCGCTACAGGAGTATTGGTTATCACCACAAAGCCCTCTAAATGGCTCGAGCCAGTTGATGGTAATTTAGACCCACAAAATAAATAACCACGAATAAAAGGATTTCCTACTGGGCACAGCGTGCGGCATCCATTAGGAAGAGGCGTTAGGGCAGAACTGCGAAAGTGACCTGTGCAAAGACCAGTACATTACAGATGTTTCCACGCAAAGGAGACGAGAAGCAACGGAAAAATGGTAAAAGAATCTAGTAAATGGTGGAGAATCTAATAGCTCTCAGGATACAGAGCAGGAGATTCCTCGTTCCAACATCAATAAGTGGTGAGTGGGTCCTTAAAGCTTCCAGTGGAAGGCCAAATTTCATGTTATGTCATACAGCACCTGGGAACTGTAATCGATTCTCCATGTGTTCTCAGGGCTTCTGGAGGTCATCACTGTTGCCATTAGATTACATTACACTACTCAAATCATACAAGCCTGCCTCACTAAGGGGTAATACCAGATAACTCTGAGATTCTTAAAAGAACAGTAAACAAAACAAAGTAACCAGAAAAATGCAAATGATTTTGTCCTGGACGAAATGTCACTAAAAAACTAGTCTGGCAAAGCATAGCAGCCTTACAGTAGAAAAACCACAAATTAAGTGAACCAATAAGAAAATAAGGAACCTCAATATCTCTCAACTACTCTAACCATGGAGTAATAAGTGTTATGGAGGAGTAATTGGCATCAGCCCACTGCTCACAAGAATGCCAAGATACGTGATTTTAACCACACCATTCCAAGAAAGATTATGGAAGGCATCGTTTTGGGCTGTTGGAATAAAACTAACAGTGGTTCAAGTTATTTCTTCTCTGGTAGGCAGTCATGACTCTTTCCTACTGTTTAATCAGCAAAGCAAATCCTTTACAGTAACATCTTACCAGCAGGTGTCTGTGCAGTTTCTGATAGTGATGCATTTAGAGCTGGAGAACGAAGCCATCCAGGCTATTGTTCCTGACATGCGCTGGGGGATGGACTGGAAACCGATTAACACCTAAACTAGAAAGAAAGCGGTATAGAACCGGAGTCTGGTGGAGTTTGTTCCGTCTTAACGAGCACAGCAGGCCGGCATGGTCTTCATACCTGCGGCTGCTGAATTAATTTCACAGACGTTCAGAAGTTATGAGGATTACCGTCTGCATAACTCTGGTCCTTGCTGCAGCTCCAGTGACAATGCCAACTGTTCAGTCGAAAGCAATTTAATGCCCATGACAGCAGGAAGGGAGGCCAAGTCTCACTGCTAAACATTGGCTTTAAACTTACTTGTCGTACAGTGGCATTTCTTCACAGTAAATAACATAAATAAATAACAGGCTGGCGCAGAGGCAAGACAGGATTTAAGGGAAGTGTGTGCTGGTGTATAATGCAGTTTAAAAGTAAACTGGGCTGTGATCGCTGTACTGGAACTGACTGGTGCACCGAAGGCCGTTTCCATCCCAATCCGCTGCAAATGGAAATACACGGGGCATCGGGGATCCTGGGAGACGTGAGAGAGTCTGGGAAGCCAAACCAGAGTGTTTGTGGTCTGAGGAGCGACTGTGAGTGCATGCGTGCATATGTGTGTGTGTGTGTGCATGCGTGCACGTGGTGATCGAGTGGCTGGTCGTCTCTGAGTGATGGAGTCTGCAGGGCGCGCATGTGCGCGTGTTGAGTAAAATCCTACACATGGTTTTGCATCTTGGCAGGGCTCCTGACTGTGGTCCTTTATCTATGTATAGCAGATTGATGAACTGATGCTCTTAATGACTTGGAAATGCTCCCAGTGCCGTTGTCTTGAGTACAGCTGTCTGAGACAAGATGGCACCCCGACTCCAAGCTCTTTCGCATTAGCACTTTTATCAGCGCTGATACAAACTGCTAAAACAACCTGCCAACACTTTAGATGATCTGCTCTATACATACTACTCTTTAAAATGCATTTTGCTTGATCTGAAATATGCACTCTGCACTAAAGTCTCAACAAATCTTCTCTGTCCGCAGAGCCATATGGTCTCAAATACTCGACCTGAACAGTTAATAACTTTGAAAGTTTGTAATAGGATTTATAGATGATGTGTAACCTCTTCTGAAATGAGTTTAGTGTCAAAACTGTAGTACAGCAACAATGAACAACACCAGGTCTAAAAAACCTAAAATGCATAAATCTCACAAAAGACCACATGAAGAGAAAATCTCATCTCTGCAGCCAAACTAAATACATGCTAATTATTACCATATTCTACGTAACTTCACACAGACATCAGGGTCTGATATTTCTCCTGTACCTACAACGGTGACTCCATGTAAAAATTTTCCAGTTCATATATTTTTCACCCCTGTTCATGCTTCTTCCTCTGGATGTCTCATATTCCAAAATAGCAGTTTGCTCTGGTTCTTTTGCTCTACTATGCCAAAAGGGAGGTACCTCTTTCCTCCCACATGGCTATTCACCTCAGACTGGCTGATTCAAGCCAGGGCTCCAGTGTCTGCTACCTTGCCCTTATTCCTCCAGACATCAAGAACTAGCGCTAGTTTTCACCTCTACTCACACTTTGCACAGGGACAAGGAGAAAGAGAGGACAAACGGCACGGGGGCGGGGCAACTGAAGATGAGGCCATGGACGGAGACGAGCCGAGAGAAGAGCCGGGATGACAGCCGTGCCCCGTCTGTTTAGACGGACTCCTACGGACGTCTCCGGTACGTGCTGCGGACTGCTCTCGGACGGGCTGGTGCAGCCCTGCGAGAGTCGGGAAAACCACAGGGGAACAAAGCCCTGTCCTATCCACGTACAGAGAGGATCACAGACTCAAAAAGTTGAATTACACCATTTTTGTTTTGGCACTAAAAGCTGCATCATTAGCTCAGCAGGCTGACCTTCCTTCAAGACATCCCGCCATCCGAAATCCCATGTGCATCGGTTGATTTCCCACATTTTCCACTGGATCACGGCTGTACACCATCTCTGCCCACCTCTCTCATCTCCTCTGCTTGCGCACTTTCAGTCAGTGATGGGGGCCTGACCGCACTTCCTTACAGTGTTTACTCCAAACCCAGCTGGTGCAAGATCAGCTCTCACCATTATAGTCCAGAACTTCAGTCAGGCTGGGGAAATGCATCGGATCAGGAAATAAGATATATAAAAGAAATCTTCTCATGCAGTCGGCATTAATGACTGATCTGGGATCTGCCTTTCATAGTATGAGTAAAAATACGGTATGGAAAATTAGAACTTGATGTTTCAATTTATGCCTTCATTAGCGCTGGCTAACGAGTAGGAAAATCATGTGAAACTACCTCATCCTACACTGGCTACCCTACCTAATCCCACTTTAAGGTGTCCATGCTATAGCATTTTCTCTGCATCAGTCCAGCACAACCGTTGCCCTTTTGCAAGCATCAACAGGCAACCGATAACGGCCCAGGCTACCTGGGCAAACAGCTGAACGGTAACCTTAGCAACTCAAACTTTTGTTAAAAAAAAAAAAAAAAAAACTTCCGTGAAAGACAGGATGGAATACTGTACTCTGGGATGTGGCGTGGTGGACTTGAGCGGCCCGCGCCTGTCCTGTTGCACAACGGCGCCCCTCGTTGCCAAAGGCGACATCTGCCGAGAATGTGTGCTGCAAGGGTTCTGAAGAATTATGCGCAGCTAAACATGACAGGTCAGCAGGAGCATTCGTTCTCCCATTAATTGTCACCTGGCGGTGCGGCCGAGCACGTCTGTGCCCCATGGGTTTGTTATAACTTACAGTATGTTTAGGTTTTAGTGCCATTTGTCTCCTTTTTGTGTTAGAAGGCTTTCTCCTCTGGACACAGACCATGTATGGAACAACCTTGCGGTCTGCTGCCAATAACAATTTAGCACAGCGGTGTCTTGAAGTATTTTTCCACCAGCTTTAAATCTATTTTTTAGTTTATGATTAAAAACACATGTGAGTGGCTGAAGAGCCAGGTAATTCCTTTACTTTACAATGCTTTAGGCATTTTACCTCTAAATCCTCAGAGAAGTACATTTAACTGGAATCTTACTCACACCTAAACAAAATGAAAGTTTTGCGTTGGTCATTCTGTGGAAGAGTATGAGAGAGAGAGAGAGAGAGAGAGAGAGAGAGAAAAAGAGACAGTGAGAGGGAGAGCATGATGTGCATAATTACATACTGCTCAGCATTACAGCACACAAAAGAATATTTATTAAAAAGAAAGAGCACTGGACACGGTCCAGGCTCGGAAAAGTCCAACTGGATACGACATTGCTTCATCTATGAGATTGGAAAATTCTTAGCAACAGAAAAGGCAGTTTTCTCTGTGTCAGAGAGAGAGTGAGGAGCTCAGTGATGCTTGACATTACAGCAGGAACAGCAGGACCAAGGCCAGCTGTTCAAAAAGCCCTGGCAAAAGCAAGTGCTTCCTCACAGCCATTTTTGGTGCAGGCCTGTAAACGTGTTTTCTGAAAACATGACAAATCCCTTTAAAAAGAACACAGGCTCTGGCATAGTTCTAGTCTGCTTATTTGATGCCACATGGTAAATTGTGTAGACTTCACAGTAGGGAAGGAGTTTGCAGTGGAGGAGTTGGCACACACAATGATGCAATTTAATGGATCTGACACATGGCATAGTGGCTGTTTGCAGCCATGCACAGCTGCAAACAGCTGGTGACAGCATCAGTCGCTGATGCCAACCGTGCCGGTTCAACCTACTGGTGGGTAATTATGACCTACTTCAAACCCAAATGACCTCTTTGACCACATGCAATGAAACGAACTGCACTTTTTGCACAGGGTCCCCCCCCCCCTCCCCCGTCTTCTGGAGTGGGAGTGGAATGATGTCATGAGTTGGCCAGTCTGTTCAAGAACATCACCGTAGACACCAGGTTGGGCAGGCTTGTCTACAGCCTGTTAGGCTTGGATCCAAAAAAGTGAGAAGAGACATGAAGCATCCTAGCGTGAAGGCGGGATGCTCTGCCCTCCTTTGGGATCTTTCCCACAGACTAATCTCTGCTGGAGTGATTTTCCACTGAGCTGATTTAAGGTGGGGGATTATCCTCATGAGAAACCCACATACAGAGCAATATGCAATTGGTCATCCATAAACCTGGTGCACATTTGCTGGCTTAGATTTATATGCCGCTACACAGAAGCGCTCGAGGAACTGCACAGCGGTGTGAGATTACAGATGCATGAACTCAGGCGTGCCTGGATCTCAGTCATGAAGATGACGCTCGCTGGGAAAATGTGAGCGCACAGTAAACGCAATCAGCGATTCAAAACACCTGGAAAATGCACCTCTGGAACCTGTTGAAGAGACGTCAGGATGAAAGTCACATCAAAATGTAGCTCTTCAGGGGTGTCTCACCTTTCGGCCATCTTGGCCAGGCAGTCCAGGTGGTCCCAAGATTCCAGGGTCCCCCTGCAATGAGGGAATAAAATAGTATTACATTATTCTTCCATACTGATGGCATTCTCAGTCGAGAGCAAAACACTTAGAAGAGACTTACGACTACAATATTGGCAGTGCCGGATAAGTACATACGTAATCTGGGAACAATCACTGTTCATTATTCTGCTACTCTCAGCTATTGTATACATTGCGTGATACAGCTCACATTCTGTTTTAAATCTACTGTGCATGTCAAGTCTAAAGGAAATTCACTTCATCTTAAACAGAGAGGGGAGAAAAAAACTAAACATATACACAGATCCTTAAGTAAGAGGCCACACAGCAGTAAGTGTCCTGATACATCTTAACAGGCGAGGGGGAACATGCATACTTTTGCTCCACTTGGCGCTCTGCCAGGCGAGAGTCCGGGGTCTCCCTTTCCCCCCTGCAAAACAGAAAGAGGAAACAACTGATTCTCGCGGAGAACATCGCGGTGGAGCCAGATGTGGGTGGGGGGGGGGGGGGGGTTGCTGGAGGGTGGTGCATGCGCAGCGCAGGCCTGCCACATATGGAGATCCGCTTCCAGCGTGCATGAGTGCTGGCTTCACCCATCCAACATGTCGTGTGCTGTTAAGCGATATTACGCCAAATCGAAAAAGGCCGCTGACATCTTTTCGCCTCTGTGTAGGATCTGGTGATGCACATTAGGAAAGGTGACTAATAGGCTAAAAAAAAAAACAAAAAAAAAAACAGTATAATACAACAGTAAACTCCACTGCGGTGACTGAATACTGTAATGGCACTTTGCTAGTACTGAGAGTCACCAGGCCGGCAAACGTAGATGAGGCTAATAAACGCTCTTGAGGCCAAGGGGGGTTATTTACACAAGAGAGTGGCCCATGTAGGCCTGCAAAGAAGGAGTTTACAGTAAGCTCCTCTAAAAACACTAGGGATCACCAGGCACATTCTTTTGCCTTTTCAGGCAATGGGAGTCAGTCCGGATTTGTAGTTGTTTGTATCCTCAGAGTCTATTGCCTTTTAAACTGAATGCATAACCTCAGATGTAATACCTGGTCTGCTAGTCTCTGTGTTTTTAGTCAATCATCTAAAAGACAGCCTGGTGGCTGTTGATCTCCCTGCTTCAGTTCAAGTGGCCATGCAAATGGTGACCATGTTAACGTTGGCAGAACATCCACCTCTTTCGGAGGCTCTTTTGGTTGAACGGGACCGTTTAGCTCGCACGCTGCAACCGCTGCCAAAACTCACTTGTAAAACAGAGAGAGTTATGAAACAAACAGACCGACCCAGAATAAGACCTTCACTACTCCATAACTTTTTTCCATTTGACAGGAACAAAAACAGTAGACATTTTAGACTTCAGACCCATTTTAGACCTGGGAAAGATCCTTGTCATCTTCAGCGATCAACAGTATTAGCCTTTATTAGCCTGGAGCAATTTTACCAAAAGACAGACCATAAAGGTTAATGAAAGCTGAATTGTGGGGCAATCATCCCATCATGCAATTAACAAGGTTAGCCAATCCTGATTAGCATGACCACATTCGAAATTATTTTGTTTCTGGTAGAATTTCCAGAGCCATAGCAATTTATAACAGAGTTGGATTATAATTACAGAATAATATCACAGCTCTCCAGCTAATTTGGCTTGGATCTCATCTTTCCTGTTAAAACTGGTGTCAGAGTTTTCAGATGACACTAATTTCTAGCTAAGTAGGTGAGTAGGTCTTGTATTGCTCATAATATAGAGGCACAGAACAGATCGAAAAGCATGCATATATTTTTATTGATAATTTATTAGTGTGTATTTTTATTGATAATTTATTATTGTGTTATTAAGGTTTCTACTAATGAGGTCCATCTTAGCAGTAAGAAGCCCTTTGGTGATCAAAGGTTTACCAGCATGCCTAAAGTCGACTTTTTACACTGCATAGTGGTTCACCAATAAAATCAGCATATAAAGCACAGGCTGATCTGTGCCATGTGGCATGTGTGGGTGGGGGTGGAAGAGGAGTGCAGCTGTACAGAAAGGAAGTGAGGGGAAGTGAAGGGAAATACTGGGAAGTGATGGGAAATACTGGAAAGTAATGGGAAATGATGAGAAACTATGGCCATGTGAAGTGATGGGAAGTGAAGGGGGTGTTCATTGCTCTGCTCTACATGTAGTGACTCAATGATTCAGCTGGGCATCGTCAAGCAATTAGCACAGCGCCACTCTGATTCCCGGCCCTGACGTGCACGGCTGCTGTCCTCGTAAAGCCCAAACGAAGCCTGCGTGACCCTCACTTTCCCACACAGATTCCCCTAGACGTAATACATGGAAAAACTTAGAACGAGTGGCAGATGACCGCGTTGGGCGCAGAGCAAAAACACACGTACGCTCACACAAAAACGTCCTTCCCCCTGTAACACATTTCTGACTACAACACCATGGTCTTTTTTTTAATTTCCTTTCTTGAATGGAACTAATAAAACTATAAATGCATGCAGAACAGTAAGTGGTGGCCTTTTAGTGCTGATCAAAGGGCAACCACCATCTGATGGGTTTTTTTTAAAAAAAAATTTTTATAGCACACGACTGACGCAGCAGGACGAACCTCGAGTCCGGGCGGCCCTGGGCGACCTGGGTTTCCATGTGGACCCGGAGGACCCTGCAACACAAAGCACATGTCTGCATTTTATTGGTGTGTCGTTTCCCCCTGTATTTACAGTGCAATCACTGTGAACCCTGACCTGCGCCATTGTGTTTTCCCCCTAGAAGACTCACAGGAGCAAAGGTAGAGAGAAGAGAGACATAAAGAGAGTCAACAGCGACCGGCAATAGTTACCAGCAGCATGGTTTGTTTAACTGGGACGGGTCCTTAGCTGGTATGAACCTCTCGTATCTGGTGGATCTGGTTCACTTACAGTACGTAACTGCCTGTGCTTTCAGCACATTATTATGTCTTAATTTAAGCCTTACAAAAGAGTTGAAAAGTTAGAGATTAATGTGCTCGTTTAACACATTCCTGTGTAGTCCAAATTTTTACAGCGATAATCTAAAACTGAGGATCTTTGCCATTCGATGAAAAATTTGTGATTAGAAGTCATTCATCTATTTACTTTGATTATTTTGCTAACATTCATTTCTCAAGACTGATTTAAGGCCTTCTGCATTCCAAAAGGCTTAGCTTCCAAAAATGGACTTGTTAGACAAGTCGAGTAGTTGTGTTTTAAATGCAACTTTCACCAGTTTCCTCATGGGTCTATGTCAGAGCCCACGTCATTTTCAGCTTGAGGGGAGGTCAGGCCTGACCTGAGATCTGTGCTCATGTGCGCACAGGCTTTTTCTGTGGACCATATGGAAAATGACTCCCTGTTTCAGATATGACATATGGATGTGATTTTCTTCATCCTGTCACATCACTTCACCCCCCCCCACACACACACACACTCACACAAACACACACACACGGTCCGAGCAGAGGGATGGCAGCAGGGAATAAGGGAGGGAGAGCTCAAAGCTCAGCTGATCATCAGCCTGCAAAAAAAAAACATGAGCTGTGTGATGAGCACAAAGTGACAGACCTCAGAGAGAAGGACGAAAAACCGGGGACGAAAAACTGCAGTCCGAACCACTAACGTGCCAAATAACAGCAGAGGGCTTTTATTCTGCGCAAAAGGGAGCTGTCAGTATTTTTACTCCAAGCAGAACGGAGACATTAGTGAGCGCCGAGGCGAACCACAGAACGAGCGCATGCACGGCGGGCGATGGCGAATCTCTCTCATCCTGGTGGCAGTGTCATGTGATCTGTCCTGGACCCACGGTGATTGGGCAGCTTTTCCACAGATTTCCCTGCTGACTTGGCAAATGCTGGCCATATGGAGGCACTTACCAGAAGCTCATCTACAGATTTCCATCTCTTTATTCAGCAATTGGCCAGGCTTCGCTGAATACTGCAATTTGCCTGGACGCTGCTCATGTGGCTGTGGTTAGCCAACGGAGAGAAAGAAGGTGAGCGTATTAAATTACAGATCCATGACAACGCTAGGGAGAGCGTGGTAGGAGCGGGAGCCATATCGTTCCACCGGGCTACGGGCGTCCGTCTGGGAAGGGCGTCGCTGTAGGTCGGCACCTGGTCGGGCAAGAGGCCCGCTTCATCGAGCCTCGTGTGGTCGCGGTCGACCTGCATGGCTGGGCTGTCTGATCCACTCTGTGTGAGCTCCACTCTGTTGTGGGTGGGACACAAATTCCT
The DNA here is from genome assembly GCA_025802075.1 of Tenebrosternarchus preto. Taxonomy (NCBI): domain Eukaryota; kingdom Metazoa; phylum Chordata; class Actinopteri; order Gymnotiformes; family Apteronotidae; genus Tenebrosternarchus; species Tenebrosternarchus preto. The sequence goes on from JAOYMR010000005.1 coordinate 5,319,902, forward strand.
GCTGATAGCCACCAAAGGGAGTGAGGCTGCTGCTCGGGTCTCTCAGCATTAACAGCGATGTCAAATGGATTTCCACCCCCAAGGATTGTGCGTGCACTGCACATCTTTCCCCACGTCTTCCTAATCTCTGTGGTCCGTTTTGGAGGAAGCACCAATCTTCTGAAAATCCTCGCTGACTGCGGCAGGATCTTGAATGGGCCTCCCAGGCACGAGAAGAGGGGCAAACCGAGGGCGGATTTACACTGTGGATCACTGACTCTCACTGCAGATCACTGCAGACTGCTGACCTACCACAAGCCGTTCGCATAAAGTGGAGAAGCCACATGACACAGGATCACAAATCATGACTTCGGCTAGATTAGGAAGCAGCTTTATGGGATACTTTGACCAGTGCAAGCTGTCGGGTTCAGAAGATCATACAGAAACATCAACAACGTAACATGGAGTCAATGTCAGGGAAAAGAAATAGGAAAGCAACATGCTTTATTTAACTACTGTGATTTACATCTTTCCTCAACCAGCCTGGGCTGAACGACATCATGACGGCATCATGACAAAGCCCATGTGAGGCTTGGTTATTCAAAATGCTTCTGGGGTTTGAGGTTGAGAGCATGGTCAGGAGAAGACGGAGAGGAAAACCGCAGTCATGCAGACCCTTCGTAGTGCTCTTCAGATGCTCCCCTGCTCAAAAACAGTCTAAGAAGACTAGCCAAAAGATCCAAAACAAAAGCCAAAAACAGACAAACAACATAAAAGTGAAACGTAGCAAATGGCAAAATGATATGCTAATTCAGTGAAATTTCATGCATCAGAAGGTTGCAGAGCCTGCCAAACTTGTGAAGAATCTCAGATGCTAAAGTTCTCATCTCCAGCAATGTGTCACTAGTTGGTCTACAGCATGTCCAATGCTTTTAAAGACAATAATCATGTATGGTGTCTAATTCCAAAGGCCAAATGATCAAAGTGTGAAGGCCAGCTCCCCTGAGCAGCAGACAGACTCCCTGAACCCGTTACAATTCTGAGACCTATTACACATCTCCAAAAACACAAAGATCAGCAAAAGCCAGAACCTAATAGGAAAGTGAAATAACCAGCTTTCCATATTTAGTTCAAACCAACAGATGCATTTGGGATACTCTGAATGTTTGTAAGCAACGTGTTGGACCGTCCTACTTCAGCAAGTGACTTTATAAGAAGATAAACAATTTTTTTTGGCCAGTGTTGGCAGCAGTTGTAGAGAGTTAGCTACACTTCCACGTCCTCTACAAGAACAGGCAGCACAGTAAAAAAAAGCGCATTTACACTGGTGCCAAATCGGTGGCAAACTCCACCAGCACCCTAAGCAGCCACAGTTCTGAGGTCAAAGTTCAGTTGTAAAGACAGTGAGGTCCCGAGGGTACAGTGTTCCTTAAACGTGTGGAACGTAGCGTCACGTGCACGGCGTCAACAGCAGAACACAAGCACCAACTTTTTCTGCATTTGCAACTTGCGCAATCCTCTCCTCTGAACTCTCAATGCAGCGCACAGATCAGCTCCACAACAAAAGACTTGATTCGTTTCTTACTTTTTTCGTTTCTTATTTTTGCAATGAGGTGCGCAGCCTGAAAGGAAAAAATCTGTACCTTTAGGGCAGGTTTCAGATATGGCTGTAACTTCAACCCGAGCTCTCAAAGAAGGTCTGTTTAATTGAAACATATTATGTTCTTAATTAGAGCACTGTAAATCAGCAGGGTGCCGTCATGTGTGTATGTCCACACATCTGCCAGGAGCCACATGTACAGAAAACAATAGGACGCGAGACTTCATTACCCCAGGGATGTTAGTCCTACTTATTTTTTACTTAAATGTGCACTTTTTCTGATAAGTATATTTTATTTACATACAATAAATGACATTCATATAAACAAATTCAAAAGTTACAATAAACAAAGTTGTCAAATTAACCAATTACTGCTGGCTTATGTTCAAGCATCCTCAAAAGCACCTTGGCCATGTGCCAGAGAGCTGGCAAAAACCAGCAATGCTTGAAGTGTTTCTAATGAGCTCACTACAAAGGCCTCTTTCTTCAGTTCAATAAGGTGGTTTTCCCCTACAGTGTAGGAATCTTTTATGCATACGTGCACACACGCAGGCGCACGCAGGCGGACGCAGACACACGCTGACACACGCTGACACACACAGAGGCACACGCAGGCGCACGCAGACACACGCTAACACACACACAGGCACACGCAGGCGCACGCAGGCGCACGCAGGCACACGCAGGCACACGCAGGCACACGCACACAGAAAAGCCTCTTTGAACTGCTGATAAATGGATCTTCTTCATGCTCCCCCCCATTTCAACAGTTATACCAACCTATTCTACACAATTTTATAAGTGTTTTTGTAAAATCAAAATAAAAAATCGAACTGAAAGTAAAATCCATTTATTATCCTCTGGTACTCCAAGGTCTCGTTAGGGAATGGAGAGCGGCTTTGAGGAAGAGCTCTACAACGGCTGGAGCACAAGCCATTTCATTACAAATATGGATCTCTTTCCGGAGGAAAAAAAAACTTGATACATCTCTTATATATCAGCTAGTGAAGAAATGTATTATACTTGGTGAAGAATTAAACATTTTGGAGGACATTTTGGTTTTTGGTCATGTTCTATACCATACTCCTCAGCTACAAATGGGGAACATTCAGAGCAATAAAACGAAAGAGACAGCCTAAATCATACTGTATCGGTCTTTCTAATATGAATGAAATATTGCTATATGAAACTAAAACCAGGTTCTCAAGCCACCTTCCAAGAGAAGAACTCAGCTATGTGATTAGAGTAATGGCGTTGACCTTTGTGACTCAATAAGCGAAATGAGTTAGTGTTGATTCTGAAACTTGATCACAGCAATTAGCTGGAACACATGGATGGATCACAGGCTTATGTCATCCCCTGAGCCATGTCTGCAGAATGGTTGAGGGGGAGCGCTTACCCGTGGTCCTCTTTTCCCTGGTAAACCTGACTTGCCAGGAGGCCCTGGAGGTCCCTGAAAAACACAAAGAGAGGCCCCGTTGTTATGAGGAGAATGGTGAAATCTTCTTGCTGACATTCAGTGGACAGGTCAGCTATGCCACTACTGGATGAAAAGTAGAGAGACAACAGCTTCAAGAGTAGAGAGACCCAGCTTCAAAAGTAGAGAGACCCAGCTTCAGAAGTCAGTGCACTCTGGTACTTTACGGCCTAGTGCAACCCAAACGAGTCATATGTTGTACACAGCTGTTTGAACACTGGCAAACTGGAGCCAGATTTCTTCTTGTACCAAGTAGATCTAATAAAGGATGTAGAGGAAATAGAGAGATGGACAAAGACAACAACAGAGAGAACAGCGAACGCATTTGGAAAAGAATCAAAAAGAGGAAGGGAAAAAAAAACAAAAAGCAAACATACTTTGCATACACATTTAGCATTCAGCACTTGACATGAGATTTCACAGAGTCCGTAGAAGATAACTGTTTACAGTATCATTATTTGATATGTGTTTGTATGTCTCTGTGTGTGTGTATGTGTGTGTGTCATTCTTTTATTCCAAACAGTGTATTGTTTCATTTCTTCCATTGGCAGAAGATACAGGTATGCAGGAGAGAGGGATTAAGCTAGAAGTTAATGGCGCCCAAACACAAGGACCTGAAGCTGAACTCTCATAATGTGACTGTGATACTTTAAAGGAGTTTCACAGAGAATCACATCTAATGCTGAATGCTAAATTGTAGCCATCCATGCAAATAATGAAAATATTTTGTGGCTGCATCCCACAAAAGCTGGTCATTCTTTTTCTATCTGTATGACTAAGCAACACTCGACACCTGTAGGCTTTGGAATAGCTCTGGATTAACATTAAAAAAACCCCCAGAAAAAGCCATTTGTGGGTTTGTTTTGATTTATACTAAGTTTAAAACATTTACAGCCACGTGACACACTTCAAATCTGCATTGATCGGGAACCACACTTCTATAAAGTTCTTATGACCTGAGAGCTACAAAAAATGAAGAAAAAAAAGGTCTTTAACGCAGGGAAAATGCTGCACAATACGTGCATGAACCTGTGCACTCAGAAAGACACGCAGCTAAGACCCAGGTTAAGAGATGTTTGGGTGCACTGCAGGTTTGTCGTGTAGCAAGGCTCCCCAGGCAGATGCAGCGAGAAAACCCGAGAACAGCCCCACGGAGACCCGGACCCCTTTCCACGTGGCGCATTTCCTCTTTGGAATAAAAATCTGAGCATTAACATTCCCATCATCCCCCTCTCCTCCCCTCCTCGCCGTAAAAGAATGCAGAGATTAGGACAGGAGAAAACCTACTGCCAATAGTAGCCAATCCTTCTGGGAATCTGTTTCACAGAGGGTGCACTCCATGTTGTGTGTCGACAGTCATTAATAGTGAAGACATCTGTTGCTCACTTATGTGGTCACAGTTGATGTGACGGGTAGACAAAACCTAAAACATCGGCTCACTTTGCACACATGGTGCTAAATCTGCTTAACTTTTGACTGGATATACTGCAGAGTGAAAGAGAGATATGTCTAATGTGACTAATAGGGTTACACATAACTGAGGTTCTTTGTTTGCAAAAGAACCGAGTTTGTTTCACCGGACTCAGCAGAACTTTCACCTATGAAGTAAAGGTCTGTATTGCGGGCGAACAAGCTGTTACACAGTGTCCTGTAAAAGTCAGCTCCTCTTGTCTTTCTGTAGAGTTTTCACGTTGTCACCAATGTCAATGTTAACACTAACGAGAGTTTGCGGAGGACTGTGGATGTGTGACATCAGGGGGTCATCACAACTCACAAAGCTCTCCTCACCCTCTGCCCAGTGACCTAAGTCTTCAAGAATGGGAAAATGAACATAAGCACTCTAGCCATAAGCCTCACCAGCCAGCTTTGCCCAGTTCTCACACAATTACATAAATGGGCCTAAACCCAAGACCACCAAATGTTCACAGGCACCAACAATGACAGAACTGGAGTTTCCATCCATCACAATTCCATGACTTTCATCCAGACAAGGATTCTTCTACCGCTAAAAACCATGCTTAATATGTGGAATTAAAAGCTGAAGGAGAAATCAAAATCCAAGTGAGCAAGGGCTGCATTAACAGTATGTTCTACTCAGCACTTAATCTAACATTAAAGAGGAAATGTAAAGGTTAGAACATGTCTTAGGACCCAAGAACACATGGTCAAGACCAATAATTCACATTTTACAGGTTCCTAAAAATAAGCAAAGTGCCAAGTCTGCCATCTGGCCTCCATAAGACACAGTTTAGGATAGGAAAGAAAATGACTACATACCATGGGCGACTGCTGGCGGTCAACTGCAAGTTGAATATAGCTTGTTGATATAGTTTTGGAAACGGTTTCAACATTTTGCAGAGAAAGATGAAACATGCTAGGTTTTCAAGCTTAGTACTGCAACAAAAAATTGACTGCACCAAAATTTTACTGTTCATTTTATGAACATAAAGGGACAAACCTTTCTGTTCAAGGTACACTATTAAGATTTCAGTCTCCAGAACATAAAATCACATGAACTTAGGGATTTGACATGCTCACCAAAACAAGAAAATCAGGTAGCACTTTAGCAAAAATCTTCAGATGGCCAAGGAGTAAAATTCGAGCTTTTTGCAGCTGGTTTGTTAATGTCTGCGATTTCTAAGTCTACCAGCTGTTTCCTTTTCTTTTATCTTTGACCCTGTCTCAAGACATCTCCATTCTGTCTAAACTCCCATAGTCTCTTGGAAGAATCTGTCGCCTGGACGCCAATCCTCCAGTACAGATGCCAAGAGGCTGACCAAGACGTTCTATTTGCCAGACTATTTCTAACCAGAACACTAGAAAGTAAACTTCACATAAACATGTTCCACTCACAGGGAAAACCCTTTCCCTCCTTTGCTAGGAATGAAGGATAAAAAAAAACAATCTTTCCCTTCACAAAATTCACAGAGACATTTATTTTGTTGTAAAGACATTATAACCTCCTACCGGTGGTCCTGGTTCTCCTTTGAGTCCTGGTGGGCCGCCAGCCAGGAGCGAAAACTGTGTTGGTTCCAGCTCAAAGGTTTGAAGCCCATCTGTTGCCGCATGTGTGACAGGTACAAAAGAGGTGGGCTCGGTGGTCACCTCTGGCACAGACCTCTTCAGAGTTACAGTGGTCAGCGGCCTCTTTGAAAAGGCTGATATTGAAAAGGCTGAAGTTCCAGAGTGACCAGGTTTGGTGGCTGGGGAAGGTTGAATGCTTGGCTTCTGTCTGTCTGGCTTGGATGTTGTAAAAATGTTGCTCCATTTTGATTTCTGAACGATGTTTGTGGAACTGCTCTGCTGAGTAGGTTTGGGCAGTGAGGGTGATCCACTGATCCTAAGGGGAGCAGTGACAGTTGGCATTTTGGTTTGGCCAGGAACCTGCAGAGTTGGTCTAGCTGTTCTTGGAGACACTGTTTCATGCGTGGTTAGGATCAAGGAATCAGACTGTGGTGTCATTAGGATGGAAGTGTTAAGCCCTCCAGAGGTAAGCCTCATTTCATCCTGTATCATTGATGAGTTGGGGGTAAAACCTTTGTTGAAGTGCTCACTGATGGCAGTAGGGGTTTGGAGGGTGACAGAGATATTGGGATCCAGGGGCAACGGTGGTAAAAGGGGTGGGAGGTTTGGCCGAAAGGTATCAGCTTCCCTGCACTGTTTTTTAATATAGTTACAATAGTTGTGAGCTGCCTTGGCAGAGGGATGAATGTCCAATTGGCAAATGGCACCTTCAAACTGCACTGAGTTCTGGCTCATTTTGCCTAGAAGAAAGGAACCTTCCGGATCCAGAGTCTCTTCATTTTTAAAATGCAAATTTGCATGTACAATTGTCTTCCCACAAGAAGTATATAACGAAACCCTTTGGGGTTGGACGTCCAAGGCCAGGTTGTGCCATTGGCCATCATGAATATCATAATCAAAATATACAGAGTTCTTTTGACCCACATAAACTACAATTTTCCCAGGGATGAACTGCACCCCCAGCTGCAGTCTCTTCCTCTTTGACATGATGGTGAAGAGAAAGGCATTGTTGATGCGGTGCGAGCACACACAGAGGATGAGGGAGAACTCCATGCCCAGTGGCACCGGGACCACGGAACTTATGGGCACCTCGATCCTTGCTCTCTGGGTGAGGATAATTCCGGACTTGAAGGGGATGACACCCTGTGGAGCGGAGCGTGTCCCCAATGAGGGCCTCTTTCCAACCAGGCCAAGCTTCTGGAGGATGTCCACATCTGAACAAAAGAGTCAAAATGTTACATAAAAAAACCCACTAATAACAGTAACACTTACATAAAATGACTGTAAATTACTCCTATATGCAAAATCATGCTTATCCCATGGCAATATAATGCATATGGATCCTTTACTGAAAAATACATTACAAAAGCATATGCGCATCTTTATGAAGTGGAATCCATTAGTTTTCTTTATATAGCACCCACAATACTGTGGTGAGGGTATTGATCCAGTGGTATTCCCAAAGATAGATCAGGTTCCAAAAAAGGATATATATTCGAAAACACAGGGGTCTAAAACCTATCCATTTTGTTCAATCACAGCATCATTTTTAGAAGGCGGTAATAAAAAATGCTAACAGCAATTTTTACATGTCCTGCATCTCAAGGTCAGACACTCCCAGTCATAACCAGATGATGTATGTGTTCTGGAGACAGCACTATGCATGGACCAAACAGTGAGATGATCGCTGTATCTTTCCAACCCAATTCCCAACCCATTTCCCTCAAACGAAAATAAGAAAAACTTGTTTGTATAATCAGAGGCGTGTCAAATTATGTTTACTTTAGCAGTTTGAAGAGGTTGTGAGTATTCAAAGTAAAATAGTATATCACTACTGTGCACAAATATTATGGTTTAATGAAATCTAGCTGTTGCATAGCAATTGCGCTCTGAAGAGAGTAAATGAAAAGCATATGGTTAAATAATGCCATTGGACAGGCCAACTGTTATGGACTTTAGGTCGTACATCATTGTCCAACCTTGCAGAAGATGGTCATGGAGTTATGTAAAATGCATGTGAATTTGTTTGAAAACCCTTTGGAAAACAGAGCTTAACAGTTCCCCAGACAGACAGTAATCGTGTTCATGGAAAAGAAGAGAGCTTTGCTGAGTGCGCGAAACAGAAATGAGACAGAGTCAAATAAGGCCCACCGCAGCACCTCCTACCCTGGCAGACAAAGGCTTTTCATACACCGGACACCAGCAACAAGGTTTATGGAAAGAAGCAAAAAGAAAAGAAATGCCAAAAAAGAAAAAGAGAGAGAGAAAACGAGTGAATGAAAAAGGGAAAAAAGAGAAAGAAATGAAAAAAGACTGAATGAATATATGCAGGTTTTCAGTATTTACAGTGTCTGCAGGCATAATGTAAACATACTAGTACTCCAACCAGGAGTTGACAGTATAGATGGATCGATCATTAAGGGATGTCTGAAAGGACGACAAATATCGAAAACATCTGATGTCCATTTAAGAAATTAAATGATCGAGAGAACAAATTAATCAGATGGGACTGTTAAACAATACTGTCATCCTAGAAATTAAAACTCCCCTTAGCAGTGGAAACACATGGCTAGAAAGTTGCCAGATATGCTACATTCACAGCCCTACTCTGAGAGGATTGAATGAGTGAGTCATGGGCAACACGGAATGCTGGGAAACTAAAGGGAAGGTACCCTTTAGATCCATTTGCCGCCACTGAGGCTAGAGTCAAGACGCGCTTGGATGAAAAGAACACAGACTGGAACTGCTTGGTTCAGTACACTAACTCCTAGAACCACATAAAATACAAAACAGAAATCAGTTTTCCCTGTGAATCTTCAGGGAAAAGCCAAAAGAGTTTTCTGTCTTTGCTAAGTAATCATTTTTCCTGAAACCAGTATAAAGAGAAAGTGGAATAACATTGGATTGTAAATTGGATACTGAACTAAAGATAAGCCCAATAATAAGAAAGGAATTCCAGAAAATATCTGGTAATGACTCACTAAGATGGTCTGATCATAAGTTATGCTGGATGAGGTGGGGGGGGGGGGGAGCACTTGGAGAACTCTGGGTCTGTAGTGGGAGAGCATCCCGTACGGACTGGTCCCACACATGGAAAAACCATCTTACCATCAGACTTACTCTCCAAGAAGAACAAAAGCATCTTTCATGAATTGAAACCCAGCTTAAAAACACAATAGCTCCCACTAATAGCTCTATAACTCTATTAATTGTTATAAATTTGCAATCAGTTGAATTTTCCATTAGACCTTAAGGAGAAATTAAAAAATTAACTGAACAGAATAGTGGCTGGCAGGAAGTGTTACGATGATGTCAAATAAAATGCACAGAGATGAGTAAGCCTAGGAGAAAAAACTGCAGCTGATAAAAACCACGTTGTTCCTTTTCTATTTCCAATTGCACTGTAGACATGCACATGGAATGGAAAGAATTACGGGTTCTCCATCCCAGATTGCCCTGATGAATGGCAATACTTTTATACAGGGTGCAACAACACCCGAGGAGATGATGAGAACAGCTCGGTGGGAGGTGGCTGGTCCATCAGACAGCCCACAGTACTATGTGAAAATAAAGAAAATCATGTCCGTGACCTCAGTAAAGTTCTGAAGTTGGTTGTTCACGTTTATACTAGACCACTACCTAATCATTACCGAACTGCCGATTTGCAATGTAGAAAATCGGTATGGAAACCTCTGTTTAGTAATGATCCATATTCAAACATATCCATGGGGATTTGATTTTCATATTTGTATTCATGCCCAAATACAGAATACTATGGCTGTGTTCAATACATCAATACCACGATGCATTACATTGTGAATAGATACAGTCATGGCTGTATTGTCAGTACGAATCTAATTATGGAATGTACCACATGTTTAACCTCCATTTTGATTACTACGAGCTGCTAAACTGGTGGCGTGCTCATGAATCAGATTATCCATTGCTGGCCAGCTTGGACATCACTTTTAAACAGAAAAGTACTCTAATCTCACATGTGGACCTGTAATCAATACTTCAGAAACATGTCAGCATTAAATACCTCTTTAATGTTGGATGGAAGAACATTATAAATATGACATCAGATGTTTATAATAACAACAACAACAACAACAACAATAATAATAATAATAGCAAATGTAAGTTACACCATATATTGTACCTGAATTCTTGTATTGTACTGCATATAGTGATGATGATACAAATACCCATCCCAACCTCCCATTTACCTGAGCTTAAGCACAAGTCTGCTCTCAGAACAGCCTGTCATGGACGGATAGCATATCTGTGCTGACACAAGTGCTTTTTTTATGGCTCCAGAGCTGAACAAACAGGCTGGGAGCAAACCTGTTTCAGTGATCTGAGACTTCTGTATAAATCAAACAGCTGTTAGCTCTGGCAAATATGAACCGCTCTTGTCCACAGCAAAACAGTAGCGCAGGCCACCTCACTGACCCGAGATCCATAGCAAAACTCAATAAACTCACATTTATTGAGTAACATTAGAGGCTGGCTCGTTTAAATGATCGCAGGGCTTTTCATTTGGCATTTTGACAAAGAACAAGGGCCAGTTTCATGGATGAATAGAGAAAGTCAAATCATCTGGCTCCTGTTTCAGTTAATTTTATACCAATCTGTAAAAGTATGTGTAGCATGTATCCCTCTGTGCCCTAAATCCACAAAACATTCTCCAACTATAATACTAATCTAACAAGAATACAAAAAGATGTTCAAAGATATGAAAAAAGACTTTACCTTCAAGCTGTCCTTGTGCCAACCCCAGATAGTACGCAAAGGAGAGGACTGTGCAGAGAAATAAAGTTCTCCTGTAAGAACAAGTACATCAGTTATTCATAGATCGAAAGGAATTCTGAATAAACCCTCGAAAACGTTTAGACATTAATTTTCACTTATCTTAGATTGCAATCTTAGATTGCTCGATTTCAAGCCAGCATCTCAAACTCCAAGCAAAACTGACTCTTGATGCCCATATGAACTGAAAATGTTTTTTTCCCCAGATTTTTTTTTGCCCTTTCTGAAATGCATAAGACACCGAGTTGGTCTGACTCACTAAACTCATTCACTTAACTTCACTTTGCTCCCACTTTGCAGTCTACCTCTGCCAAACCCTCATGTAATACACAGTCACTCAAATACAACACAAAATGTACAACACACGCAGGGGGTATAACACAGATTACAGGGGGTATAACACAGATTACAGTCGAGCTGCTGCTCATTTCAGCCTTAAGGAAAGCAAAACAAGAATTTCCAAACATTACAAATCACATCATCTGATTTGTTTGGGGTTTTAGTATATACATTCAGAGGCCTGCTATTTACTAAAATGTTTCCATAAAAGCTAGCAGCAAACTCAATTAGTGCTTATTTTGCATTAGTGGAAGGCTTGATGGGCAATAGGAAACTGGTACAGGGTCAGGCAGAAATTTCCTATGAGAGATCATCATCATATGGCCATTATCATCATCATTGTTATTGTTAACTACAGAAACAGTAAAAATCTTTTGATGACAGCTCACCCACTCTGTCAGAACCTCACAAAGGAAAAGGGGCCTTTGCTCCAGTGTCTTAATGTTCCATGTTTTAAAGTTTGCTCCAGTGTCTTAATGTTCCATGTTTTAAAGTTTGCAATCAATGCATTTTCTATGGAAATTCATTAAGCAAATGGAAAGTGACACGGGCCAAGGTTTACAAAAAGAGGTCATGACCTAAGCAATCCTGAGTGCTGCAGTAAAGTCCTGAGGGCTCTCTGTTCCAGTCCACATTGCTCAGCTCAGTTAGCCTGCTTATCACACTCCAGGAGGCACCTGCCTCCAGGGCTGTGTAGCGCCAGGCAACAGCAGTTCTTATGCTAAAGCTCTTACAACTATTGTTACTTACAGGGCAGTCATAGCAGCTGCCCAGAATCAAAACGTTCGATGCAGGAAGTGAGTGGCTCCTTTCCAGAGCAAAGGCAAAAGGATGTGACCTGATCACAGACACCTCTACAACACACACACACACACACATACACACACACACACACACACACACACACACACACACACACACACACTACATCCAAGCCAGGAAGCCTAAGAATTTGAAAAGCCTCTGCCTAATATGGCACTACATTTCTAATCCCATCTGTCAACTGACTTGCTATCTGACAGTATGGGGCATAGCTTTGACACGGTCATGTCCTCATGCATGTTGCATGCCTCTCTCTTCATCTCTCCCTACATCCTGCCTCCTTGCACAGAGCCAAAGGGATATACTGCATTTTCCAAGATGCTTGATCTCCGGAACATGTAACCTAACGCCTCAGTCAAAGTAGCTTGGTTACTTTTTTCATCAACAAAAGGGAATAGGGAACAAGAGCAGCAATCTCTAGTTCTAGTTTACCGTCTCTGTGACACATTTTGAACATGAAACAGATGCCGACGTCGAAATCTGTGTAAAATGTATATAATATAAACTCGGAGGATTTTTATCACCATTAACTATAACACAGGGTGACACAACATGACGTGTATAATATAATTGAATTTCGTTCTCACAAGTACAAGTAGTTGTTAAGGTTTAGAAGGGGAGGGGAATCGGAAACTTTTAGGGTCAAATTTCGATTCATTCATTTGCATTAGTCTATGAAACAGAGTATAAAAATTGCAATATAAAATAAACATACAAAAGTGAGAAAATCGCTCATACTAAAAGATTTAGTATATTTGTACGTTAATGCTAAATTCGCTTTGACATAAATGTGAACCCGCTGTGGGAGTTACTAACCTCCCACCTCCCACGGGTAACTAACCTACATCCCATTCATTCATTGCGAAAGCTACAGAAGTTTCCACTGCTTGACAGTGGACAAAATCAGCAGTTCAACGAGAAACGTCGGGCAACTATGTTATATGATGGTAGCTATACTTGCGACGTTCAAGAACTATACAATGACATTAAGACATTTTGTCTTTATGATTTGTCTTTACTTACCCCCCGACTCCAGCTGGTTTGAGTTTGGAGTACGGGGCATTGTCCGGCTCCATCGCGGTTACTTCATTCTTCCTTGAGAGTGTTCACTACAGTCAAGACATGACAGGTTTATACGAATTATTTCCATTCCAAGTCATCCCAAAACGCTTGCTGAGGGTCTCGAGGCAACGGTGAAGTGTGATACGTTAAGTTAGTATAAGTCGTATTCCCCTCCAAGTGCCAAATTTAGATCTTCCTTGAAGAGATGGCCAAGAACAATCTGTAACATGAAGGACTCCATTTGTGTGGAAAGGTTCCACAACCAGTAGTCGATGTTGAACTATAGAGAGTTAAGTCCAGTCCGGCACAAGCATGATTTCATTGCATTAAGACAAACTGCTTGAAAAATCGCCGTGTAACTTAACTAAGTAAAGACGAATTCTGAGGATTTTTTGGGACACTAGAGCACACCTCCCTCTGTCGCCCTCAACTGACTGCGAGAAAGAGACATCGCTGACTTGTGTGACTACAAGCTATTCCGTGGAAGGTGTGTCTTTTTTGCGCGCAACCATTCAACTTTCCCTCAATTTTTGGCATATTAACGCGCAGTATCTGTTCGACATTCAAAACGGTCATAAAAAATACCTCTTCACATGGATTAAAAAGTATCAAAAAGGAAATCCGATTCATATTTCAGACATAAGCAAATAGGAAAGCCAGAAAGCGTAATGAATTTGTAAAATATGTTTATTTTAAGAAACAGGAAATTGCTGTTGTATCAATATTAATCGGTTGTATCAAAGATCTGTTATATTTACATCACATATAATTTACTTATAAAAACATCTAATGTACTGCATGACTACTTTAGTAGGATTAGTAGAATACTTATGTATCATGTTAATATTAAAAGTGAATTACAGCTCATGAAAAAATTAATGAAAATGCCCCAAATATGTTAAAAACGAATTAAACTGGTTTAAATGTATTTTATAGAATTTTAGGGAATAACAAACAGTGACAAACAACAAACACAAAGTGAACATGTTATAGCAAAAGCAAATGGCATATTACCATTATAACAAGTGCATTCTGAACTGGGTTCACTGGTGCCATCCTGCACTGTGAAATTCCTCCCTCTAAATAGAGCCTTCATTGACCCACCCTCAACAAATACCCAGTGACAGTGTCCAGTCGAGCCCCAACAGAGTATCAATTCAGTCCAGTGCAACTGGATCCCTCCACTGTGCACAGAGAGCCCTCACAGGTCCGTCCCAAACCTGAGCTGGGTGCACACTCCGCTTTGCATCTCACCTCCATTTGGAGTCTGTGCTGTCTGGCTATATGACAAATGATGCGAGTCCGATTCATATATTACTGTTTTTGTGGTTAATTCCGCATTGGTTTTGATGTTCAAATCAATATGTATGAGTTCAAAATCTATAGTTTCACAACTATGGAGTGTACAGAACATGAAAATATAAGCTTAAAATGCTGCTCAAATGTTAGGTTTTTAAAAACCAAACAGCACAAAGGATGTTACTACTACTACACTATATGTCAACATATAGTAAAATAACAGGCACTACATAAATCACTTTAAGCAAAGGCAGGTTTTCAGTTAGATTGTGTCATGTTCCTCCAAAGTGGATGCTAATGAAAATCAGATGCTCTTTATGACCTGGTATCACAGCAGATATTGTAAGCTCAGAATTTGCCGGAAATGAGACGGTTTTCCTGCAGACACATATGATGTGGCCAGAACCTCAAACTAATCAAAACCCTGTGAGAAAGTGTCCAATAATGGTTCGGCTGCCGCATGCTTGCTAATGTGTGAGGAGGTCTGAAGCTTGCAGGGTCTGAATTAACCATCTGGAATCTTCCATCATTAGTAAACCTTATCAGCTGCATGATACCAGATGTTTTCCTGGAAAACTGCACTTGGTTGCTCAAGTTGTTGGCTTTGAAAGAAACCTGGCCTGTCAAAAAAGCCCCTGCATTCAGAATCCCCGCACAGCTGAGATATTCTGTCTATGCTCCATCTGGGCTTGGTAACACCAGCTCCTGTGTGAGTGTGAGAAGTTAGTCTTATCCATATGCAAACAGGAAATTTAGAGGAAATGTCAGTCAGCACCTGGTTTCTTATTTGTTTGTCATGTTTGTCATGTATGATTGCAGTGTTCTCTTGCAGTGGCACAGCATGACCTTACCAACTCTAGCATTCGCAAGTTTTGTCAGTGAGTCATAAACCTGAACTCTGTAGCTTTGTAATCAGCACATGACTCATTATCTTGTCATTTGTCATCAATATCAGCATAAATCATCGTGTTTCTGATTATCGCATTTTTTTACTGGACTGACATTAATTTGCCTTTTTCCTCAGGGCTACAAGCCACAGCCTCATCCAAACAGATGTCCAAGATTCTTTGTGCATTTCTAAGTTTGTCATGTTTGCTTGTCAGCAGTGAAGCTAATGCTGCCAAACAGCAAAGATGAAGGATTTTGAGCAAGCAAGGGTGAGAGATATTTGCGTACATCCTACTTGTGACAGTCTGTAAGTGTAAAGTCTCACTGTTGGAGAGAGGGAAAATTAGTGTGAGGTCACTATTTTTGCTTTGTTAAGAAATGTGTTTCATGGCTGAAGGGAAGCAAAAGTAGAAAGGAAATTGGCAGTTTACACTTAAATTCAAATCTACCATGAAACTCAAAGCTATTTAAAACAAGCTTATCAAGATTGAGTACAATGATTATGGCTCATTTTATAGCAGCAGATTTGCTTGTGGTTGTGACAACTGCAATAACGTTTACAGTCAGTTTACTGACATTTCTTATCCATTTTAGAAAACACATTTACACTTCTGTCACCAACAAGTAATTTCTCGAGAAAAATTCTGTTCATAAGCATAAAGAACTGCTGTACAAGTGTCTGTGTATATCAAGTCTAATAATTCAGTTATTTATCTGCTACCAATAAAATGCTGAATTTGCACTTAGAAAGATGGACTATAAATTGATATAAAAAAAAACATTGCAGTTCTTCCTGGCCTGCAGAGCAGCTACAGCCGAGTTGATGGCACAGTTCTTCCATCTACCATCATTTATCTACAGAGAACCCTGCTGAGGAAGGAGAGAGAACTTTCTCCCCACAGCCTCCGACGCACACGCTAGTCTCACATATGTTGAAGGTGTTGTGAACATCCATTTCATGAAGGCTGTACTTTTTTTGTGTGTGTATTTTTAGTAATGTTAATGGAACAGTCCTTTGTACAATTATGTTTCACTGTAATCAGTCATGAGGTTTTTTTGTTTT
>JAOYMR010000005.1:5336366-5348225 GCA_025802075.1 Tenebrosternarchus preto
ATTTTTAGTAATGTTAATGGAACAGTCCTTTGTACAATTATGTTTCACTGTAATCAGTCATGAGGTTTTTTTGTTTTATATCTGACAGGTATCTTTCTTGGCTTTTGTCTTCATGTAATTCAGGGTCAATATCAACCCAATGTGTCATATCACATTCTAAAGGAAACTGATATCACTGGTATTTATTATAGTCATACAGTTTATAGCGGTAGACAGTCATTTTTTTTGTACACAGTAATTGGTCAGTAATTTTTATTACTTCTGAAAATTGGAGTCAAATCTGTTTATTCTCAGTACCATCAGCCACAAACCAAATTTCAGTTAATTATGAGCAATTATGAAATTATTTCTCTTCTTTGTCATTCTGATGTCAGTTTTATGAAGCAGAAAGACGGATGAGCAATAATTTCAGCGACTTGTCAGAAGTGAATTACTGCTGGTGACATTTCACATACAGAACACAACAAAAGATGAAATACGCTGGATATTATGCTCTTTTTTTTCAGACAGCTGACATATTGTTTTGCAAGGACACTCATTTCACCTTACTCCTTCATTTGCACAAGAATAAAAAAAAAAGTTATTTCAAAAATCTCACTAAATATGATGTTTCAAGAATGATAATAATTTCGTACTGTACACTACAAACACTGGTGGAATAAGAGAGACCAGCTTTGAATTTGTTTCCTTTCTGGAAAAGTGGACACACATGGAGGCAGAAGTTGTAAGGCATCATTTCACCACGTTAACTATCTGACAGCTCTGTAAATCATAAATTATCACTTTGCTTCCTCCTCCAGAAGCCTCAGTGCCCAGTCACTGGGACTCTCACTGGGCTGACACATGCCACAGTTACCTGGTTCTTCTCTCATCCCCACCCAAACTCACCTTGAATCCTTTCTGAGAGGACAGACTCTCCATCTTTATTTAAGTTCCTGAGTTTCTAGAGAAGTATTTGAGATCACAAGTGATCCACACAGTGAATTTACTGGCACAACTGTAT
Organism: Tenebrosternarchus preto; assembly: GCA_025802075.1. NCBI lineage: Eukaryota > Metazoa > Chordata > Actinopteri > Gymnotiformes > Apteronotidae > Tenebrosternarchus > Tenebrosternarchus preto. Next base: position 5,337,370 of record JAOYMR010000005.1, read on the forward strand.
GCTGGTCGCTTGAAGTCTCAGACCTTCTCACATTTTTTTGGACGTCATTGCTACTGGGCATCTTAAAAAAACGTAGGCAGTATAGTTTCACTATCAAACAAACATCACAAAAACTGGCTGTGTTGGATATGTATTTCTTGCGGTCTGTGTTTTAGTACTTCATAACCTAACGTCTGCTGAGGCATGGGAGCAGCTCACCTTGAACAACAAGTGTCTTGTTTGTACTTGGCAGCAACCTTTCGCAGTAAAGCACTTCAGAAATTTCACTTGACCCTGGTGAAGCTTGCACTTGATCCAGCTAACATTCTGGCCTGTGTTTACTGCATTCAGAGACTGTAAATGACCTCAGACGTATGGTGAGAAAATGATTCGATATATGGTCACTGGAAAGCAGTGCGCTGTGGAAACATAATGTGAAATAACATTATTTAGGATGCTTGCACAATTGCCATGAGACTAAATCCATGCTAAATTGTCCTTCAAATGTTTGGATTATTTTTCTAGCACTTCTAGGAATATCAGATTTAGAACTTCGTGTAAATGCTTAGAAACCTCATGACAATGGCAAGTAACAAAAGCAATGGTAAATAAAAATAAATAAATAAATAAATAAAGTAAATAAGAGGTCATTTATGTAAAGCACTAAAACTATTCCAGTGCTAACAGTGCTCCCTTATGCTAAAGGTGAGTGAGTGAGTTACTAGCCAGGTCCATGAGGTGCTTTGCATCTAAAAAGACTTTCCTTAAGGTTTGCTGGCTCTCCATGATTAATGTCTTATAATTTCTAAATAACTAAGACTTGTTTTTGAGATTTATTTAGAACTTGTGTCACCAAGGAAGACTGACCCACATACCTACTGTGTACACTGGGAGGAAACCAAGCAAATGTATCTTTAAGTTTAGATTTTAATTCACACTCAGGCAATCTAAAATGATTTAGTTGATTAATCATTGCTCATGCTCCTGGCATCTGCACATTTCGAAGGTAAATATGTAGAACTGAGTAAGAAAACTGTAGGCTCATTCAGGCCTGAACTACTGACAGAATCTAATTCATACTGACCAGACAAAAACAAATGAGCTTTTAGCTAGGCTAAAAAGCTCTGACCTAGCCCGAAGGAACAAACACAAGCTTTGCTGTCCTGACACTAGTCTACTAGTTGTGGTCTCTGCAAACACAACCTCCAAAATCACCCTTCCCCTTTCTACTAGGACACTTTTGCACGAGTGGAAATTTTATAAAACTCTTTAAGCGCCTCACACAGACAACTGTCTATTGAACGAAAAGGTGGATCCATTTTCCATGTCATCACACTCCTCTGTAAGGAGATGATGATGGAAAGAAACAGATTTTAAAGTTGCTTGTATTCTTGAACACAGAAGGCCTTTCTGTGTAGGTCTGAGGTTTGACTTGTATCAGGAACTCTGAAAACAGGTTAATAAGATTATTAGTGACTTTTTTTCATTACAGAATTTGTCTATAGCCTATTTAGTGAAAGGTTTTTGCTTGTTTGCACCAAAGCAAATTTTAAAAATTCAGGTCATAATTTTCTATGTGCATAGCTCCCCCAAACTAATTTTCTGTCACTGTGTGGAACAAAATAAGTTTTCAAGTATGCGTAGGAGCACCTTGGAGATGCCAGGTCTATTATCAGGTGGCTCCTGGCAGTGAGGTTGAAAGAGACTTACAAGAGCATTCTTTTCAGGAAAGATTGAAATCTCATTTGTGTGAAGACACAAGAAGTCACTGATCTCAGTCCAGGAATACCTCAGAAGACTAAAGGTCCTTTCATTGCAAGTATTTTTGTCAGTGGATTAGACACTTGAAAATTGTTGCATTTTTAAGGAAAGCTAAGAGGACAATCTAAGTGCTGATGATGCTAACTAATAAAATGTTATTAGTTCAATAGTGCAGTCTAATATGGCTTTAATGTAGCTACATTTCTAAATTCCTAAACTTCTAGAAATAGATCTTTGCCACCTTCTGCACAGCTGCACTGGCAAAAATTCAATATTGAAGAGTCAACACAAGCAGTGCCAGTGACCGAGGCCATGGTGTATTTTGCACTTTTCTTCTGCGGGACAAAAGCATTGTGCTTTGCCCTCTACCATCTCTGAATTCATGGAGTCCTGAAACGATCCTTATCTTGGGGTAAGGAGGGAAAAGCTCACACGACCAGACCGAAGAGTGTATGGTGGGAGACTTGGGCTGGCTCAGTTACAACCCGCAGCGCAAATTAGTTTTGTGAAAAGCTTTGATCAGCATTTTTCCAAATGTCACTGATGATAGAATGGCTTCATACCCTTCTGTAACAGGGGTTGCATGGAACAAAATGTGCCAGTCTGTGAATGAAAGTATTGTACTGCATATTCACACCTTCCAGCCTAGAGAACACAAAATCTCACATACATTTATATCAGTGCATTCTGTTCTCTATGTGAAAATAGTTGTCACTTAATTTGGGCAAAGTATTATGGTTGCTGTACCAGTTTTCTTGCATATTATAACTCTGTTTGAAATGTCTGGACCAAATGCTGTACTTTTCCTTTTTCCAAACATGCCAGCTAAAGTAACTTCAAAAGCAGGACTCTGAATTATACATTATGTAGCATCTTATTAGCACGGTTCATTTGAAAGCATACAAACCACTATGCTTCACCCTAATGTGGACTTAAAGAGAATCTTTAAAAAAAAAGTGAGAGTATATATTCATTTTGAACTAGTAAACATTAGTGTGTTTATGCCTATTCTTTTCACAGAGTGACCATTCCCACGTATAAATTCACATACAGCTATTTCCCCCCCTAGAGCTGAAGTCACGCAGAAGGTCCACTTTTGGGGAACAATCTTTCCTCTATTCACATTTTACAAAGTGAATGCTCACTTTGCATAAGACGCCTGAATTTGTTAGGGGATAATAGCAGAAAAGGCGCAGTTACTTGATCCACAAAAGCGGAAGAAATTTTACTTAAAACATACTTTTACCAAATCATCTAAAGAGTCTTTAAGCGACCTAATAATATTCATAATACTCGTATATTTGTATTTTTAGTAAGTGTAACGTTATTGCTGCGCCAAGGGCTAAAAAAGGGAAACGAGCACGGTGCGTCGAGGCAGCTTTATTGACGAAAGACTCACGCACACAAAAGACTGACGCATACGTTGACAATAACCGACAAACAAGGGGTGACATACACACACACGCTTAAATACACACACGCTTGACAAGACAGCGGTGAAACAGATAACGATAACAGAACAGACATTAAACAGCATGCCCACGACACACTAACACAACAGTCCAACACACTTGCCCACACAGACACGGGAGGAGGCGAAAGCGGGCCATCGTGACGGTATGAGTGTGAGACATTCCAGGTGGAAACATAAAGCAATGTAAACTGCACTTGCTTAGTCTATCCAGTCATGCTTAAAATCGAGTTATTTAGGACGATGGAAACGTGTAAATAATCCACTGACAGCTGTCAGAGAAAGACAGAAACCAACAAACAAAAGAAAGAAAGAAAGAAAGACTTACCAAACATCCTACAAGACACAACCTATGTCCTTAATTGAGTTCTGTTAATATTGCTAGTGTATAAGTATTATTTTTTTCATATAATGATACTGTTACCTTGGAAACATTGGATCAAACATTTAAATGAACAATCCTCTCTCTTTTCAGTCCGTATGTAATATAGAGTAACAAAGCTTGCTGAGCAATTATCATGAGACAATCAGTAACAGCTCCGATGGGTCCTATCACAGCATACCTGCAGTGCAAGAGGGCTGTTTCATTTCCTGTGTAATTCGTTTATTCATGTTTACTGGGCCATTATTATTGAAATATGATCTTATCATGACAAAAGTGTCTGTATCACATAGGGCTTGTGGTAAACTAAAATAACCCCATGTCCTAAAGTCACTGTACAGTCACACGCTGAGCTGACTTAATGATACCCAGATGGTGGTCAACACTGGATATTGGCTCAACACTAGATCCACAATCACATTTAAAAGTTGTGAGTTATAGGAAAGGCAAGTTGTTATTTAAAAGGTCACTTTTGTGTGTTATTACTAAGGAACCAGTGGATAGAACCAACATTAGATGATCCATACATGCTTCTCCCTTCCGCCAAATAAAAACATCAAAGACGTGATGGTCAGAAGGTCAATGTTTCTGCTCATGATGGTATAAAAATTGAACACTTCTATGTCCTTGTTGGGGGGGAACCTCCTTAAACATTACATTGAAGGCTGTCTCTGAATTGTAAGTTCAGTGCCCATGACTAAATATATCAGCTACTGTGAGATATACAAGCAAGCCATTGACTTTAAAGACATGCTAATAGTTCCATCCAGCTGAGGGGACAAACCCAGACGGCTCATGGTTGAAAGACCAGGTCAAGATCTGAGTCAAATACTTCTCTGAACCTTCCTTTTCCTCTGCTGGCCAAGTTTATGTTAAGCTCCCAAGCAGATGAATAAAGCGATTCATTTGATATCATTGGTAGCCACACAAGCTCTCAAAGTTTGATTTCTTCCTGTTTTGGTTGGGGGTCAGATTTCTTCACTGTTTGGCTTTAAGTATTACTTGACACAAGCGCAGTTTAAATGTATGAGGTTTTTACTGGTATTTTTAAGGGGTGTCATTTTTAGGTTTAATCACCTGCTGTATCTTGCTCAATAATGCTGTACTAATGTAATTATCTTCCATGCTTAAGTGCTCGAGAAAAAAACTCTTCCTAGACAGAAGTGCCTCAAGAATGGCATTTCCTCCAACCTCCCCAAACCCATTACTGTCCAGTTCAACTTTCCTTAGACTTTCATTGACTTTCAGGGCCTCAGCAAGCAGTTTGATTCCTTGGTCTCCCAGGTTGTTCTCATCTAGAATGATATGGGTTACATTAGTGTTCACTTTAAGGCTTTCAAACAAGACAGTCCAGGCCTCCATGTCAGAGCAAGATGTTTGGGCCAGACCCAAGTACTGCAGAAGTGAGTGATATTTCATGTAGGTGGCTATTACTCTCAGTCCTTCACTGCCAATCCCGTTACCACCCAAGTCCAGCTCTGTGAGCCTGAAGCCGGGTGCAGAAGGCGAGAACTGCCCTGGCACTCCAGGTGATGCCGTCTTGTCCTGAAGGTCAGCCACCCCATTAAGTAGAATCTGAACTCCAGCATCACCTAGTTGATTTCCAAACAACCTGAAAGTAAAATAAATTAGTATGAATGCATATCTAAAGAGTGTCCCATAAACACCTCAGAAAGGATGTCTCTCCTATTATCATATCAAATGATCAAGTTTGTCAATGCTGAATAACTCGAATTTTGATTTTCCTTATAGTTAGTGTGACAGGGCAGGCTGACATCTGAGGTGACTTACAGCAGTCCCTTGATTCCAAGCTTGGCCTCTAGGAGCTCCAGCAGAACATGAACTCCAGGAGGTCCAATATGGTTGAGATTAAGATTTATCATGGTGACCTCAGACAGGCTATTCTTCAGTGCTGCAGCTAGACCCTTGAGGAACTCATCCGTTATCCCTGTGTTCCTCAGTACCAGCTGTTCCACCTCATCTGATGCGCTCAGCACCTCTGACACAGCATCCAGCTGAGGGCGAGAGGATTCAAATAAGCAAGATCACATTTATGCATCAAAGGTACAGAAACTATGGTAAACCAGAACAGGTTATTTGAATACTGAAAATATTAATTGGATAGTTACATGCTTGATAGATAGATAGATAGACAGACAGACAGACAGACAGACAGATTTTATTGATCCCAGAGGGAAATTCAAGAAATTTCTAGTTACTCTCTCAAATAATTTTTTTTAGAGAATCATAATCTGTGAAATTCTAGAGCAGCAAATTAGATATTAATAAATGTTCATTTTCCTTAAAGAAGACTTTAGATTATTCGTCCATTTTCCTGTGAAATCAGTCCTAATCGATTTTTTTGTCTGTTTTGCATGCAGGCTTGATATGTTGCTCCTTAGAGGAATGGTAGTAAATAATGTCCTATCGATTAATAATATAAACCTGAAAGCACACTTAAAACAGTTCACAGAGAGGTTACATTTAAACAATAAGATCTTTTGGAAAATACTCTAGTTTTAGTTAAGACTTTTATTAATCTATTAATTTGATTTAATAGTCTCTATTTCTGTAAATCTGAAATTAATTTCATTTAAATGTATGTACTGACTTGGTTATTTTTCTGTATGGTCTAATTAAAAAATTCTTAGCATAAGTGCAAAATTTTGAACAATTTAAGGATCTAAGACATTTACAGTGTTTGACAGTCATGACTTTGGTGCTACTTTCTTGGAGATCAGTAAGGCCACTGATCTTTCTGTCTGTATGTCTTCCTCTAATAAAAAGTGTGGAATTTTTCAGCTCCACCTTACAACCATTTGGTGTAAACTGAGTCCTCCCTCATTTATCTTAGTGGGCAACATTTTGCTGAATGTCTGGGTCACAGTGGCCTGCAGAATGCTGAGACGAATTCCAAATACGCCTGTAGCTGGTTAACGTTTGGGAATACATTCCATATTACACCAAGCTGAGGTATAAGGTTTAAAGCGTCACAGGCTGTATATGCTTCAGGGACTGAACCCACCTTTTTTTGCAGTTCTTGTTCTGTCTCAGATGCATTACACTCTGGCGTGTCTGAAAAAAAGACATGACTGTGCTGAATGCATGACTGAATGAATAAAACTGCACAGAACCATACAGAGCAGTGTAATGGACTGTAACATTTTCTTGAAAAGGCTATAACATTTTTATGGGATGGGATGTCTGTCTGGTTTCTAACACCAACCTTGTCCAAGTGTATCAGATTGCTTAACCTGGGCCTTCCCTCTCTTTGATTGGACGATGCTGCTGTCACTCTCTTCACTGAGTTCCACCTCAGAAGCCGAACCATCAAGACGAGGACCCAGCGTGATCAGCTCCTTAATCTTATTTCTCTCATGTTCTAAAAAAAAAAAATTATATGTACAGTATCTCACAAAGGTGAGTACACCCCTTACAGTGGTTTAGACATTAATGGCTGTGTGTTGAGTTATTTTGAGGGCACGGCAAATTTACACTGTTATGCAAACTGTACACTGACTACTTTACATTGTGTCTATGTGTCATATCTTCAGTGTTGTCTCATGAAAAGATATAATAAAATATTTACAAAAGTGCGAGGGGTGTACTAACTTTTGTGAGATAATGTGTAAGACTTATTTACTGTTTTATCCCTACATTCTGTCAGTATAGATTCTATATACATGATTTAGCCTGTTTTATTTTAGTTGCTTCATCAAAATGTGACCTTAATTAAAGGACAATCTCAGAGATTACAGTAGCCCATGTGTGAAAATAAACCTTTCTTGTCTTAAGCTATAAGGCAAGGCTCAGAATACTAGCAAATGCAGTGCTAAGAATCAACAACTTTGTGCTATATTCATTCTCCAGGTACCTTGAGCATGTCAATGTATTAAATAAAATCCATTTTTGCAGTGTCAAACGTTTAACGTTAAAATGATTGACTTGGCGAGAATCAGTTTAAAATACTCAAGGGGAACCCTGTATGTGAGCCATGACTGGCAGTTCTTTGCTCACTGCTTGCTTTGAACCACTTTTGTTGGTCTAGGCCCGACTCCAGACCAGCACTCATTTCAACGCATTCTTCATAGAAGTCCCTCAGTCTTTCACTGCTCTTGCTTTTGCCATTGGACTCTGGAGGATAAATCCTTTTCTTTCCATTCTGCTGACTCAAGCTTTCATTGTCCTGCAATGAATCTTGGAGAAATACAACTGTCTTCAATTCATGAGGGTTTTTTTTTTTTTATAATGACTGAATGAAATACAGCCCTGAGATTTCTAAAGATTCACAGACATCCATAACTTCAACACAATGCATCGTGGTGCCAAGCAAATCCAACCAACCTCTGTCACAACCACAATAAACAGTCACAAAAACACTAGCATTCACCTGGTGCTTGGACTTTATTGCGAGTCCCTGGACTCTCCTTGCCTGGATTCTCGGTGGATTTGTGTTTTTCCACAGGGGCTCTCTGGTGATTGGAGATTGGTGGCTTGACTTCATGGTCTGTGGCATCTGTCTTGACCCTGGGCTCCTCGGAGCCCTTGCTGTGGCCCTGCTGACTGCCACGTCTCCTGCCTTCCCTTTTGTGCCTCTTCCTCTCCTTAGCAGTGCTATTCATGTCTTCGCTGTCCGTAGATAATTCGGTGGCATCTTTCTGAAGCCTCCTTGTCCTCCGTACAGATCGTTCCATTCCAAGAGGGATGAATAAAGGTGATGAAGGGCGGGACTCCATTACACCTACAGATATTTAGTAGCACTTAACAATGGAGTTGTTACATTTGTCGGTACTGATTCTTTTCACTATAGTTGGGACAACTGGTAGCTATCATTGATAAAGTGATTCTTCTGACCTTCATTAGACTGGACAGTTTGGTCATTGTCATGCTTGAGTTCTTTTATTTCACGGCCAATCCCGTGCCTAGAATTCACACATCTGAGAGAAAAGTAAACATTAAGCGTAAATTAAGTAGGGAATTTATAATGAAATATTGATTTCAAACCAATCAAAACTCACTTGTAGCAGGGCTTTCCTCCACTCAGTCGGCTCAGCTGGAAAAAGCTCTTGCGGCCTTGCTGGAAGCCCGGCGTGTAGCGGTACTCACAGCATGAACTGATCCTCCCTGCCATTATCCCATTGACGTAGAAGGTGGCGCTGAAGGGGTAGCTGAGGTGCCTCTGAGATGTGAACTGGAACTGCTCTGCAGAAGTTGGCAAAGATTCTGTTTATGCTTATCAGGGGACCAACAGACCAGAACGTAATTTCTATTGCACTGGAAAAAAAACTTGATGGAAAAGATTTAATGCCATTTGCATCACAGATGCCAGATATGAAAATTTGTCTGTCATAACATATTATGGATTATTATTGGATTTCTGCTCCATGGCTCCACAGTGTATGTGGCGTCTAGGGTTATTATTACCTCCAGGTTGGACATATCCTTTAAAGACACAAATGTTCTCCCCTCCACAGATCTGTTGGAGAACCCTCATCTCGTCCTGGGTGGGCCCAGGCTTTGCCTGGCCCAGGTACGTCATTGTCACTAACACATTGGACTTCCTTGCATCTCTTTGTTCTTTTAGGTAACTCTAAGAAGGTAAAAAATGCACGAAACAAACAGTTAACCAACCAATAAATATTTTCTTCTAAGGTCAAGAATTTTTTTTAGCATTGCAAGACTGGCACATTAACTGAAACGGAAAATATTGTAACAAGCACTTTATAGAAAGAACAAGACCCCATGCAGATTCATTGAATATTAGCCTGCAGCTGTCATACCAATCTCACAAAGAGCAGATTCCCCACCACACTGGCCCTATTTCAGTTCACCAATCACTCCGATTATTCTGTAAATGGTGCTGTATCCTCTCTCACCACGTGTCATTGACCCACGCGCATAAAAAAGAACACGTATGTGTGAGTACTGTTCAGATACTTCAACATTCAGCACAATTTTTCTACAGCATCTAACAGAAAAGTTGAGCTTGCTGGGCTCTCTAATTGAATCTTGGATTTGGCAGGATCCAAGAATCTTGGATTTTGCCCGGATTGGCAACATTGCCTCGAACACTCAGCACAGGAGTCCCCCAGGGCCATGTGCTCAGTCCAATGCTGTTCATAATGCTGATCCATGACAGGGCGTCAAAGCATAGTTCAAATCACATCATCAAATCTGCTGATGACACTACTGTACAGTGATGAGGCTCATTAGCAACAAAGTCAGCATAAAGAGAGGAGGTAGAGCAGCTTGCAGACTAGAACAGAGAACACAAGACGTGTAAGGCATCTTAATGTTGACAAATACAAAGACATCATTGTTGACCTTAGAAGCACCTGCAGTGAGCAAACTAGACTGAAAATCAGTGGCACAACTGTGGAGAGAGTCACTATGTTCTTTCATGGAGGACCTCGCCTAGACCTTCAGCTTCACCTGTCTAACCAAGACAACCCAGAAGATGCTTCACTTCCTGTGGTGGACAAGAGGAACAAACATGCTCCTCACTACCTTCTACAGAGGAACAACGAAGAGGATAGATTCCCTCTTGAGTCTTGGTCTTCCCAAGGCTAACATCCAGGGGAATTAACACCCAGGGGGATTTTCCTTGCTTCTGTCATCACTGGCATGCTCATTAGAGGTCTAGACCCAAACATTTGTAAAGCTGCTTTGTGACAGCATGTGTTGTAAAAAGCGCAATATAAATAAATTGGACTTAGACTTTAACTTAGAGACCATCTTGACCAGCTATCTGACCGTCTGGTATGGGAACAGCATTGTATCAGACTGCAAGTCCCTACAGCAGATTGTGTGAAAAGCTGAGAAAATCTTTGGGGTCCCAGTACCCACCATTAACACCTCCTACTACAAGTGCTGCGTCTGTGTGGCAACCAGCATTATGGAACACCCCCCCCCCCCTCCCTCCCCCCAGAGTCTCTTCACCATCCTGCTGTCTGGCAGAAGGTGATAGAACATCATCATTGCCAGACTCAGCAAAAGCTTTTTTTTTTTCCTGCAGGCAGTCAGACAATGTAACACTTTGTTACCCTCCAACACCCACCTGGACTAATCAAGGGTCTTTCTATCTCCAGCAGGACCATGAGGACTAATCTTCTCATCCATCCTAAGAAAACACACACTTGTCTTGTGAACTTACTTAGTACACTTAGTATGCTGCAGTCACTTAGAATCTATTCTGCTGCTGCACGCGAGGCTGGGGGGGGGGGGGGGGGGGGGGGGGGGGGGGGGGGGGGGGGGGGGGGGGGG
>JAOYMR010000005.1:5352946-5369891 GCA_025802075.1 Tenebrosternarchus preto
TGCTTTTCACAGGATGGTGTGTTGGCACTGCAAATAATGCCCTACTATACTTAAGCTGTATTAAAACAGAGGCTTCCAGCCACTTTAACAATGTAGACATCAACATAGATTTGCAGTGTAACAATATAAAACTATGAAACATTGAAATCAGAAATATTAATGCATTAGCATCAACGGTGTCAATGAAACCGCATTTTATGTAGCTATCTTGTTTTCAGTTGAAAATATGGCATCTCTTTCATTCTTGTCTCTGATGGTTCTTTCCTACAGTTGTGTATTCCTAGTAAAATGTTGGTCCTTTTTCTTCGTTTTTGACACCACCTATCAACAGAAATGCTACAAGCTACGAGCTACATGCATGCGTTCAGAGAAAGCCACTGGCAATATTCCGATTGGACAGGAAGCATGACAATCAGACAGGTATGAGCCCACCCACTCAGGTTGCCACCGCCCACCTCAGATGAAAGCTGCGCCCCGGGGCTTCATTTACGCCAGCAAAGGCAATCAGCTTTGCTCTTACAGGTAGTGCAATGATTCAACATGAGCAACACTTACTACAAGATTATGGGATTTGGCTAAAACTAAACCTGGAGCAGTATCAGCAAAAATAAACCGAAAAAGCAAAAGTGTGTGAGAGCAATTTACGTTCAGGACAAGGGTCAGTGACAAGTCAGTGTTTACTGCCCATAGACCAGAAGCATTTTTAGACTAGAGAAACAAGACTGCGCTGCAGTTAATTTTGTACAGTGGCAAAAGGGCATTCAGTCATGAGGTTGAGTCATGGCACTGTACTGAAACTGCTGACTCTGGATTTGAAGTGTTGCTCCATATTCTTTTTGCGTATTTCTGAGAACCACCTGATTGGCATCAGCCCAGCCTCTTCCTCTGATGACTCATTAGGATTTGAGTAGTGTTGCTCCAGGGTTTTTTTTTTTAATGACATTCTTCAGGAGCTTTCTTTTAAGGAGAATTCAATTCAGTTTAAGCCCCCTTATTATGTTTTACACTGTTTCTAATTTTTCTCTCATGATCTTGCTCTATTCAGGAAAACAACCTTGAAACAAACTTGCCTACATTATGTGGGTTGTGGTGGTTCCTTTTCTGTCTGTATTAATGGGTTTATGTGGACATGGATGAGCAAATTGTGCACCAGAAACATGTCACAATGCGCCTTGAACACATCAGCTTCTGGTGCTCAAAGACATCAAACGTTTGTGAGAAGAAAAAAAAAACGTGTTTGTCATTATGAGAGAAACCTCGTTTATCATTAGTTATTATGAGAGAAAGTCGCTGATTTCAGTTGGTGCATATCACATTTGCTCAGGAGATTAAATCACATCACTTTTTCTTCAAAGTGAAGAAACATGATGATGCTTAAACTTTAGCCACGTCTTCAAAGGGACTCAGGAGATACCAGGAGATATGAAGTAGCACTGAAGCCCTCGGATGGTATATGTAAATATTGCATTAAAGTGTTATGTTCAAGGCATCTTTAATCTCCCTCTAAAAAATAGGCTTGTATAAGCCAAACCAATGGTATGATGCTCAAAAGAGGAGTCGTCAGATTTTTGGTGGTATATTTAGCAACACTAAAACGAAATGCCACATTCTAAGGCAGCAGTGGGTATGTTTGCTGTTTTAGAGTGAACATTGGGGGTATAAACTTTTCAGACCAGAAACAGTATTAATAAGACATATTTTTGCCAAGCTCAGGGTAAAAGGTAGTTCTCGTTTTTCTGAGTTCTCTCTTTTAACAACAGGTAAACATGTTCGTTGTCAGATGTTCCTCCTCCAATCCACAGGTCACATATCTAAAGGGGATTTATTCCCATTGAGGGTTTTGGTTGCGATCTCATGTGGTAGGAGGAGCTTCTGTTATGCAGCCAAAAGCCCACTGTGTTTTATGGTGTTTCTAACATAAGGAGAAGAAAGTTAGAAAAAAAGAATTTAGTATTAATTATATTATTAGTAGTAATAATGATGCTAATAACATTTAGCAAGATTGAATGATGCTTCTTTACAGTGAATAAAGTGAATCATTTAAAACAGCATCATATGAAGGTAATTTGAATGTTATTCAGAAACGATGTATCGCAAAAGGGGTGTGGTTTTTGGTAGGGTGTGGCTAATGGTATTTGTTTAGCTTTAATACACAAGCAAATTTTGGAAAGAATGGCAGAACATTTTAAACTTGTGACCAGTATTAGCCTGTAAAACTGTGATAAGATACTCGTAATATACACATGGGAAAGGAATAGGCAAATATTTGGTTTTAAAGGTCAGTACAATATAAAGTAAATCAGTCAGATATCAGAGAATGTGGGCAGATCCATATGGTTTATTATTTTCAAAGAGCAAGTGCTGTTAGAAAGGTGTTCATGCTTAGTAAACAATTGCAAAATGGGTAAAATGCATTTGTGACGTTTCCAATGTGTTAAGGTCCTCTATTAAAACATCAATCACACACTATTACCTTATTCTCTCATTACCTCTCTCTCTCTCTCTCTCTCTCTCTCTCTCTCTCTCTCTCTCTCCACACCCACATGCCTATGCAGCTATTTTAATTTGTTCTCACCGCAGTGCATAGGATTCCCCTTAATTTAGTTTTATTTATTATGTCTCTGACCCACAGTATCTGGGACAGGCAGTAGGCAGAAGCTAGAGTGGAGGTGCTGGTGTAACAGTCCAGCACTGAGAGAGGTAGCTGCACCTCTAATGTTTTTCCAAGTGACTCACACACACTCACACATACACACACACACGGAGGCACATACACACACACGGATGCACACGCACACACACACACACCCACCCACCCACACACACACACACACACACACACACACTCATGCACCCACACACACACCCACATGCACTCGTGCACATGCACACACAAAAAGACACACACACACACACACACATATGAGGATGCTGGCTGTAATCATTGAGAGCAGCTAGTGCTGCTAGTCCATAGATGTAAGAGGAAGGTGAACACTTCTGATCATTTAGCTGCAGGTAATCAGCACCAGTACATTTGTGAAGCCCAGGATAGGGGCAGATAGAGGATAAACTGTGAGAAAGGGTAAATATCACTGTTTGCTCAACAACAGTACAAGGATTGGCTCTGATGATGGAATGTACTGCTACTTTTCATATGGCTGTGTGTAAGTGATGATGTAAGAGTTGTACATGCCATTTGCCCCAATGTAATTACAGTGTAGCATTGGAGACAATGGGAACAAAGAATACCTTTTTGACAAGGATAATTACATGCATTTGAAATGGATTCAGTTTGAAATTACTGACAAAATCACATTGCTACCATCCAGTGTGTAATAGACACACATTTTGCATAGGAAATCTATCAAAAGTTAGGAGTTCTGAAGAAGAACTGATTTAGGTTTGGTTAATTAGAGTTGCCCTGCAGATTGCTTAGCAATTTGTGAAATCACATCATAAGTTAGCAAAGTTATTGAAGTAGAGTGGTCAGGTAAGGCACTTGTTAACTTGTTTGACTTGCTTGGGGTACAAGGGGTTCTTCCACCATCTTTAGCTTTCCTCTTAAGATGTCTGCTGCTCAGAGCGAATGTGCATGCTTGAAACACATTACTGCACGAATCAAATCTTGTTCCCAGGGCAAGTCTGGATCCACAGAGCAGAGACATGCTTATGATGCATAGCTACCAGAATGCAAGAGGTTGCCATGGCACCCAGAGTCCACACTCCACCCACTTCAGCAAGCTCCGCCCCAAGGAGCAGCTCATGGACATGATGTTCGTAAGTCAGTCTTCACATTGTGTACAGGACAAAGAATAGACAAGCACATAGAGACACAAACACAAAAACACAAGCACATAGAGACACAAACACGAAAACACATGCTGCTTTAAATTTTAAATCAACTAAAATTCAAATAGGTTATTAACAAGAAAATAACTGAATATTAGTTCTATTAACTCAAAGTTGTAAGGATGATTATTTATGTAATTTCATTTAAAGCATACATTTTTTTGTAGTGTACCTCCTCATTACGTTTTTGAACATTATTTTCTTATTGTGTCTGTGAAAATTTTATTTGATTAACTGAAAGTCCTGATCTGTCCAAACTGAAAAGTTTTTCTTTAACTTTTATGATTTACCTTATTTTGTTTACCGTAGCATTTTTTTACCTTTTATATTCTAGATTCTGAATATATATTATGTATTATATTCTGAACATATCTGCAACCATTAGGAATGTGGACGAGTAACCCATGGCTCTGAGGCCTGATTTGTGTTTTCTCTCAAATGTTTGTGTGTGGAAGATTTGTGCATAGAAATTTAGTCTTAGATCAGCCTCACAGAGTCTATCCATATCTCAAAAGACAAGCTGAGGACAGGCTTGGCAACAGAGATCTATAAATTTGCACCAGCTGCAATGAAATGAGCTCTCATATTTTTGGAGGCTGTATGCTATTAATTTACTTCTAGGTCCTCATCTCTAGCTGGCATTACATTTCCGCCTTAATTTTTGTTAATCATATAAATCATATTTTGTTGCAGGCTTCTGTGGATTAAAATTCAAGGTTTATAATGTTGTAACAAGACTTACAAATGAAAAATGTATAAACCGTCCAACCACTTGGTTGGAAGTTGTTTAACAAGAATGACATGGAACAGAATAGCAAGACATTATACAATTAACTTTATCAATGAGTGACTATAAAGAAGATTTTTAGGCCAAAACTTCACAGACAACACAAACCTCATCATGGAGGATGTGGTTTTATCAAAAGAGAACGTCTCTTTTTATCAGTCCTCTCACTTTATGCTGTCATGTCTAGTGCATCTTATCCCTGTTGACCACAAACTTTGATTTTAGGGCAGTGGTTTTGATTCTATCCTTCTCCTGGCCTGGTGCCAGTCGGCGGTTGGACCCTGAAGGACCCATCATGCCCAGTTGAGCGCTTTTGCCAGTCTTATAATGAATGAAGGCTGATGATTCCAATGGTCGGTCACCGTGGAGACGTGACCGTCTGTGCCTGGGTGGCAAGATCTACGCCACTGGTGGTCACGATGGTGTCACCAGTGTTGGCAGCACGGAGAAGCATGTACTAGAACATTTTGAGATGAATCTGGGCATGGACTTCAGCCCAGTAGGATATTTCATCATCTCAACGCCTTTTCACCCGTTTTCCCCCCTAACCATTAACACGAGCGTTGTTAACTTGGAGTTGCACGACCAACCAAGCTTCTCATAGCACAGATCTGTCACTGTGTGACTTCACAAATCCTGAAGACAGAGAACATAACACACTAGCACTTTCCCTCTAGGAAGGAACATCAGAGCTTGAATAATTACAGTTTATGCTTATAAATCACAAAAAAACTATCGGAGGATATATAGGGTAGTTTCACTTTTTAGCTCTTGTTTATCATACTGCAAAGCTGTATAGCCACAGTTTGGCCATTAAAAAGTAAATTGCAAACAGGCATCAGTTCAATGGCAAGTATTGATTATACGATACTGCCTGAGTTGTAACAAATAAAGCACCTTCACTTTACTTTACTGTAGCCCTAGGATATGAATGGCCTATTCATTATGACTATGCAGACAATATTTTGTGCTGTGATGCATTAGTGTGTCTTGTTTTTGTGGCACTAACCCTAGATCATTTTTCATCTAAGGGACAGCAGATTAGAGTCATCAGACTAAGGCTAACCTGAAAGGCTTATACTAACTGTTGGAGTTGAATTGAGTTGAACTGACTTGAAACAACTTGAATTGAATTGAGATGAACTGAAAGGAGGAAGTCTGGACATTTACCATCCTTGGTTCCACCACTTGTGGGTATAGTCAGAAAGGATTGTGCTGATCAAAGCTCACTGCTGGGTTTAATAGCTTGGTGAGGACTTGGTGTTCAGGGTATGAGGAAAGGATGGTTTGGCCACAAGGCTGGACTGAAGGACTGACGGTCAGACTGTGCTGAAAGACAGCAGTGTGTGTGTGTGTGTGTGAGAGAGAGAGAGAGAGAAAGAGAGAGAGAGAGAGAGAGAGAGAATGATGACATTATGTTCTATTCTGCCATGAATCTGGCAATGGGCTTTCAATTAGCTACCAGAAGCCCTGGATGGAAGGCTAACAGTAAATGAGAGCCACAGGGGACACACACACACACACACACACACACACACACACACACAAGCTCTCAGCCTCCTACTCCTCAGGCTCTGTAACTGCAGTTGATGAGAGAATAATCCTGTAATCAAGTAATGGTGTCCTGCTCTGCTCCCTATTTGACGATTTTTTTTCCATATTTTTCCTATTTGAGGATTATTTTTCTAATTCTGCAAAACCAAAGCGAGACAAAAATATATTGACCGTCAAAGCTCAAACTGCTAATTTACTAGTGAGTTGATTTATCTGATTTGGATATGAAAATTTTATTTGAGATTTCAGTAGTTCAACTGTTGCACGTATGCATGATTTTTGATATTGTGATTTTGATATCCTAAGAACCGATAATCCTAAAAATTTATAATCCTAAGAATTTATAACAAATGGCCACACACAATCTGACGTATTGGCAGGATTTTTTCAGTATTATCAAGTTGCCATTTTAACTGGACTATACATACACAGACAAATCACACAGCCTGTCAGAAATACTGGCTATCAGTTGAAAACCGTGTGGACTGGTTTCACTGGTCACTGGGCTGTTTCTCACGGTCACACTGTGAACCGAGAGTCAACTCAGTCCCACAGCAACAAGTCAGACATATATGGCATGTCTCTATGCTTTCTGCTCAGTCTTTTTTAGTCTCCTACCACTTTCAGAGGGAAAACCCCCTGAATCTCTCCTGGGATTGGCCAGCAAAGAGACAAAAACATAATCATGTTCTTTGAGCTTTTTTTTTTTTAGGTTTGACCCACACGTGAACGAACCTCAGCAGCAGCTGCCGTACACTCAAAGTAGTGACCCCGGGGTGGAGATGGGTGGTTGCTTATATGCCTGGTGGGGAGCTTCTGTAGCAGTGTGCCTGGTCTACACCTGCCACTCACAAATGTTTTGCTGCCTGACACAGGGAGTTTTCACAACAGATGAGGCCCCAGGGACTTTCACATTGACGTCATGTATTATACAGGCAAAAAGCAGCATCACACAGGCAGGGTAAAATTCCAAACCGTTAAGGGGAAATATGTGAAAGATTTTGTGCATTGAAGCACCATATGGAGTATAGAGGGAATGAGTTCTGGTGAAATGTTGTTTTATAAAGTCTAGCCATGTACTGTGGGCCTGTATAGGCCAGGTGGAAGAGAGACAGAGAAAGCAAACAAAGAACTAATAATTCATACTGTTATGATGGCTGCCAAATAAGGTTATTTATCATCATCCAAAAAAGCATAGCTGGAGATACTTTAACACGACTTCCATGTATGACGATGAGCTGAATGGCAGGTCTACCGTGTCCCGCACGTGTCAGGCTCTCCGCTGCCGTCCTGGACGACAAATCCTGGGCGGTACGGACGTCCTGGGCGATGCGGACGGACAAACCCAGCTGGATCACGTAGGCTCTGATGGACAGACCGTCAACCTGCCATCTCCCAGTGACTGTTCTCATTTTCCTTGTGTAATCTTTTGCCTTGAGTGCTGTGCTTGTGAGTTATGATTGGTAATTGCTTGAGTGATGGTTTTACATTGTTTGCTCATACTGAAAAATACTGTCATGCAGCAGTCAATAAAGGGTTGTGGAAATTTGACTTACCCATGTCAAATGTCCGCCCACATACTTTACATGGTCTATTGGTACACAACACAAACAAACACGTGCGCACACACACACACACACACACACACACACAAACAAACACGCACATGCAAAGTGGGTCTTCCAAGACAAGCTTAAAAAATGATTCCTCTGCCATTTATTTCAGTCTGGAAGAAGGCCATCTAGAAGAAAGTCTCATGACCCCTCTTCCATGTTTCAGGGTTCATGGAAGGTAGCTTTTCTACAGGTTCTTATACACTATGCTTAAGGCATGGTTGCATAAGTGTACAAAACATTTTTTTTTTTTTTTACCGCTTTCAGTAAAATGAAAAATAGCAATGATGAACAACAATGTTGTACAGAATTATTGTTGGAGGACTCTTAATGATGGTATAACACTTTCATGTCATATTGCAGGAGTGTCCTGAAGGGTTGCAACACTGAGGCTTGGTTTCTAATGACTGTGATGCACAGTAAGCAATGCATGGAACAGAGAATCAAATCCACAGCATGGCATCTGCAGCGTTTCTCCCATCCTGTGCTCTCGGGGTTTGCAGTCGAGCGCATTGACCCAAAGTGGCCTTCTTTGTGCACATGAGCTTCTGTGTGCACCAGTGCACTCTCCCAGAGAGAGGCCTGCAAAGCCTGTACAAGGTTGGGGGCCCGGGGTCCAGGGCAAACTGTCCCTCAGCACGTTTGGAGAAGGTTGAGTGTGGCATGTGCAGGTGGAACCCTGTACAACCCATGAGGCACAAATGACAACAGGTGAAATGCCGGTGATGCACCTGCAGGAGGGACCTCGCCCACAGCCACACATACAAATCGTGCTCTTATGCTCTTACAGTTAGAATAGACCCTTAAAATTAGAAAATAGTCATAGGGTTACAACAGTTTAACAGTTCTAAAACACACTTAGAGTCTTACATTCAAAATAAACTCGTAAAATGAGAAAATGTTCTTGCAGTTAAAATAGTCCTCCTGCAGTCACAGTGGCTGCAGTTACAGGTAAAATATACTCCTGCTGTTCGAAAAGACTTTTAATCATCAAAGAGATTGAATAGACTGAGGACACGCACGTCACCGTCTGCGAATGCTGGGCTTTAAGAGAAGCTGCTCCTGAGTGGGCTGTCATCTCCAATGCAGACGTTCGCCGAAGGTGGAGGCTGTGGTTCAGGCGGCACTTTGTCTTGCGCCCTGTCGTTTTTTGATGGCGGTTACGTGTTGTAGCTGCTGTTCGGTGGGAGGCTGGGATGGCATGTCCAGTCTCTGCACTTAGTGGCTCCTTTCATCCTGACACAAATGCTTGGAGGTGAGAGCTGAAGTCGCTCCTCGCAATAGTCCCGTCAGCTGTCATCCTTCCCTCCATCCGGCCCCTTCCAGCCCCTTCCAGCCCCTTCCAGCCCCATCCAGTCGTTAATTCACCCCTGAGCTATCTGTTCCTCCACACAGGCCACCATAGCACTTTCTCATCGTGTGCTACTATTCCTCCTCTGTTCCCAGGCACTTTGCATGCCAGGCTACTCTGGTGAAAATACACAAAAAGGATTTAGATATTTGTTGTTTGCCTCGTTTGGTTGTAATATCAGTAGTCCAGTAAAAAGCTCTATGTTGAATTATATCTAAAAAATTTATAATATTCTATGTGTAGGATCATGTTAGAGAGAGGGAATTAGGAAACTGTATGATAACTTTCAATGTTGGTCCTGTATTAGAAATGGGGCACTTTTAGGATAGGAATAATATAACATGGTAAATAATGGTTTAACATACACCACTGTGTGTGCTGGAGAGTACAAGAGACAGACAGACAGAAAGACCGAAGGAGAAGCCGAGAGAGACCGAGAGGTCTTAGGTGGCCCACGTATGAAAATGAGTCATCAAAACAGGTCCTTGATAAAAGAAAAAAGAAAAACCACAAACCGTGTTCTTTCTAAAACACAATGGGAAAAAAAACTATTTCTCTGTGTTTGCATAGCCTACTTTTGTGGGGAAAGGGAAAAAGTTACATTCTGGAAAAAGTTACACGACTCGGGAGAAGCCACTACTGGGCTTGTACGTCTCTCTCAAGGTCATTCTGAAAACAGAAAGAACTTGAGGAATTGAAACCAGGTTTACCTGGCAAGCTTCTCTATTCCACTGCTGGCAGGGCGGCTGTCCTGATAGTCCTCATGAACGCAGTTTCCCACGTGGGTGCTTTCTGAGTGACTGGTACTACCTGGTACTACCTGGTACTACCCGCAGCTGACAGCAGTCCAGGTGCAGGTATGTTTCCCTCAGTCACGTCTCACTGAAGCAGTTTGACCTGCTTTGATCTGCCGCTGTCTTGTGACCATCTTGTATATCTTTTTTTTTTTTCTTGTGAAAATAAATGTTTGTTGCATATTGGCATGGTGTGACACTGTTCTGTCTGTCTTATCTGAATGGGTGTATCTGAGAGGTGAACATTACACACATGGATGATTTCCAAGACTAAGCCATCTGCCGTTGTTTCATGTGTTTGCCAGTCATGCAGCTAACAAGAATATTAAAAGGCACATTCCAGAGTAGTTTGAGACTGAAACTGCCTTGCAGGAACTGTCTGAGAGTCAGCCATTGTGTATTTGCTTTCTGCTAAATCCTCTTGAAGGATTCAAATGGGAAACAATAAAAATTCTCCCTTTGCGTCTCCAGGGAAACGTAACTGAAATTAAACAAAAGCTTTTTTTTAAGGTTTACTACAAAATAGACTTTTGGAAGATCCTGAAAACAATTTATTAGATGAGTTCTGGTTGAAAAAAAGGTTTTTTAACTGAAGGATTTCTGGTGCATAATTGATCCTAGGCGTGCTGTAAGGTCAGACACAAGGTACCGAACGTCTTAAGGTGGTCCAGGAGATGGCGCTATCGGGTTTGACGGAGAGCTCTGGGCTTCGAGGATGAGGACTCGGTTCTACCTCACTCATACAGAGGTGACAGCGTCTTTTACCGCGCAGAGAGGACGATCACAGAAGACCATTTTGTGTGGCGCTGTCACTGTCATTTCATCTTACGTTATATTCACGGGCGCGCGGTTTCTCCAAAGAGTGTCAGATCTTCGACAACGTTTGCGGTATTAGACGCTTGTGCTAATTTCAGTATGCGAACTTCTTCAAGATTGCATAAAATGAAGAAAAACGTTTATTTAATGTCGTTAATTGATAGCAGCTTATAATCGTGTCCTGGAGGCACAGTTCACTCTTAGCGTGGAGAACATTACACCAAGAGGTTGGCTTCTCTAGGGTCTCCAGTGTGGGCAACCCAGCCCTTTAATACAACTGTCCATGGAATACGGAGGTACTGAGAGGACGTTACCATAAAAGTCCTCAACGGACAGCTTGGCGCGAGCTTTTGTGAAAGATGAGTGGCGCTTGGTTCGCCAGCAGGACGCTTATTTACAATGATGGGACCGCGCGCTCAGTCACAGCCAGGTAAGGCATCAAATGCGTGCACATCAGTAGAGTAGTAGGGGCAGGTAGAGTACTTGTTTTCCTGTAAACAAGACAAAGTGTGTCTTTTAAAGCAACGTTATAAATATTAAACAGTTAATGCATTTTGAAAAAGTCATAGCAAAACAGCGAAAATAACGCTCATTTATTTGTCAAGTATGTCTTTTGATTTTTCTTTCACTAGACTACACAGTGGTAAAAAATATTTTTTAAAAATTGATCAAGGTTTTAAAAGCACAAGATTTTTATTCTCTGCCTGTGTGTAACAGATCGTGCATAATGCGAAATCGTCCATGAATGGCCAATCAACTCATGATTATTAGACAATATTTGTTTAGCACTGGGAGCATTCGAGATGTCCAGGAAACGATTATGAGATCAGAATTTAATTTTGATTATGCGATGTTGGGCTTATTTTTTTATTGCCTTCTAAAGATGAATCCCTCACAGCTTCCCCCATGCCTTGTAATTAGAAAGTGATTTTGCAAAGCGGTTACTGGTTTAAAGTTTAGAAATACGTTTGTTTTGTTGACACACAAACGCTACGTCATGTATGTGTTGAATCGGAATTTGTACATTCATGGTGCATGTTCAGATTTCTTTCTTCATGCAGGAGTTTGGTTTATGGATGGCTTTGTATTCAAATGACATTTTTTCTTTCCATTTTCCATGTTCATGCAATGCTCTCAACAACACACTGCACTTTTTTAAAACTGCTTTGCCATTAAAGTTCCCCTACACCCACTCCTAGAGTAATAGCTCTGTAACTCTATAATAGCTCTGTAACTCTATAATAGCTCTGTAACTCTGTAATAGCTCTGTGCAGTTCATACACATTCACACACACACACCTGAGGGGACTTATGAGAGAACATGAAGAGAACATTCTAGATAATACAGGTCAGCTAAGTGTATTACGCACGCAGTGTCACAAGGGTGGCAAAATAACACTGGAAATTGGCCTCCAGATTTCAGCTTTTTTGGGTCCGGAATAGATCCCTTTAAAGGACATATTTAAATGTGCTTTAAGAAAAGACCTTAAAAGTGTTTCTAAAGAAACACTGTACAAGAAAGAACCAGACAACCCGCATGGATGTACTTGCAGGAGATACCCAGGCTTCTATGTGAATAAGCAGTTATGGAAATTAGGACACGTCACCCAATGCTCTTTCAACACAGTTCCACTTGAGGGAAGAAAATGGATTTGCATCTCTGCGACCTGTGACACCTCGACTGGCTGCGCGAGAAGCCCAGGTCCTCGATGGACCTCTGCTCCAACCTCATGTCACAACATCGCATTATCCATTCACAAACGTAGCGGTTAGCCCGCGTGAACTATGTTTTGCTAGACAGGCACACTGTCGCTAACGCTAAACCATTCCGTTTTCTTCCCACCGCGACCAAGAGGCGATCATGATCCCAGCGCACTGCTCCTCCAGCCCTGGTGACAGGTATGTGCCCCGGTGACAGCGGCTTACATACAGGCCAGTGTAATGTTTATTCTTCCTTATCCTGTCTATCTTTCTCCGTGTTGTGTTACTCATGGAAGCAGGGGCTTGGGCATTTCATCAAACTGTTTATGGGCCACAGCTGTGTTTTGGTTAATGCATGTCTGTGAGTGCGCTTCTCTAAGACCTTCCTTAATGAAGCTGTCACACAACACAAAGGCAGCGAACATGGATCACTAGTAAGTTTGGCGTGAATGCCGTGGACTGTGTGTCACTGTCAGATGTTGCCTGTTGTTGAGGTGGAACACACAGACCCACGGTTCGATCCACAGGCTGTCTGCGGAGACGGTCCAGAAGAACAGCGGGGTTATCCTGGACAGCTCGGCGCTGAGGATGGCTGACGTGGATTCGGAGGTGCCACCATTACCTCCACGTTACCGATTCCGAGATCTGCTGCTGGGAGATCAGTCGTTCCAGAATGATGACAGGTAAAACAGCCGTAAGGCTTTCCTGTTCTGCTTGGGCTTTCTGCTGAAGTAAGTTTTTGGCGGTTCAAGGGGGCAGAGAGAACTTTATACTGAATGGGAATCGTGTGCCGAGCTCCCAAATATCTTCTTCACATATCCTGGTTCTTAGCTTTAGGAGGACAATACAGGTGCCATACTTGAAAGCTTTCTGAGGCATTTTTGCCACAGTCAAGCTCACGTGTTGAACGAAAAGATTCACAACAGATCCCTTAAAGTGTTTTTCATAGCACCTCAAAAACAATATAAAAATAGAACACATACCTAAACCACTGTTTACAGTAAAAGCTGTGTGGATGTGACTGCTAATAAAACAAAGGAACATCTCTCAACAGGAAGCGCTTTTTGAAAAAAGCAATGTCCTTTTTTTGTATAAGGATAGTGGTTTATTTCCAGATACCAGTGTCCATGTATGAGGACTTGTGATGTTTAATTGTCTATATTTTAATGTGGTTTTACTGCCAGCATTCTCAATAACTGCAGTGCAATGCTGCCCACAGTGTTCAACCACAGTGCAGAGTGTGGACTGAGGGAGCTGTCTTCTGCTCTGGTGCTGAAATGCGTGTTTGTGTTTGAGAGGGAGGGAGCACGAAACAGGTTGAAAGGCGGTAAAGCTGAATAGAATAGCATTTGTATGTACCTACAGTGACTTTGGTAAATGACTCAGTCCATTTGGATGGATTCAAGGCCGTAGTATTCGGTTAATTCTGGAGGCACCGAAGCCTCTTGTTCTGTCTCATTTAAATGGCTGGAAGCTGTTGCATAGGATTATGGATTTCGAGGAACGGCGAGAAAAGTTTGAATCTAAACTAACATTTGGGGTTTGCTGTGTTGTGCTGTGAAAGTGCTGAGTCATTGCTCAACTTTCATAAACTTTAAATTGGATTAAAAATTGCTTTTTTTGGTGTGTGTTTCAGTATTTGCTGTCACACAGCTTTGAAATGCCTTGGAAATGGAAGCTTGGGAATAATTTTCCTTTTTCCTGTTGCAGTACCACTGTTATTTATGAACAATTATATACATCTTTCTTATAATATAAAATTTGTTGTTGGAAATGTCATTTCCCAACCATGTGAACTAAAAATGAACAATACTCGAGTTAGTAAGGACAAACTGTTGAACATGAAAGCTTATGCCTGTGTAATCTGTCATCAACACTTTTATCCACAATATCGGTGCTTTATTGTCAAATATGGACACGTGCAGAGTGTACACTGCTGAGATATTTATGAGCGCTTTGTCCTAACACCATATCAGTATGCTTGAAGGTAGGTGCAAATAGCACAAAACCTCCACTGTTGTTCACGACGAGGATATTGCCGTCAGTGGGGTTGGAATCAAACCTACGGTTATCGCTGCTGTGCCGCATAAATTACGTGCTTTGTTTTACTTAATCTGGCCAACGTGGCCTAGAAAGGGGACTCAGGAGACACGGAGGTTTAGGTTTTCTCTCTTGAGATATGGGCCACTTTAAATCGGTGCACAGGCAGGACAGTATCTGACAGAAGAGAAAGGAGAATCTCAGACGAAATGCAGAAGTAAAGGTGCCGCACTTTGGATCACGGCAGCAGGGCTTTTTTAGAGGAATCCCCTTCTTGAATGTGAATTCGGAGTGAATGAGTTTATATTTGTGTAATGATACATCAGCGATGTGTGTGCTCGCTTGTGTGTGTGTGTGTGTGTGTGTAAAGAGGAGGCTGGATGTAAGGGTGGAGCTGCTTTTCAAAGAATCGGGGTCAAAACAAACAGGTTGGACAAACAGAAAGTTATTATATTCAATACATAGACTACAACAAAAAATAGGTTAGGGAGGGTCTCGTCGGGGAAATCAGGAACATTATATGGGGGAAATCAAGGAATCAGGGACATAGCAAGGTATCTTTAATATAACACAAGGTATCTTTAATATAACACAAGGTATCTTTAATATAACACAAGCAGGACAGAGAAAGACCATACACAGGTTGTGATGACATAAGCAAATACACACAGGTGCAGGTGACATCGAGGAGGAGGTACTGGGGGTGGAGCCAAAGTAAGAGACGACCAGTCAGAAGAGGAGAGGCTGTGTGTATGCAGTTGTCTGTAGTTAAATAAGTGATATTTATGATTGGTTAATATAACAATTTTCTTAGTTTATAAAGAGATATTGAAAAAGTTCAGCTGTAATATTTCACAATCATCTTCTACAGTCAGTTTCTGGGCATTTAAAATATTCATATAATGATGTGTATGCTTGTGTTTACACTTACAGTCTTACAGAAGTGGAAACTAAATTAGATATTAGCTGAAATGAAACTGACTGGACATTTGAACTAAGCTGATATTTCATAGTTCTTTTGTTCTCATTCGAACTATTTTATGAGGACCACTTTTCACTGGAGTATTTTTTTTTAGTTTATAGAGTGTAGAGCTTACATTCTTCTTTGCTCCCATCCTTTGCTTGGAGTGGGTGTGCAGAGAGGGAATCTCCAAATGGTACTGACACTATGCCAAGGGGTGTGTTTGTGTGTGTGTGTGTGTGTGTGTGAGAGAGAGAGAGAAAGAGAGAGAGAGAAAGAGAGAGAGAGAGTGAGTTAAGGAGGTGGGAGATGCCTGACATTGAGTGTGTATTTATATGAGGGGGGGGGGGTGATGGTAGTTTACGCACTGTGATTATTTCCAAGGCCATGTTCCAAGGACGTGAAGTTCGAGGTCTTTCCGTTTTGCTTGCGATCTCTTGTTCTCTCTTGTTCTCACTCCATTTATGTAAGGTTTGTGTGTTTGCCTCTGTGTGTGTGTGTGTGTTTGTGAGTGTGTGCGCACTTGCGTGTGCGTTTGCGTGTCTGCATGTGAGCGTATGTGTAGGTGTGTGTGCGTGTATGTGCATGGGTGAGTATGTGTGTGTGTGTGTGTGTGTGTGTGTGTGTCAGTGTTTATATGCGTGGGAGTTGGAGAGCCACACAGCTGATAAGTGGAAATGGAAAATTGCTCATGAAACACCCAGTGAGGAGCTTTTTATGGTTTCTACATATTTAAAGCAGCCAGTGGGACATTTTTTCCACCAATTCTTGTTAATCTGTTTTTACTATAAAAATATTAATATTTATCCTATGTACAATATTTAAACAGACTTAGACACTCCATGGGAATAATAATTAAAAAAGCCTAAATGTATTTTATTTGGGTCATTCTATGCAAGATTATTACAGTTATCAGTTAGAAGTTCACAGTAAGGCTAGAGATAACAGACTGAAATGACATTAGTTTACTTATCAAAAGTAATGTGTTTTGTGCTTATCACACTTGTGAAATGGTAAACAATTTGCATGCAACTTTAATAATAAAATAGCTCAAGCCCCATATATTAAAAATGCGTACTTTGGTAAAAACTGAAAAGGTGAAAAATCTGATAACTGAACCCATGAGCTACAGAAACATAACTGTGTGGAGGAGCAGCAATTTTGTAATGGCTGATGGTGGTGGAGGAAAGATGTGGTCGTTTGGAGATGCTGGATCGAATGCTGTGTGCGGCTCTCCTGGACATTTGAAGTTGCAGGGCTCTAATAGGATGCACTAGGCCGCAGAGCTGTGTTCTGTGTGCTTGAACCGTGACCAGCAGAGCTGTGTTCTGTGTGCTTGAACCGTGACCAGCAGAGCTGTGTTCTGCGTGCTTGAACCGTGACCAGCAGAGCTGTGTTCTGCGTGCTTGAACCGTGACCAGCAGAGCTGTGTTCTGTGTGCTTGAACCGTGACCAGCAGAGCTGTGTTCTGTGTGCTTG
>JAOYMR010000005.1:5369991-5383656 GCA_025802075.1 Tenebrosternarchus preto
GTGCTTGAACCGTGACCAGCAGAGCTGTGTTCTGTGTGCTTGAACCGTGACCAGCAGAGCTGTGTTCTGTGTGCTTGAACCGTGACAGCGCCTCAAAGCGGCAGAAAAATCAGTTGGACAATCATGTCGGTCTCATCATTTTTTAGACCTGCTGTTGTGTTTCTTCTCATTATCAGTGTGATTGCATTTATCTGCAATTGCTTATCTCTGAAAGTGGTGAGAGTTGTGGCTGGTAATTATCCAATACCCTAAACCTGTACCAGCACTGAATGTGTGAGTGACTGTTTTTGCCCATCTGAGTCTTGAGGATAGATGGAGATGAGATGCAGTGGTTAGATCTCATCTACTGCATGTGTGAGCT
Organism: Tenebrosternarchus preto; assembly: GCA_025802075.1. Taxonomy (NCBI): domain Eukaryota; kingdom Metazoa; phylum Chordata; class Actinopteri; order Gymnotiformes; family Apteronotidae; genus Tenebrosternarchus; species Tenebrosternarchus preto. Next base: position 5,370,353 of record JAOYMR010000005.1, read on the forward strand.
GGGAGGTATTTAAATCTCATCTCCTGCTTGAGTGAGTTTGAAGGTGTTTATATCTCATCTCCTGCCTGAGTCGAGAGGTGTTTAGATCTCGTCTCCTGCCTGAGTGATTCGAGAGGTGTTTAGATCTCGTCTCCTAGCCTGAGTGACTCAGGAGGTGTTTAGATCTTGTCTCCTGCCTGAATGATTCAGGAGGTGTTTAATGCGTCTGCCTGAGTGATTCGGGAGGTGTTTAGATCTCATCTCTTGCCTGAGTGATTCGGGAGGTGTTTAGATCTCATCTCTTGCCTGAGTGAGTCGGGAGGTGTTTAACGAGCCTGAGTGCGCGTGATTGCTGACGGGGGCTGAGTGGTCTGTTAGCCACGCTGGGGCACTTTCGGCTGCTCGTCATCCACTGCAGTCTAGACTAAAGGCCAGATTAGTCACTGATGTACTGTACAGTGAGTGGGTGAGTGGAGATGCCTGCTGTCAGAAAAAAAAGGAAAAATGAAAAGAAAATCCATCTGCTGCAGAGCCACTGGCTATGGTAAAATTGTGTAACATGGATTTAAATGAATCTATCAGTGCCTAGCATCAGTGTTGATCCCATCTCCTCCAAGACAGGTCCATCCCAGGTTGCTTTACTACAAGTCAGTCTTAGCAGATTTAAAAACCAAGGCTTGGAAATGCTTGGATATGCCGTTATAACAATGGCTGATAACTGTGTCGTTTTAACTTGCTGTAACTAAATGACAATTTATAAAGAAATATAATCTCACCTCTTTTCTTAAGCCTTCAGCAGTAAGTTTGAGGTTTTTGTACCACAGGTTTAACTTTGTTTGAATGGTGCCTTTGCATGTTATGTATATGATGACTTGTATGACTCTCTCCACATGAAATTTCTTTGCAAATCAGCCTTCAAGCATTGCAAATCAAGCCCTGCCTTGACAATTAAATTAGCTGACATTGTTGAAATCCAGGCTGTCGGCTGTAATAAGCTGCTTAATGAAGGCAGAGAGAGAGAGAGAGAGAAAGATATTGTGTGTGTGTGTGTGTGTGTGTGTGTGTGTGTGTGTGTCTGTGTATGTGAGCGTGTGAGTGCGTGTGTGTACATGCGTCACAGTGCTTGGCACAGTGTGAAGAAATGGTGTCTCGGGGTTAGATGTGAGGGAGCAGAGGAGTGCAGGTGGAGATTCAACCCTCTAATTAGACTTGAACAGTATCAAAGCAAATCTCCATGGAAATCTTACGAAGACTATCACACTTTGCCATAAATTGTGTTTGTACTGTAAGTGTTTGTGGCTGAATGCCCCAGGGGCTATTAGAAATAATTGGCTGTTGTTTTTGGTCCAAAAGCATTTACATGTAATTTATATTTGCTTAGATCTATTGTTTCTATCGAATATTTAACACCATATTGGTCTTTGTATATAAGCAGTTAATTTCAGCTTTAATTCGCTACATCATGCTCATCAGAAAGTGTCAAATGTCTAATCATAGCAGAAGTTCAAGTCCATTTTTGCACGCGAGATAGACGGGATAATCACACAGATCCGCTCCCCAATTCCTCGCGCTCACAAACATGGAAAACAGCGTTTTGGCGGAGACACCGTGCGAGTATTTTAAGGCCGTCGTGATAATCGCTTGTCAGTCCGGAGCCTAGTGGTTCCAAAACGATAGCTGCAGTCACACCCAAGTTCTGTGTCTGCTTCGCTGTGTTTCGATGTAGGTTCTTTAAAAAACAACGTGAATCTATCGTTTTTTGTTCGCAGGCCTGATCAAATCTTTGCTGTGCCTTTGTTTGCGTTAAAGGATGCTTTCTGTCAACAAGTGACTGAGACATCGGCATATTGACAGATCTAATTTCTTTTGTAAACTGATAACTGCCTAAATGTGATTATTTTAAATAAAATGACATTGACACCCCCACCAGCCCCTCCTCTAGGGAAAGAAAATGTAATTTGTTTTTGGCCAGTCTATTTGTCTATCTGTCAGTCTATCTTACAAACTAGGCTCCGTTCCCTTTAATCCAGGGTCCAGTGTCTACAGTGACTCTACAGCATGTGTGGGTGGTTGGGCAATAAACTCACAGCTGTCCCCTGCTGTTTGATGTTTTGTAAAGGCTTATGTGTTGCTAGGTACACCGGAAAGAATGACATTTATTTAGGGATTACAGCTAGGTCTGAAAGGTTCCGACAAGGGTTCTGGCATTACACTGTTAAATATCTCTTTAAATATTAAAAAATCACTCTTTACTTGAGAGTCAAGTGCTGTATGCATTACTTGGCGTTCCATGTAGTACTAATAAAACGATACACTGCTTCCTTGAATGATCATTTACATATTAATCATAATGCATGATAATTTCTGTAGACATTTAAGGCATTATCTCAAGGGTGAGTTTAAGTTAGTATGGATTCAGTTCTACAAACTGTTTAGGCACTCCCAGGTAAGAAATCTAAACTGTCAGTAAGGACCAGATCAGCAAAGACCCAGTAAAGCAAAAATGACTTAACCCTTATTTGGAATTTAAATCAGACTTTAGTCGCAGCCCTTGCTTAACTTCTACAACAGCAAAGATCTTTAGATTGAAGGTTTGGGGACAATCCGAAACTACCACGAAAGAATGGCGCGCAGTCGACAGGCGAATCGCCGAGTCTCACCGTAGACTTCAGCCGTCAGCCTTAGCAGCGCGTCCCCCAAAGAGTTCCGACTGCCGGCGGTGCAGCCGGCTGCGCGCGGCGCCGCGAGACTCGCCGCTGTTCTAATGCAGAACGACAGCCGAGCGGCACAGCGACTCTCCACTTCCATCTGCTGTTTTCACTGGAGAAGTGAAGCGTGACCGCTGAATGAGTCTGGCCGTTTGAGCGGATGTGAGAGATGTGCTGAGCTTACGGTGTTTCTGATGTGGACTTGATTAGCACAGCACGCAGCGCGCGGTTAGGGTTAAGCGTACTCCGTTTTAATGTGGCATTAAAAATACTTTGAATTAGTTAGATAGACATAGACAAATAGGCAAATGTCATTTGTCTGGTTGTAAATGTGCTGTGATTATATGCACACTGCAAAAAGTTCCTAAATTGTAAATTGTTTTCATTTGTGCTGTCATTAATATCTGCTCATGTCATCTTCAGACTGACTTCAGATTACCATGAGCGCAAATATGCCTTTCCATAAAGCATCCTTTTCTATTCACAACATAAAGTACTTCCTAAAGACACAAGGGGCATTGCAAGGTGGTTTTATCCCGAGGCGTAATTGTCCTGTTTGCCACGAGGGGTCACTGTGTAAGTGTTCCTTCTGGATCCGAGGTCTCCTCCGTTCATTTCGTCAGTTATGTAACAGCTACATTCACAAGTCTGGAGAATAGCAGATATATCGACGATGATTATTGACGCTGTTTACATCCGTGCTTACTCTCATGCAGAAACACTTGAAGGTACACGTTCATGAATTAAACTACTTATACAACATATTGCAACTGGTTTATTCTACACTAGCATGGCAAGATATGGGCATCTTATATCCTGTGCTGCACAGGTCTGTGGGATTACAGCAGACACCCAGGTCTACTGTAGGTAGGACCAGGCTTGCCTGTTGCCCCGATCACTGCAATTTCCTCTGGGATCAATAGTGGTATCTTATCTCACCTTATCTTAAGAACCCACTCCATAATCACAGATTTCTTTGGAGAAGGAACCTTAGGACAGCTGTACAGCCTAACTGCTTTCCACAAATTAGGTCCTTAGGCAGTAGAGTTGAACATCTACTATGTTACAATACTATTAAATCAGATCAGAAATATATTTGAGGCTTAATTCCTATAGACTAGATGCATAATTATTACAGTAACACTAACTGTTGTTTACGACTGAGATAATGTACTGATGTCTAATGTGAGCAATAGTATAAATTAACTTTCCCTGATGGATTTATCCAGTTTCAAACATTATATTTTGTATAATACCAAACTTTTACATGCACAGAAAAGTACACCAGTACATTAAATAAAAGTACTTTCTGTTTATGTTACTTAATTTGGGAATGTATTATTACAGTGTACTTTTTCTGAGGATGAAGTGTCTAAGACAAAAATTTTGTTTGCAATTTTTCTGTTGGCCGGCAAAAAGAGATGTTAATTTTATAAATGTTTTAAGTTAATAGGCTGTTGGTGTGGATATAAGTTCACCCAGGTGTTTTATGAGCTCAGAGTATGTCAGAGTGTTAAGAGTTGTATCAGATTCTTAAGCATTTGCCCAAAGATGCTAGGCTGAGTGAGAGGATAAAGTTGGCTTTACTGCTGATGCCTTTAGAGATTATATGTTGAAGAAAAGTGGATCCACTTTGTGAAGCTCACTGAGTTCTGTCTGTAGAAAAATATGTAATTTAACACGGACTTTGCTGCGTTTTTTGGTGAGGCTAGAATGCTCTAATATGTATCATTATGTAGGATAAAAGAAGAGGACAAGCCACGTTTTTAAAATCAGCTAATTAAAAATTCATAACAAATGGTTCTGAAGCTTCCTTTAGGATCGGGTCTTGCGCAGTAAGCGCCTTGTGCAGACCAAATGGAGCGCTAACATAACAACCGCTTCGGTATCAACCCATGGTCTCTTCACCTCCCCCAGTCGCGCTGGGCTTCATGGCTAAATAAAGGACAGAGAAATAAGTATTGCTCTTGCTGCAAATGTGTTCACTTCTCACGGTAGCAAGTGTACCATGCGCGCGCGTTGACAGGTTGGACTGCAACCCTGCTATTTCTCAGCTGGCGACAACTTGGACACCGGGGGAATGGCAGGTGCCAAGCGGACAGAGTCACCGTCCGAAATCGACCCGGACGTGAAGACCGAGACGAGGAAATCCGCAGACCAGACTTGGCTTAATTCGGCGATGCCAGTCCGAACGATGGGTTCTATTGGGAGCGATGCTGGCCAAAGGTACCGCAGTCCCGTTTCAACCAGCATGTGTTGGAGCACAGTTTGATAACGAGCTGCAGCATCCTCCAATGCGCGCCAGGCTCGCGCAGCTCACGACATGCACCTGATGGTATAGCCTTGCCTTAAGTCCATGCGAGGGATTCGTTAAAAAAAATTAACATCACTGAAATCAGCCTACCGCATTCGTTATTAAAAATTATACCGGACATACAAAGTGCATGTACAAGCTGTCAGTAAATCGATTATATTAAAGACATCTTGCCGTGACTAGAACGACTTTTTATTATTTTATCGATGAATTTTGGTGCGTCTATTTTTGACTATATTCTCTAAATTTATCCAAGGACGAAAAAAGCGTGTATCGGAGTACCACGACTAACGAAATATCTTCACAACATTCAACAGTGCCAATATTCTGTGTTTCAGTTCATGCCAAACCAAAAAACGAACGATGAGAAACGTATTATTCCAAAAATGGTGCTGCGTCTTTTTCAACAGAAGTGCACTGCACCAGTTTCGAATTTGATTGAAAATGTCTGTATTTCTTTTCTCAAGTATCTTCCGTTTACATTACGATAGGAATGCTAATGAATAATGTAGTAATGTAGCTTTAAAATTATGACATGTACGTTAAAAAAAAAAACCTACAGCTTCAGTTCAGATTTCTTATTTGGCAGTCAAATAAGATGCTTGCAGACAATTACACTGTTTCCCTAGACAAAAAGGACACTTTGGTCTTTGCCTGTCAAATAACACACCATCAGCAATCACTTTGACATTCATGTTTATATGTTTGTTTGACTCACCTTCATTTCCCATTACATATCACATTATATTTCACTTTCATATATTGAACTATTTGGTTATGGTTTTGTAATCAATGAATACATCTCTACCCAAAGACCCCCGGGGCAATCGCAGGTTACATATTTCAAACATTGCTATTACAAAATTAATTGTATATATCTTTTTATGTGCGGTGCAGAATGTGCTAATTGAAAAATAAATCCAGTGTGCTGTAATGTTTGAAAAGGTCGAAAGCCATTAGTGCCAGAGTTCATCATTCCATACTTCTCTTGCTGTGCAGGATTCACATGGCAGGACTCTCACTGCTGTGTGCGGGACTCTTATCCTGGCCTGCTTACAACCAGCTGCCTTAAGACACCTGAAGTGACTGATGAAAAAGTAACAAATAGCTTTTGCAAGTGTGTCTTTGGTTCTCCCAAGCTTTACTTTTTGGAGTTGTGCTGTGATCAAAGCAGTGTCTCACTGAGATTTTGATCACAGCACAACTGTGATACAAAAGTATCAAATTTTGATACTTTTAAGAAAATTCTTCCTTCGTAGATGGTAATAGTGTTTAATCAATGACAGACCTCATATATATATATATATATATATATATATATATATATACACAGTATATTCTGTTCCTTTCAGTGAGTGGCCATTTATTTTTCCCTCATTCTCGGGCCCAGATTGCATTCCTTACAGCAGTACTAATGTATTGTGGCCCACAGACCCCTCCAGCAACTCTGCAGACGGGGGTACTGTTCACAGAGTTTTATTGCCATTCACCTCCAGTGTGGGAGAAACCCAGAGAGCATGTAATAATCCTCCAGGGGCCGTGGAGGCACGAAATGATTGATTCATCTATCTTCTACCATCGATCTCCCATAGGCTTCACTTACAATGCAAAATTAATGACAGTGTTTTGGAGTCATGCACTCACCAGGATTTTTAAATGAGACCTAGTCTATTGGAAGGGCTAATCAAAAGTACCACTAATAGTCTAAATGAATGTATTATTTAAAGGGTGAATGAGAAATTAAAAGAGGACTTAGGCTTCTCGTTAGGACTAGGACAGCATTTTGGGTCGGGTTTGGCACAGAGGTATGGAAATGTGGGGCTTGTTGTTTGCTGTAATAAGCCATACCTGAGACCTCGTTACCATGGTGTGTTTCAGTGAAGTTTTGGACGTATCATCTTCTAGATATTCCCTGACAGCAAAGTGGCAAGGAGGAGCTGGGAACATGCACTTCTGACTAGACTCAATGAGATTGAGATTATCGATTATCTGATATCCTGTGTTTGTTTAATTCCACGGTCGCATGATTAATACAATCTCTGAACCCACTGTATCCACTGTATGGAGCCCAGTTTATTTAAAGCTTTTGCTATGGTCTTCTCTGCTTAGTCTACTAAGGACAAACCTTCTTGCACATTGCTGGCAAGTGACATGCTTTTGCATTTTTTTTTTAAATTGAACACCCACTGTTAGAATTTTCACCTGTCTAAAGGGCTTTTTCCTATGCTCCACATGCAATTATTCTGTTGAATTGGAAGCTTCTTTTAAGCATTTGACTGTGCTTAACTCTCAGCCTTCAGCAGCTTTTGGCTGCTGCGAGCGACTTTTGCTACTTCTGGCGAGTAGGTCTGGAGTGTTGTCCAATTTGGTCTGAATATAATTTTCAACTTCAAAGAATAAATGAAATTCAGTCACCATAGAATTTCACTACTTCACTAGATACTTTTCAGTAGTTTTGACCAGATTTCTTAAACATCAGTGTGTTTTAAATGCTAACGAAAATGCAGATTTACAATCCATAAGTGGGAATTGAGTTTGATGCACAATTTCACTTAAACTCTGGCTACTTCACTTCTATAATTCTATCATTCAGATTTGTTTTTAAATTCAGTTTTATTAGGCCTGAAACCCCACCTAATCGGAGTGTAGGAGGTGGGGTGTGAGTGTAAGGAGAGTGTAAGTTTGAGTCAGATTCTTTTGTCATGTGCATGTTGTACACTAACAAACCAGAAAACGCACAAGAACGGAGCCTGACCCTCCGAGCATCAGTATCAACTCAGCGTCTGGACATTTGTTGGCCTTGTTAAGGGACCATGGAATAATTTTGCATGATAAAGCTGTATAATTATGTGAGTACAAGCATTGTGTTGTTGTGAGCAAAATTACAATGACTTAAAGTTTTACTACAACTTGTCATGTCCTTCAGATTTATTTATTTACTACAAGTTGTAAACTTTCTCCACAAGGGAGCGTCACTGAGGAGCGTGAGTGAGGAGGGTCACTAGAGAGGAAGAGGAAGGAGGGTCAGGGAGGAGGGTTCCTGAGGAGGGTCACTGGATGACATGTGTGGCACTGAGTTACGGCAGAGGGCAATAAAACCTCGAAGAGGCGCTTTCTGTTGTTGCTCTTATCAGACCTGATTCAGTGAATTGTTGTTTACTAAGACACCAAAGATGGATTTGCTCCAGGGTGTTTAGGCCAGAGCAGAAGTGAGGAAAAACTCATCATGTTCTGAACTCCAGTTCACCAATGTGTACTATTTCCATGTGTGGGCAGAGACTGTTGCTATGCCTTAAGAATAGATTTGCGACATATTAGTATTTTCATAAACTCATGAAGTTCTTCATACTGGTGAAAATACTTGTGACAGCAGATGAAGATGATTACCATCAGTTCTAAAACTTTGCACATTTATGATATAACTTATAGTCACGTAATTGGAAGCATAGCTGTGGGTGTCATGGCTGCCTGAAAATAGCGGATGTCTTTTGCACAAGGACCTTATGGCTTTGCAGTGCAGTAACAGTTGATCTCATTGTACTTCGCTTCATGAAAAGTGGAACTGATATTTTATTTCGTTTTAAAGAAAACTTGACTTTTTGTGCACAATTATAGAGCACTAGACACATCCCTTCAATGCAGAAGAAACCCATCATATGGCAGATACACTGTTGTTTATTAAGAATTTAAACTATACTCAAGATTTCTGTCTTAACTTGGCTTGAATACAGTGCCAGATCACGCAAGGGTTTAAAAAAGACTAAGTGTTTCGAGTAAATTGCGCTTGGTTGATTGTAACTTAAATCTTCCTATAATAAGTGTTTGCTTCCATTCATTCACTCCGGATATGTCTCCAGTTTGAGGGTACATTACTGTAAATACAGTACATTGTTTTAAAAAGTCAGTTAGGTTTCCCGAAGAGCAACAGGAAGGTAGGCATTGAGAGTACATTTGAAAAACAAGTTTGTTTCTCATCACATGCAGTCCAGGGCTGGATATCCCAACCAGTGCCGTGGGTCATGCTCCCATGGGAGGAAGAGATGGGGTGGAAGGGGTGGAAGAGGTGGGGGGGGCAGTGGAGGTCAGGGTTTCGTTTACACCATGCTGTTATGGGACGTGTGAAACAACTGAGTACCTGCGTAGTCTGACGGAAGACCTGGTGGGTATCACTAGTGTACCGATGCAGCGATGTGTGATTGAAATTAAACCGGGGGGGAACAATTATAAAAGTAAATTGTATCTCCAAAAAGGAGATCTCTCTGTGACTTCATTCACGTAGTTCAGAAAAAAAAAGTGTGTAAAATCAAAAGAAGGAAGAAAATAGAAGTTCTCACAATAGAGCCCCGTGTGATTGTAATTCCGTTTCCGCAGACGTGCTCACCCTTGTGTGAACTTTCAGGACTTCCTGCTCCCAACATAATGTCACACACACTCACACACAGACAGGTATATTACATCCAGCCATCATGTACTCTACTTTATGGCTCCAATCTCGAACCGGATTGGCTGGTTGCGGTTCAAGCCGCAGCTAAACCTTATGTGGGGATGTTTCACACCCAGATTGTTTCAGTTTCTTGTGTGTAGCTTGTAAGTGGCTTTTACCATAATTAGAGGTGGTCCAAGGAACACACTGTTATGAAGGAATATGTGAGCATAGTATATGGGTTGCTTTGTTCTTGGCATATATGAATTCCTGAGTAATCTCATGAACAACACATTACCCAAACATATACATTTTAAAATGTTCTTAATGGTTTTGTGATGGTACTGTTTGAGAATACATGGTCTTGCCTCGTGAATTATTTAGCATAATAAGTTTTTAAAGTTTTTAAAAGCCCACAATTCCTTAACAGTAACGCTGAAAGAATTCTGCAAGCATCAGTCTTCAGAGGGTCGGCTTACAGTGCCTCTTATCCATAACCACCCACTTCCTGGTTCATGGTGAACCAGCGAAGTAGGATAATAATGCTGGAGACCTGGACTGGTATTCTTGAAGGATCTTGAGGCTGTTCTTCTAGGAGATGCTCTTGGCCCGAGTCTTGGAGGACCCCAATGCTGTGCAGTGTTTTGCCTTCCCAAACACACCTGATTCAACACACTGGCTAATCAGCGTGCCCTTTGTGTGTTGAATCAGATGTGTTAGAGCAGCGAAAACAAACACTCAAACAAGCTGCAGCATGGGTGTCCCTCCGGTCTGGGAGTGGGGACCACTGACCTGGGATCTGTTTTCGGAATGTAGATAAGTATAAACAGGGAATGGTTTTGCCAGTCTGGGGTTCTGTGCAGGTTGTCATGTTTCCCTGCAAACCTCAAGTAAGATCTCTGCCATTGCTGTGAAACAAAACCTAAAAGACAAAACCTTAGTGTGGTGTCCATCTGTTTTAAGTTGGGGGAGATTGGAAAAGGGTGGGTTCAAGATACCCTGGGGAAATTTGATCAAATATGTATTTAAGTGACAGTTACTGATAAGAAATACTGATACTAATACTGATAATACTGATAACAAACTGATCAGAAATAATAATTGCCAGTGCTCTGAAATTGGTAGTGTTCTTTGGTGATCCCAACTTAGCTAGCGGAGTATCTGCACACAAGATGGGTGGAGCTATCTTTGGAGTATTTCGCGTAATAAAACAGTGACAAACTCAACTAAATGAGATAAACATTGTTTATCCTTAAAATATATTTGGATGTGTTGTTGAGAATACAAGAGTGATTTCACAATAAAAGCAAAAGCAAGAAAATCATATCTCACATTGTCAAGCTTCTGTTCGAATCCAAACAGTCTTTATCATTCTAGCCATTACTGAAGCAAAGTTGTGGAGAAAAATTACATCTCCCAACGATGTTTAAATTGCAGTGCAATGTGCCGTTTGACGGTGTTGCTGTTGTAGCCTGATGGTCTAATAAACAGGCCTCTAAGCCTTGCTTGGAATGGCTTTTACTGTGACAGCAAAACGATGTGTTCCAAGCATAGCAGAATGAAGCCAGCGGTGGTATTAGCTCTGCTGCTCATATCAAGGGGTCAGTCCTTTTCAACTCTGACACCACAGATTGACAATAGGTGGTTTGGAGATGAAAGTGTGGGCATTGTCATTTTACCCTGTTGCAGAGCGCCAAGGACAACGACATAATGACCCGCTAAACAATATTAGTAAATCACTTTTAACCTTCATAAGCACTACAGAATGCCTATTAGAATCAGAGTCACTTTATTCCGCCAAGTATGTGCATACAAGTGTACAAGGAATTTGTCTTGATGAGTGCTCACATGTATGATGTGTAACATACTAAACCAACTACACAGCATACACACTAAAGACAGTATTTACCTGTAACCGAAAAAGAAAAATGAAAAAGCGGAAAATGAATTAAAGAATAAATAAGTAATAAAATAGACTTCTGGATTTACATAAGACAAGGATATATGTACCTGTGATATGTGTTTGTTAGCTCAAATGTATATAAGTATAGTATAGAGGTATTATATACAGAATAATACAGAGTTGCATGAATTGAAAACTAATATATCAGTGCAGTTTTTCAAGATAGCTTAATTCCCCAGGAGGAGGTGGGTTTGAAAGTTCAGTTTTGAAGTACAAAGTTTCCCCTGTGGTTGAAGAGTGCTACAGCTCTAGGGAACAAAGCTGTGAGTGTGTCTGGTTGATCTGCTCTGATAACCCTGAGGCTTCTACCAGAGGGCAATGGCTGGAGTTAATGTCCAGGATGAGAGAGGGGTCAGCAATAACTTTGCTGGTAAATTTCATCACCCTGCTGGTGTAGCTGTTTTGGAGTGGTGGCAGGCTGCCGTCCTGATTATGTGCTGGAGTTTGGCTCGTTCCTGTGAGGCGGACGAACCAAACCAGATGGTTATGGATGATGTAAGGACGGACTCGATGATCACTTTGTAGAACGGGATCATAGGACTCTGGTGGGTTTAATTACAACTGTCTTAGAAGGTACATTCTTTGCTGTGCTTTCTTGGTGATGGAGATGTTCTCCTCCCACTTCAGATCCCTGGATATGGTGGTGCCCAGGAGTTTGAGTGACTCCACAGTGGAAACCACAGAGCCATTTATTTATGATGAGGGGGGTAGGATGGAGGGGGCAGCTAAAGTCGATCACCTTATCCTCTGTCATTTCTGTGTTCAGCAGCAGGTGGTTGCTGCAGCACCACTAGAGCAGATGTTCGACTTCTTTTCCAGAGGCAGACTCATGTCCGTTGGTTAAGAGGCCAACCACGGTGGTGTCATCAGCAAACTTTAGAATCTTCACTTCAGGTTCTTTGGATACGCAGTCATTGGTATACAGGCTGAAGAGGAGAGGTGAAAGCACACAACCTTGTGGTACTCCTGTGCTTACGGCCTGGGGATCTGATGTATGATTTCCTAATCGCACCTGCTGTTTCCTGTCTTTCAGGAAGTCCATGACCCACCCAGGAAGTCCAATGCAGATTGGATCTGGGAAAGTTTGGCCTGTAGCAGCTCATGCACTATAGAACTCTAACGTAGGTTCCAGGGCTGTCGAGGTGTTGTGGTATGAAGCGTAGGTGACCGTATCTTCACCAGACCTGTTAGCTCAAACTGCAGGGGATTGAGCAGAGGGTTTTTAATGGTCTCCAGGTGGGCTAGGACCAGATGTTCAAATACCTTCATAACTACTGAGGTCAGTGCTACTGGCCTGCAGTCCGTTAGTCCAGTTATGTTAGTTTTTTTGGGAACTGGAATGATGGTGGACATCTTGAAACAAGTTGGTAGAGAGCAGAGTTGCCATGAAGAGAATGGGACAGATTCTACGTTATCTTGTCTGGGATCTACCAGTTATTGGTTCCTTACCCTTGTGCTGTGAATATTCTTAGAACAGATCCACAGGAACAGCAGTGTTATAAGAACAGTGACAACAGTGACAAAGATCTCTCTCAATCCACCACTGCTTGTGTCTATGGCTTTTCCCATATACTGGCATAGAGCAACAACGCCTTAGTTTCAGTCTCTTAACCATATTATATTGAGCCAGTAATACGTGGTCAAGTCGAATGGGCTTGAGAGGAGAGTTTTTCGGGCAGCCTCCTGTTATTAAACTGTCAATTATATCTGTGGTTTCACATCTGAAATTAAAGTTTACAGTGCATTAGTTGTACGTTGAAGTTGAACAGGATCTGGACGAATAAGATCATGTGCCACAGATTCTCTTAAACAGTCTAAGCAGTTTGGCCACAAGACTGCTTGTTGTGGTTTCAGAATAATGAACCCCTTGCAAGTCTGGTGCAGCGCAGTGGGGTAGCCCACTGTAGCCATTCAGAC
>JAOYMR010000005.1:5410129-5426121 GCA_025802075.1 Tenebrosternarchus preto
GTCTGATATAGAGCTTATGTTTGTTTTGCAATACTACTGAGATCAGCACTGACTGCTGTGTTTTAGCAGTGTAGTAAAGTCCTGAAAAATGGATGAATGGTGAAAATGTAAATGTTAACGTAAGCACATACTGCTTGTGAATTACTTTCAGCACCCTTTAGATACATAAAGCACCTTATGGCCGTTTTCTCCTCCAGGTACATTATCCGCTCTGATCCTCTGGCCCACATGCCCGAGGAGCTCCCAGCGGGACAGGCTGGGGCCCGTCTGAGGCAGGACTATGGCACGGAGACACGAGGGGAGACCCATCTCTGAGGGCTGGGGTCCATCTGAACTGAGCCCAGGCTGCTACAACCCCGTAGTATGCGTGCGAGTGCCTCCTGCCCCTGAGCCACATGACCCCACCCACGTCCACGAGACCACATGCCAGCCAAACACGCTGCCTCTCAAAACGATTGGGGGAGTGGCAGCCATGCCATGACTGACAGACTTCCTGCACTTTGGATGAACCCCACCTAAACCCCACCCCTCACCCCTTTTTTTTACGATATGGATATGGAATCTGTCAGTGTGCCGATGTGGAATCTCTGGATGTGGTTATTGCACTTTTTGTAGTTTGAAAGATTGCGAGAGGAGGGCTAGAACATATGGAGTGGTTCTGGACCAAATGCACTGTTCACACCCTGTTCTTTCACTGAACAGTGTTATATTTAAAAAAAATAGGAACGAAAAAGCAGTTTTCAGCTAAGCAGGCAAAGAGGAGTTGGCGAGAAGGAATCATGCCTGCTAGTCAGAGGCATAAGCACCTCAGTGTAAATAGAAGATTTCAAGAAGACAATGAAAATATATATTAATAATTATCCATTTTGTAAATACACATTAGTACATATCCTCTATACTTTCACATTCTCACTGGCTCCATTGTATTCCACAGTATTTAGTATTGTTTTGTACTTGAAGCACAAACCTTTTACTTTAGAACTATCCAATTTCAAGTAAAATCCAACTCTTTAATTATCATTAGCAACTGTTAGGTTATTTCTGAAGTGAATTGATATCAAGTTTTAACTTCTGGAATGAAAAGTCACATACTGAAGATTATTGATCCAGCTTGAGTTCTGTATCAACGCATTGCTAACTCGTAGTATAAAAAGGTCTCATGCTTGTAGAACGTAATATTTCAAAACTCCACATTTATACACAGCCCCCCGACACCTTAAGATGATTATGACTGAGAGTCGTCATAAAGTCTAGGGCTTGCATAGACAACATCAAAAACAGTGTTTCTCTCTTAATGGAAACTTGAGTACATGAAATCTGTACATTTAGTCCCTGCCTGGTACAGGGATGCAGTAGAGAAGTTCTGTAAACAGACTTTCAGACTATAGGTCAAAGTCATTTTTTTGATGCCTTTTTGCCCGAAAGCTATCAATTAAGTATTTTTTTTCTCTCTTTGTACTATATAGCTCCAGTTGCATAATGGTGTTTATGGTTTTATCAGCATGTGTATTTGCTGTCTGCTTATACATTGTTAGGTTAGTTTTGTTTTTTTTTCTCAATCCAAAAATATAACAAGGATATGCCAGATTTTTTGCACTAAACTCTGTTGGTTTCTAGCAGAGCAGCCTAGTATAGCATGACCCTTTAACACTAAAACTACCCAGAGAGGAAGCAGTATTGTACATGTTTAAAGAATTTTAAAGTACTTCTGAAAAGTTTTAAATTCGACTAATTCCTCTTTTTTGCAAGAATTGTTTTTCAAATTATTCCTTTATTGCACCAGATACAGTGAAATGGTCTTGTGCTTGATACATACACATTACATTTTAAAGCTAAGGTGAATTAAAAAGCTGAATAGTTTAGGATAGTTTTATGATCTTTCAGGGGAATTTTTGACAACTGATAACAGAATTGAAAATTTCTTGATTCTTTTTGTTTTTAATAGGCACTTCATGAAAGGATGTATTTATAATTCATATATTTATCTAATACACCAGACACATAGCAGTTTATTATGGAACATTGAGGCTCATCATGACTGTTGGCTCTGCAATGTTCTCCCTTCTGGTCACGTTAGTTTTCGTGACGGACGCACAGTGAAGGCTACTGGTGAATGCGAACGGATATCTGTCGAGTCATATTTACCTGCCCTTCCATCTCAGGTCACCATGACGAAGAATGCGAAGCCGGAGGAAAAGCCAGATGAAGAGCTGACGACGAATGGATTAGAACTTAGCCATAGCTCTTGACCATAGCTCTTTGTATCCTGTTTCAAAGCAGCCACTCAATGTCCACTTAAAATGACACTTTTTAGGGTGCAGGACAGGATGCTGACTTCACTCCTGTAACCCTGTTTACACTCTCCCTCAAAGAGTTCAAGGCGACAGCCAGTGCACGGTTAAAGCTTCTCGCCCACCGGTTACCTCAGTCATCTCTCGCTCATGCTGACTACCTTAAATCGAGTCAAATGAAATTAGGTTGATTGTTCATTTGATACAGTATCTTTTGTTCTACTACCATTTGTAAAGGATATGCATATTGTGCATTGTTAGCCTACTGATTTCCTCCTCAGAAGTTCCATTTGTTTCATTTACCAAACCTCTGACTTACAGCCATCAAAGTGGTACTTTATATGGTTCTAAGTGATGTAGAGTTGTATGAGTACTTCTGTAGGAGTAGGACACAAAGGGACTGTGCATGTCCTTCGTTAGTCTCCCAAACCTATGAGAGGCCTGTTTACATTTGCTGGCTCCTGTTTTGTGCAGAACAATACATTGTAAAAACAAAAAAAGAACTGATCCATTTTTTTTGTACAATTTCTTATATGAAGTCTGTGTACTTCTGATATCTATGAATGATTCAATAAATGCTGCATGCAGCCAGAAACAATATAGATTTTTTTCTCATTCTGATGTGTTTTTATTCATGTTCTTGGGTGGATTTTAGGCACACAGTATTCAAAAGTGAGTTGTATGTAACGTTCTTGAAATTATTCTGTGCTCAAAACAAAACATTCATCACAGAGACAGACTGATATAATAATATCATTTTAATCATACCTCTATAAAGCTAAATCATTATGTCCTGTGTTTTATATAGTTTTATAGGTGCATAAGACATTATTTCCTGCCTTTTTTCTTTTCTTTTGGCTTTGGATTAGCCATTTTTGTTATAATTTCTCTTTGAACCGTTACTGTTCACACAGGAAGTTTAATGGCTCTTCCCAATTCGCTTACATTTCTGCTTATTCATATGGGTTTGCCTCCAGCGCTCTCTGGTCCAGCGGCCATGGTTCTCCACCACCTCGTGCAGAAGATCTATGAAGGCATATTCATTATTCACCAGCAAGTTGTCATCACTGGGAGAACCTCCAGTAGGGGGCGCCGCTGAGTCTCTGCTGGATTGGACCTGATCGTTCTCTCCCTTTTTCGGCAGATTCCTTTTTTTTTCATCCGTTTTTTTGAGTTGCCTCCTTGATTTGGGGTTGCTTTGTTCATTCTTTGGAGTCTGACATATCATTTCATCCATAATCTCTATGTTCCCAGTGCACTCAGTTTGATCACCATCAGTGTTTGTGTGCATTTCTTTATATAGTGGATTTTTGCTGCTGATCAAATCAGAAAGTGACTCATTACTTAGTGCAGGGTGACTACTGACATCAAGCTGTGTTTCATTTATTCTGACATTATCTACAGATGAGATGGACATGTTTTGAATGTAGGACTGAATGACTGACTCGCAAATGCCCTTAGGGTATTCCACAGTCTCCACGGCAACTTCCTCTATCTGTGATTTGTGTACTGGCAAGCTGCCAGTGTGACTGCCTTGTGGGATATTTTCTGGGCTGGTTGAAGAGACGGATGGAAATGTGCTGTTTTGATGTGTGCACTGAGTGATAAAAGTGAGCTTGGGGAAGATGTTTAGGATTTGTTGATTTTGGGCCCACTGCTTCTTCCACTGTGCTGCAGTAGGAGGCCAGGTCAACACTCGCCTGATATGCCTGAAGGCCGTCTTCTCAGGGGAAGCCTGAGAAAGCATCTTCTCTTGGTCTGGGCTTTGAGTTTTTGCATCAGTTCCAATGGTGAGATAAGGCATGTTCTCAGCATCTTCTAAAGGCTGGAGAAAGTCATTGCCCTCTTGATAAGGTTGGTGACTTGCTGAACTGGAGGTCAGGATATCTTTAATTTCTTGCTTAGTGCACATAGTAACCTCATCATAATTGTGTAGAAACTCCTGGCCTTTATTTTTTTCCATCAAGGTATCTTCTTCCATCCTCCCTCCCTTTCCACCCTCTATCATCAGATCCATTTTATATTGTGTTCCTGTTTTCAAAGAATTAAGCTTAGCGTGACCATCGTCATTATCCACACTGTCAAGATGTAGATGCTTATTTTCCAATTCAGTCCTCATCAGTTCCTCCTTACACTCCACTTGATTGTTTTTTGATACAGTTATCTCACAATGAAGCTCCTCATAATCATCTCCTCCATTGTCGCTCTGTTCCTTCTCTGTTTCTACCCAACCAGTATGAAATTCCTCTTGCTGCACCCTTCCAACTCCTGCATCATCCTGGTCTTCCACTTCAGTCTCTGGCCACTTACCAAAGAACTCGGGAGCCGTTCTGGAGAGAACAGCACCCGCTGATTGGGTTCGCTTACTTGTCTCTCTCATTTGGCACATTCCTGTGCTATAAATCTGATATATTTGCGAGACCATCGCAGGCTCAAGTACTCTCTGGTTCAGTAAAGCTACAGTTCTGTGATAGTTTTGCTCGTTATTTTTTAGGTTGCCAGTGACTGATTCTATGTTTTTTGAATTTTCCAGCTCTTCCCTGCAGTCTGTTTGTACTTGCTTTGCCCTTTCTAGTGTCTCTGAAGTAGGCTGGATGGCCAGTAGATGTTTTCGTATTCGTTTCCTATGGTACAAAACTGATAAAACACAGATGACAAGAACCAGGGCACCAAGTACCACTGGCAGAAGATGCTCATTAGTATAACTGACATCTAATTAGATTTATAAACCATTATAAACCATTAGCTCTCAACAAAACAAAACTGAAATTTACAGCTTTTGGACATTGTCAGTATACAGTAATCTGCACATCTGTCGTAACTAACTGATCAGCATTTAGTCATCAATGAATTTGGGTCCTGTTAGTGTTATACTTTGGTCAGTTTCCTTCATACCAAAGGGATTTCCTGTTCCTGACAAGTTCTGGTGAATAAAAGTGATTCTGAATCTAATGTAGCACATATGTGTATGGATCTTATCAGAACTTACCTATTAAACTGATAAGAGTGGTCCGATTAATAGTTCCTTCTCCAGTTGATGTTGGTTGTAGTGTGTGACTGTTTGCAACTGTGTGATCTAAAACTGCATTGGGGGTCTCACATGTGGACACATTCCAAACAGGCATTCCTCTCTGATAAACTGGACTATCACAGAGCACCTCCATCTGATTCTCCAGCAGAGAGGCCTTTTCAAGCTCTGCATACAATGGACAAACATGATCACTTGTAGATAACAGAACAAACATAATTACCTTGACTCTATAGGCCACTGTGGGTATACTATACTTCTTGCTGATTAGTTATTGACATTTGCCACTGGGTCAAAAAGGAAGCTGTCTGGTTACACATTTTTAACTGGGCATTGTTTAACAAATCTTTAGCATATGCATGGCGTTCACAGCTTGCATGAAATTATCAGTGTTTTACACAGTAAAATCCCCCAGTTTAACAAATCATCCTTATTAATCCAAACCTTCTGTAAAAGTCAACTTGTACTGTAGTTGTAATTCCAGGCCACATTTGTGTAGTTGTATACAGTTTGATGTCTCCCACATTGGTCACAAAGAGCACAATACAGCACAAATTACAGTAATTAACAACATTGAATGGAGTAGATCATTTATTTATTATGATACCTCTTAGGTAGGCAGCAAACTCATGCACTGTACAGGAGCAGTCCCAGGGGTTTCCGTCCAAACGGAGCTTGGTGCTGTTGACTGGAAGAAGGGTTTCTACACTCAGATGCCTTAGTCTGTTGTTGGATAGGTCCAGATGTCTCAGTTTACCCAGGGAGAGAAAGCTCCCTGCTGTAACAGTGCTTATCTGGTTCTGTGACAGGTTCAGCCTGAAAAGTCCCAATAGCTGACGAAAGGAATCATCAGTCAGTGCTTCAATGCTGTTGTTGGACAGTGCAAGGTTTTCTAGGACCTCTCCGTGGGTGAACCATGCTGAGGTGACTTGGGAAATATCATTATCGTGCAAATTGAGTGTCCTGAGGTTGTGGAATTTGTCAAAAGCCCCTGGTGCAATAGCGGTAATTCCAATTTTGGTCATTGTTAGGCTGGTGACGGAGGCCAGATTAGCATCGTTAAATACAGTTGTGTTGATCTCTCCCACACTGTTCACAAACAGCACGACAGAGCTCAGGCCAGGAGGATAGCCTAGGGATGACATGCATCAGAATTTGACTCATTAGGTAGCTTGAAACGAGCTGACAAACTGACTCTACAACATGCTAAACAATTTAAAACGTTCTAGCATGGGGCTTGTAATAATATTAACTATATACACATATTGCCCAACCAAGTGTTTTATTTCAATTGTTCAAAGAGAATGATTGAGTAGCCAAAATACCATCAACTTTCATAAATCAAGAAGAATATAACCTATAATTATATATTCTGTTCAGTTTAAAGTGTAAAATTCCTTTTACATAAAAAAATACACTTACGTGTAGGTATTTCCTTGCAGACATAGACCTTGTCTTGTGCCTGCACACAGCTGTTACACCATGCCAAGTCCAAACTTTGCAAAATTCCCCAAACCAAGAGAAAAACTGTTCAGAGAGCCAAAACCACAACTCGTAGGTTATTTTAATCTATCCTTTCTTTTAAATGAAACTACAGTGGAATTTGGAAACTGGTTCTGAACTTACCTCGCATGTTTCAACAGTTTTATAGGTCCTTCAAATACTAAAGGTTCCTCCAACGACCATCCATCCAACAAATGTTGGATGTTATTAGCCACCTGTTGAGAATAAACTGCCAGTTGCCATGGTACATGTGTGTCTTCAGAGGATTGTCAAGGATACAGCAACTGCTTCTGAGGCATGACCTGAAGTGTTACAGTTGGGTAAAACTGGCACCCACCATGTCGGTTCATAGAGCGCATCTTTGACTAGTATTAAAAAAAAAAAAGGTTTTAAGAAAAAAAAATCAAAAATAGAAAAATCACCACTACTACTTGTCAAAATAATGGAAAGTAATTAAATAAATGTGAAATGACATCAAATAAAACCATGGCAAACCAAAATGATGACAATGAGTTTATTGAATTTATTCATTTATTAAATTTTCAGTGCCTTTGTTTAAAATAAATAATGGTGTGGTATAGAAAGTAAAATGACCAAGCATGAAAAGTACAGTGTTTTAAAAGAATGGTGACCAACATCAGTACAATCTTTAGTTTATATATAAACAGCCGTAATACAAACCTGCACTTTAAAAGTAAACAAATGCTGTCACTTATTAGAGTTGGGTAATAACGACCTTTTCGAAAACAGTAGTTAGGTGCCTACCAGGGGCCATTAGTTCTCTCGTCAGTGTTAAATCTTAGTGTTGTTTAAAAACGTTTTTTTTTTTTGTGTCACTGCTTAGGAATTCAACTGTCTAATCTTATTTGAAAATTCTAGCCCTACCTAATCACCTGTATTAGAAGACGTAAAGTGCGCGTGCAACACCATTTTGATCTGGACACCAAATTCAAGCCTTCAGTGAGTTTTCAAACATTTAAAACGGGGAGCTGGCAGTGCTGACACTTCTTTTTCTTTTCCCTGTATCGAAGGAATGTTTTAAACACGGGTAAATAATTAGACAGCAACTGCAAGAAAGTAACCGATTATGAATATATTAAATACTGTCATTCAAACAGTTTACAGCGACACTCTTCATAACAGAGCATGCTGCTCTTCTGCATGAGAACCAAAGCTCTGGAGATGACATCGCTCGTGGTTACATTGCATGATAAAAGCACTAAAACATGATCATGAGTGCACCATTGTACAGGACGCCGCTGTCCAGTGGAGAAATCACTACCTCTAACATTGGGATAGTAGCAAAAAAGAAAGAGCAACAGAGACATGTACCAAAGCCTAGTTCATTCCCTATTTAAAAGGTCCGTCGTAGTTCTATACAGCAGTGCTACAGCCCGATTTGCTTTCAAAGCGTTGAATAAATAGACGACAGTACCACAATGCGTGAAGGCCAACAATATGTATGACTGGGACTGTCCCAGTGACAGAGTTCAGACAGTTCAGAGCAGCATGTTTTTTTTTGCAGGTAATGAAAAAAATCAGGCAAGTCGGCATTTTCTTTTCTAGGTGAATTTGGATTGCAGTCTTCCTCGGATGCTGTTTAGCAGTAGTGTCTCCGTCTGTGTTTTAAAGAGACGAAACCTTCATTCATCAGAAAGGAAAGCTCTGCTGCAAATGAGCTTGCCGAACTGAAAAATATTTCAAGTAACAAAGAACTCAATCCAAAAGAAGAAGAAGAAAAAAGGAAAACAAAAAACAAAAACGAAGAGATCTGCAGATACAGGACAAACTTACAACCCTGAACAGATCAAATGAAGAGCACACTGCCTGTCTGTCCAGACATTCACTCATGCACACGGCCACTCTCGTCCCATCACAACACAAGTGGAGAAGTTGATTGTGAACATCTTGACGGTCTTTCCGCAGTTACTGTAAAAGCACATGAGCACCACTGTATGACAGTTCCACAAGCCATGCTTGACTTCACTTCCCGGTCTTCTTTGGCACCATCTGCCTCTTGGCCTGCCAGAGGTGATTGTGGATGGTCAGGGCGTCCACGCTGACAGACACCGTCTTGGCAGGTATGACTGTGAACTGCTTGCGGTCCGAGCTGTACTTATAGAGTTTGTCTATCATCTTCTTGGTGATACTTTTGGGCCCTGTGCCAGTGAGCTTGTGGATCTCCTCTGTGTCGGGAAAATATGAATAAAGAGCCCGGAATTGGCAACCACCATCACGGAAGAGGATCATCAAGTGGTTTGACTCGCACTTCTCCAGCTCCTGCAGACAAATACGCAAAGCTTAATTAGTAAAGATGAAGTCGTTTTACGAAGTCTTCAAGATTAAGATCTTGTTTCATCAAATGACTTACAGGACAGGGGGGCTATATCTGGGGGTACTTTATCCATAACCTTCTAAAAACTGATATAGCTAAGAATGCCCTATCCATTAAACACTAATTTTAGGCAATGGCTTTCGACACTGAGAGCAACAAACCTCAAGAATGGAGTTCTTCTGTGGTTCATTTACTTTCCCTGCTAAACAGCAGTGCGAAATGGCATTGTGGATTATTGGCTTATTAGACTTTGCACTTGGCTCCTTGAAAAGTTTAGGCCCTGTGGGAAACAAACAATAAAAAAGCCTGAGTTAGTACAGCAAACAAACAAACAAAAACTGTAATGGAAACAAACTGAACTTACCAGTATATTCAGCCATGGATGTTGATGTAATGGAAGACGCAGTAGAGCCATTGTCCCAGTCTCGCTCTGTAGCCCGACTGAGGCCAGAAAACGACTCCACTGATTCCCCCCTGCTTGTGGAAAGATATACCAGTAAGGGCATTTGGTGTTTATGTGTATTTGAAAGCAGACAATACAAATTAGGATGCCGATTTAGAAACAGCTGTTAATTAAACCCACACGTGCACACATCCTCACCGCTGAGATCCCGCACCTCCTGAGTTGATGCTGTCTGCCTCTGTAGTGGCCACAGAGGCCAGTGAGAGATTAGAGCCAGACTTTGCACTAACAAGATTCTCATCTGGGAAAGACATTTTTATGCACTTCAGAAGAAAATTCATCATTTAACTTCAATCAAGATCCATATATTTAAGGGTTTACCCATAAAAATACAACTCTACAGCAGAACTGTATCCATTTGGAATGTATTAAAAAGGTTCTCTTATCTGCTTCACATTTTCGGAAAAAAAGCCCATGACATTGGTATCGCTAACTTCTTACTCTACTAGACCTACAAGAAGAGTTTTCTTTTAACCAATCAAGTAACAAGAAACATAACCATGAGTTCTTACTGGTAGGGGGACATTTTGGGAGTGTGTCAGTGGAAGGCTCCTCCCTCAGCACAGACTTTGGCCTGTACTTCTTGGTCTTGGGTTTGGGTTTGGGTTTAGGCTTGGGCTGCTCCTGCTCCTCAAATATTTCTTGCTGTTTTTTTCGCAGGTATTCTTGTTTTATCAACTCACGCCTGGCCTTCTCTTCCTCTTTTCTAACCCGGTCCTCTTCCGCTTTCCGCCTGAAAGCAAATTATATGAAATTATTTGCCCACAATTTCTAGTGATGTGTATAGAGGAAACCGAGCACTGAGTCTCACTTCATTAATAAAGAAAACCTTTTCCAGAGTGCCAAAAATCTCAGGATGGGGCAAAGGTTGACATTTAAACAATACAAAGAAACAAGACCTGAAACATTCCACCAAGACAATAAACAAGTAACTTCAAGAAGCACTCTGAAAATCTTGGAGCGGCCCAGCCAAGGTCTGGATCTGAGCCCAACAGAGAATTTTTGGAGACATGAAAATGGTTGTGCACCAGCACTCCTCATCCAATTTGGATGAGCTTGAACGATTCCTCCAAGTAGAATGGGAGAAACGCCCAACAGAAAGGAGTGCTCAGGTGGTGTGATCATCCTGAAGAAGAGGCCGTCATCACTGCTATAAAGGTACTTTTTCAAGGTACTAAGTGAAGGGACTGAATGCTTATGTAAACAGATATTTCAGTTTCTTACTTTTAACATATTAACAAAACATTGCAAAAAATCCGTTTTTCTGCTTTGTCTTTTTTGGAATACTGTGCGTAGACCGATGAGGAAAAATTGGGTTAAAACTTGAAACAATCTGCAAGCATTCTTCGTGCACCTACAGCAAGTAACAATACTATCTAACCTTTGTCAAAAAATAAAATAAATTCTAGGCAGGACCAGTTAGCATGTGTGGCCCCTTCAGCTTTTATTCGCTAATAACTACGCATAATGAGCACCTTTGAGTGAAATGTTCATAAATGCACCTGATACTAAAGCACTGTGGGGGTCGACAGTACCTAGCTTCATCTCTTTTAAGCTCGCTCTCTGCTTCTAGGTGCTGCTTGCGAAGCCGAGCCTCTTCTGCCTTTTTTTGTTGTTTCAGGAGGAATGCTGCCCGCTTTTTGGCCATTTCGTCTTCTGCTTTCTGCTCATCCTGCAGTGCAAAACCTTCAAATATTAGTTACATGTTTAGGGTCACTGTACTTCATATACAGTGGAATGGAACAACCCAATACCTTGAAAAAGAAGCCCATGCCAGTTTTCTTTTCTCCATCAACATCATCTGTGGTGACATCTAATGTACTGGAACTGCCATCATCTGACTGGGCAGCCAAGTCTGATAAGTCCACCTCGATTAGATTGGCCTTGTTCTTTGAGTTGTCTTCAGATAAGACGATTTCACAACCAGGATCATCATCACGTGTTGTTTCAGAGTCCCTTAAGGTACTAGGTACACCTTCATCAATAGTCAATCCTAAGCCTAAAGAACTTGGCTCTCTTGAGACTGTACGCAAGTTGGCCTCATCATGAAGATGGAATGCAGTGTTCTTTAGCTGTCCCTCAATTTGGTTGATTGTCTCTGTGTCTGTTTTGGGGGTCCTGCCCCCTGGGCTGACTCTAGCAGTAGGACTGTCGGTGGGAGTTGGGGTAGATAATTTATGCCCTTTACCGTGTTCCTTCGTTAGCTTCAGCTCAGAAGGTTTGTAACGAATCCGTGCTGAGCTCAGTTTAGGCGGCTTCCTGACTACAGGGCTGCCACTTGGCTCCATGAAATGGATAGCAGCCCGGACCTTTGGTTCAGAGAAATTTCCTCTGTCTCCATTAGGTGACGGAGCAGCAGCTGGTGGGGACTGCAGGTTTTGTTTCATAAGTAGGTCCTGCTGGAGAGACAGCTGCATCATCTGCTGCTGAATGCTGAAGATGGCATCATTAAGCATTTCTATCGAGCGGTTACACTCATTGAGGTCGATTTCCTCATCTACATCTAAGGCACTTGGGGGCAAGGCAGTGGCACTATCCCATCCAAGAGATGCCTTCTCTGTCTCTTCAGTGCCTTTCTCCCCATCCCTCATGGTGTCGAGACATGAGTCGTCTTTTGCCAACTTCTGTTTGTCCCCATTTAACTTTTGGCCTTTCAAATGGTCTGATTTCAGTGGCTGAGGGAGAGTGTCACTCTTTCCTTTCTTCACTATGTGTAGGAATGCAGCTTTTCCAAGCTTGAGCCTTTGTCTAGCACACAGTACCTCCATTTTCTTCTTCTGGGTCTCAATGGCACGTCGTTTCTCTTCAAGCTGCATGTGCAGCTGTACAAGCTCTGAAGCTAGTATATTAGCATTTTCCTTGCCCTGTTGAGAGGGGCTGTGGTCCCTCTTCATTTTCCAAGAGGTGAGAGGAAGAGGGCAGCTCTCTGAGCCATCTGGCGTGGTCCTCTGTGAGCTGCTGGTGCTGGAGCGGACATCTTGGTTGCTCCCAAACTTTTGCATCTTCCGCTCTGCAAAGCTGGTCATTCGGACACTGCCGCTGGCCACACTGCTGACCTGCGACTGAACACTGAGGCCAGGGCTGGAGCACCTGCTTCCATCATCCTTGTCTGCATGTTCCTTTACATTCATGTCCTCTTGAAGCTTTGCAGACTCCTCATCCTCTTTATAGAACTGTTGCTTTTCTGGATGCAGCTCCTTGGTAAGTTCTGCATCCTGCTCTTCAATGGTCTCCGCAGTCTCTGTATCTGCGTCAGGCAGTGTGCCCCAAGCCTGGATGGGCCTTTTGTCCTCAGGCTCAGAGGAATGCAGGTAGAACCCAGGAGACAACTCGGTTGGTGGATCAACACTGCTTGTGACTAGGGGTCTGAAAGCTTCCATCTGCCCAGGAGGTGGATGCACTGACTCACTGGATTTGGGCTCAGAGGTTACCTCAAGCTCAGAACTGGAGCTGGCATTGAAGGTACGGTTAAGGTTATGTAGAGGCCTTCGTTTAGCTGAAGATATGGGTCCGTCTCCAGCTCCGATCCTCCGTGCTGACCCACGCTGTCGTCCCTCCCCGGACTCTTCTTCCTTATTCAAGCATATAGACTTTTCTTTTGCTGGTTTAAGGACAGCAGGCATCAGTGGTTCCAAGTAGAAACTGGCGGTTCTGGAATCTGCAGCGGCTCCTTCTTGCTGTCCACAAGTGTTTGTTTTAGCACCAGGGGGAGTGGTGCACTGATGCTCTGCATCCCCGTTCTTTGACTGCGTAACGTCGTTCTTGGACGACTCTGCCCTGATAACAGTCCCCATATCTACTTCCTCATCCATGTTGACGTTTCCCAGCAATCCGTGGCCATTGAGTCGCCGAGGAGCACCCTGGATTTGATGGGTCTGGTGCTTGGGTGTGACGGTTGAGGCCAGGCTGTCCTCACTGATGGAGCATGTCAGACTAGCACTGTCGCCTGAGGCCAAGTCTGCATCGCTGTCCGTGGCACAGTGGAGAACATAGCGATTCAGTTGGGATAGTGGCCTGGTTAAGATAAAAAGAGAAGGAGGCCAAATTTGGATGAACTAATTACCAGCAAGTGGTCAAAAAAAGTTACTTTTTTTCCTGTAGAGCAATTATTAGTATACAACACAAATTTTTACCTCTGTCTTTTGTCTGACCAAGCCATAGACCCTCGAGAACGACTTTCTTGTGTCAGAGAATTAGAACGGTTCCTACAGGCTGTTAAGAAAGCACAAAAATGGAGAACACATTTAACCAATATCTCTCTTTTTAAAAAAATTAATAAATAAAATTTCTAGGCCTGCAGTCATAGCTTTCTTGCTGCTTATCTGAGCAGTCGTTCAAACAAACACCTAATAAGTTATTCTGATGCCACAAAAAGGATTTATATGACCATTTTTGTCCAGGCAATGGATGTTTCTCCCTCCTAGATGGCAGTATAAGCTCACTGTCCTACCTGATGCATCCTCTCCCTGCTGAGCTTTCTGCTGCCTCTGTCTGAGTGGCAGAAGTGGATGGGAGGGACTAAAGCTAGAACTCCCTTTACTTCTGAAACAGAAAACAGATTACACATTGGTGGCAGATATCCAAAACACAAAATTAGGACAAAATGATATTCCAAGATCTGATTTTAATTTTAAGTTCTGCATTTTAGATGTGGCTGGACAAAAACAGGCAAGCAATGTTAGGACTGTCTAACGTATATTCAATAGAAATGTCAAAAATATTCCAATTTGGAACAGCAGATCTTGGTCATTTAAAATTACATCATGCTAGCTTTATTTTCTTGATCATAACGGCTAGTAGTCCTGGTTATTACTTGCCAAATAAAACTGACTACTGCCTAAATATGCAAGAAATATGCAAGATCCTTATAAAGTCATGTGGTCATTCAACCATGTTATATAATCTCTTTTTTAAAGGCTTGTGAGCAGTTAATATAAAACATTCTAAAGAAGCATGTTGAATGCAAAACTGGACCATCACCTCACAAACAGAAGAAAATATAATTTTGGATACTCCACAAAAAACTGTTCAGATGAATCGTTTATGCATGAAGGAGATGAATGAGATTTTAAGACTTACAGAGGATCTGATTCCTCAGGGTGCAGGAAGTACCTGTTACACACTTCTGGGTTGTTTGTGACAGGATGAGCAGAGTCAGCAAGGCCAGGTGTGACCAGGAAGCTCCTTTTGGTGGCATTAGAGATGGGCACACAGGGCCGGGAACTCTTGGACTGAGTCACAGCTCTTGCTGTGAAAGAGAAGTCATTTATTAAAGCAAAGAGGTGTGTAGAGAAAACTTATCAGATCTGAATGTATTAAAACGGATACAGCAGCTAAAGGGTAGATGAAGAAAAGGCTTTAGGAGTGCGTCTCTAAAAGGCTTTTTTCTCCTCTCACATTTCAAAAACATTCAACAACCACTACAAAGTCTCTCACCATCCTTGAATTCCTGGACGTCCCTTGGCTGGACAAACTCAGGTTTTACAACCTCAAACCACCAAAAGAGTTCAGCGATGAATACCATGACATTGTGCTACGGAAGAATTAAGAAAGAAAATGAATTAATGAAAAAACAAAAATAAATTTGATCATGGTGAGAGGAAGTGTGCTTAACATTATACCTTAAGTACAAGAGGTGCATACAGCATGTCTTCTAGTGTCAAGTAAAAGCCTTTATTGAGGTACTCGTTGGCAAACTCCTTCAGAAGCTGGATGTTATATAGGCTGTCTGCTATTGAGGTGACCTCCTTCAAGCAAATATCTACACAGGAAAAGAAAGATTAGAAAAACATTTAGAATTATAGAATCAATGGCATGAAAAGACACAAAAGGCTGCAGTAAATGTATTCAGTGGATACTCTACTCTCCCCACATCCTTACTTCAGAGAGATTACATGTTAAAGATCTTACACTTGTAGGTATCAGGGGAGAGAAAAACTACCATTACATCAAAGGAAGAGACACAATCATCCCCGCAGGACAAACTCTGCACTGCAGTCCTGCTGCAGTGAACGAGATGTGAATAAATAACTCTGTGGAGAATGTTTACCATCAAGTTTCATGAGGTCAGGGCAGTAGTAGTGGACCACAGTCAGCAGGGCAGCGCCATCACACACGTCCCTCATCAGATCCTCCAGCAGGGTGAAGTGGGGCAGCTGGCGACCTGAGGCATGCTCCCGTCGGTAGCGCACCTGCACGTGTGATAGGAGACAGTGGCCCAGAATAGCTTGCCTGGTGTTTTTAAGCAGAGCTAAAACGAACTAGATGTCACACTCCTGATATAATACACAGCATAGTATTTTACACACACACACACACACACACACACACACACACACACACACACACACACACACACACACACACACACAC
>JAOYMR010000005.1:5439845-5452230 GCA_025802075.1 Tenebrosternarchus preto
TCAGTCTCCGCTCTAATTCATCCCAAAGGTGTTCTATCGGGTTGAGGTCAGGACTCTGTGCAGGCCAGTCAAGTTCACCCACACCAGACTCTGCCGTCCATGTCTTTATGGACCTTGCTTTGTGCACTGGGCGAATACTTTTGGCAATATAGTGTAATTCACCATCTACTTAAGAAATGTAATACTGAAAACTTCATTATAAAATGTGCTCTATAAAATGCCCTTACACAAAATTATACAGTAATGTAGAAAGAAAGTGAAGCCGAATGACTATAAAATAAGCGTCAAATTTCAAGACCAATAAATACCCAGTGTGTATGCCAGAAACCACGGAATATTTAAATGAAAATAAAAAAACCTTACAAACAACGAAAACAGCACTTTTACTCCTGACACTCTACAAGTGATTGAATATGATGTATCTGAAAAAAATCCTCAAGCAAGTGAAAAAAGTATAAATAACAAGACAATAAATAAAAAAAAGGAAAACAAGAAACAAACAAAAAGTGTGGTTAGTAAAAAAGATATAGAATAGACCTTTCATTCAAGCAAATGTACTTTTTTTCACTTTAAAGAGTGCTCCTAATGTATGTACAGAAAAAAGAATGAGTCCTCTCTCAGCCAGACTCCACGCAGTTACTTAAACTGCTCGGGTATGTGTCCGATTTGGGACTGCATGCTGTTGGGTGGACTGGAGATGCCTTCAGACCAGTCTGACACGTTGGAGTGAGGTGACGAGCTGGACCATTGGTCAGGAGAACCGGGTGAAGGTGTGAGAAAAGGGTGGTCAGGCCCCTGGAGCTGGTGGCTTGGGGTGTTGGTGTCCATGGTTGCAGAGTAGCTGTGCTGGGAGGGGGGAGTGAGGAACTGTGTGCTGGCTATGCCGGAGACCAGAGTCTGGGCGTTCAGCAACTGCGTCTCCTGTGGGAGGATGGTGTGGATGGGCACGCCGTCGCCCGCGCCGCCGCCCAGCTCGGCGCCGACGAAAGCCTGGCCGCCCCCAGGCGCTCCGGAGTTCTGGTGCTGAAGCTGGAGGGCGGGCTGCTGCTGCTGCCTCTGCTGCAGGCCGGGCTGCATGGGCTGCGGCTGCAGGGTGTGCGGCTGCGCGCCGAGGTGCGCGCCGGGGAGGCCCTGGTAGCTCATCATCTGGGGGAGGGCGCCGGAGTGAAGCATCAAGCCGTGGTGGCCGGGCTGGGGCAGGCCGCCTGGGCCGTTCCTCATGGCACCGAACCCTCCCTGCTGGCTCAAGGCACCGTGCATTCTACCCAACCAGTCGCACTGGCCGCTCATGGCTCCCGGGCCGTTCGAGCCGGCCACGGGCAGGTGGGTGAGACGCGGGGGCAAGGGGTCGAACTGCAGACGGGCCAGATCTTGCTGTTTCCCGGTCAGGCCCAGGTGACCGACGCCCATGTGGGCTTCAGGCATGGCCTGCAGGTGAGTGAGTGGCATGGAGGGCGACTGCTGGAAGGGCGAGGTCATCAGGGGAGGTGAAGCCACGTCCGAGATGTACCCGTGGGGCGACTCAAGGGAGTCCACGGGCGAGAGCACGGCCGAGCTGTCCAGCAAGCTCCCTTTCCCGTCTTGGGGTTTCTTCTTCTTGGCCTTCGAGTCCTTGCCGTCCTTACAGACGATCCCCTTGGTGCTGGGCTTGCGGATCTTCTTGCTCTGGGCGGACGGCTTCATGTTGCCCAGGTAGGCGTTGGGGGAGCACAGGGGCGGGGAGAGGGTAGTGCTGAGCGCCGCGCTGTGCATCGGCGGACTGCGAACCAGGTTGTACTCATCCATGAGGCGCACGATGTCGTGGTGCATGCGCTCCTGGGCGATGTCACGAGGCAGACGGTCCATGTGGTCTGTGATCTCCCGGTTGGCGAAGTGGTCCAGGAGGACTTTGGCCGTCTCGTAACTGCCTTCCCTGGCTGCAAGAAATAGGGGCGTCTCCTCCTGAAATGCAAGAGAGACCCAGTATAAGAGAAGCTCACCTCTTCCCTTGTACACATGCAGACATTTTATATGCTACAGAGAGAGAGAGAGAGAGAGCGACAGAGAGACAATAGGCAATACAGCTTCACACATGATGATAGTTTTTCAGTTTGTAAATGTCAAAGTTTATGGTGGTCATCAGTGATATAGACTAACAGAGCAGTTAAACACAATTCTTAGTATTTGTACTAAACCGATCAGTTCTGAGATTAACCTTGTTGTTCTGCATGTCTTTGTTGGCTCCATTCTTCAGCAGCACCACGGCGGCGTCCACGTTGTTGACGGCGGCGGCCCAGTGCAGGGCGGACTTGCCTGCAGCACAAAAACAAACCACAACCATCCCAGTTACCCCCAGCATTCGCCAAACGTACGCTCTGCCCCCGCCCCGGCCAAAGCCGCGGTCTCTGCTGTCTTACCAAAGTCGTCGATGGCGTTGACGTCGGCGTGGCAGTTGATGAGCTCCTCCACCATGCCCTCCACCGCAAGCCGGGCCGCCAGGATCAAAGGGGTGGTACCATCGTGCATGCGTGCGTCCAGGTCGGTGGCCCGGTTTCGTATCAAGATCTACAACGAGGATTTATTTGAAGAGACGAGATTTGAGTGCTCAGAGAGAGAAGATCTTAGACAAGCAAAGTTGCTTAATTTACAAAAAAAAAACAAAAAACCCTTGTCATTTGTTGATAACCCGCCTCCGCAGTGGCCACACCCCTCAGAGAACTGATTTGCATATGCACTTCTGTCTGATATATTTCGATCAATAATGTATATTTTTACAGTAGTTCATGTGAAAGAAAACGTAGGAGTCAGCTGCCATCACTGATTCATAACTAGTTTATATATTACAGCAGCATTATAGAATTCCTGAAATTTTCAGGGTTCCCATCTAGCCACCCCTATGAAACATTCCTGGGGTTGCCATTGGCTATATAAGCTGTCAATAAAAAAAGTTTCAGTCTGAAATTTACAGTAGTAATTCCTTTCTTTCTCGAAACCTTTTGGACATGGGTGAGACCTTATTATCTACAGGATACCACCTTGCAAATCACTTTTCTCACTTTTCAGTCTGATGTAGGGTTCACTTTGGCTCCACCCAAGTTGCACGCTGTATGTAGTCTGTGTCGGTGTAGACCACACCCACCTGGAAGACTCCCTGTGCGTCTGCTGCTACAGCGGCGTGGAGGGGTGTCCTGCCCATGTTGTCCTGGATGTTGGCATCGGCACTGGCCTCCAAGAGTCGCTTGGCGGCGTCCGAGCGGGCATAGCGTGCGGCCAGGTGCAAGGCGGTCTCACCCGTGCGGTCGGTCTGGTTGTGCAAGTTGGCACCCTGATAGATGAAGTCGTTGATGACGTTGGCCGAAGCGTCCTCCTCTTCCTCGCTGTTGCCTGTTTCCAGGCCTCCACCGCTACACGAAGCGATCATCAACGGCGTGAAGCCGTCTGCGGACAACAACCGACGGAGGGAGAGAGGGAGTATACGTGAGGAGTGAGATGCCACTACATCAGTATCACACCTCTCAGACAGAGATAACTAAGGATATTCTCACCAAACACCATTGCCAAACCTCTGAACTATACTCAGGAAAAGAAACCTTCTCAAAGCTCTGGCCTGTTTCTCAGAGTGCAGAGCCCTTACACACAGCCTGTAAGGCAAACCAAGGGCAGGTGCAGCTCAACTTACTCCCATTATCCTTCAAAGAGACGGAAAGATTTCACCAAAGTAACAAACAAATCGAAGATGGATTGGATGTGTTTGCCTCCGTGAATCACCCCCAGATCTCTCCGATAACGGATTCTGATCAAGCGCTGCCCCCCCCCCCCCATCCCCTTTTTTTAGCTCTTTGCCGGCCCAGCTTAAGGGAGGTGGGCCAGGCTTTTGAAAACCACAGCGGCTGGTAAAAGTGAGCATTATTATCCCTAAGAAGCTGCTTGCCATGGTGCCTTCAACTGGGGCTTCTCTTCTTCAAAAGAACAGCTATTCTCAGATCAGCCCGATTTGGTCGATTCCAGCGCATTGATCCAAGAAGCGGGGAAATAAAGAGAAAGAAGGCAAAATGCTCTCAAACGGGCGACACCTTTGATTTTTATTCGCCTTTGATGGCTATTGAGAGAAAAACTCATATGTTTGATATGAATTATATCATGTGTAAATAGAACTTAGATATAACAGGACAGATCGTTAAGCTTCAAGAAAATGGGCATTTTCTCCAGGGTTTCCTGCTTTCAGTACGATTCTTTGAAGTGGATCCTATTTCCCACTGGGTCCTGTGTATTAATTCCTAACCAGAGCTCAATTCAGTCCTTTACTGATACACACACCCTTACACACACATGCACATATATAAACACCCAGCACAATTGGAAAAACAAGTTTAAGATTGGAATCTCCCAACTTAATATTTAGATTGTTAATGTTATTTGCTGTAATGCAAAGATTGCAAAGTGAGAATTTATACTGTATCAGACTGCAGCCTCACAAAGGACAAAATTAATGTTTTCTCAGTTTTAGACTGTTAATGGCAAAAACCGAAAAAGAATTAATAAGCCCCTATTTGACCAATGCTTTATCATATCCAGTCCCTCTGGCATCAAAGCAGTCTTTGTACTTAGCATCACGCAGTCTGCCGTTCCCTGGAGCCCAGGGAGTCCCACCTGGTCCTCGGACGTTGACGTCCATGCAGTCGTTCTCGATCTCGCCCTGAGGGGGCGTTGGGGCCACCGACGGGACGCGCAGGTCGGCTGCGTCCAGGTGCTGCTGAGTCCACTGACGATGGTCCTGCTGGTCGTCCAGACTTAACATCGCTTGGTCCTGACACACACACACACACACACACACACACACACACACACACACGCGCACACACACACACAAACTAATCAAACCATTGGAAACTTAAAAAAAAAAAACCCATTATTTTTAACACGATCAACTCGTTATTGTTTTTGTCTAAAATAAATCATAAATAAAATCTTAAAAAAAAAAAAAACACAACAAGAACGGCAGCTAAATATGTACAAATAGCAACATATACTGTTAAATACTGGACCGCATCAAAAAATGCTGACTTTCTCAAAAAGTCTTAAAATTTTACATATTTGTGACAACGTTTTTTTAAAACGAATTTCAGGAGAAGAATCGCCCTTCGGCTTACCCTGAAGCGTTTGTCGTCTGTATGATCTTCACCACCCCACTCGTTTTGATTATCATCCATCAGTGAAATATCAGAGTTCTTCAGTGGTCTGTAATTACAGAAACATTCCTTCAGAACAGCAGGTGGGACCTCCTTCCTCGAGCCCAAAGCATCCACCATCACCGAAAACCTTCCCCTGGTTAAACAGTCCCCGTCTCTTCAGAGAAGCATCTACCTGCTTTGTCATTACTGTAAATTGTCTAAAGTAGCCCGTCTTCTCTCGTAAGCTTTACGGTCCATTTTTGGTTGGTTCAAACCAACAAAAGAAAAACCGAACCTCCCCCCCCAAAACAACCCCTGCACTCACTTCAGCCCGACCGAGTCCTCCCCCACGGGCTCCCTCCTCTTCTTCTTGCTGGGTTCGCTGGTCTTGAAGCCCTCGGGGAACCAGAGCTGGCCGTGCTCGCGCCTCCGTTTGCGGGAGGCCACCATTCCCACGGCCACGAAGGCCAGCAGAGCCAAGCCGGCCAGCACCACGTAGAGCGCGTAGTGCACCGAGGGCGGCTGCGGGCCGTCCGTGCCTGGAAAACGGGGCGACATGTCAGAACCGACGGCCCCCAGAACCCTCGCGGGGGTCCGGGCTGCGCGCCACGCCTCGCGCGGGAAGGTGCGGGAAGAGACGTAGGCGGTTCGGCGGTCTGTCGCGGTCGGACGAGCAGGGTGTGAGGCACCCGTCTGAGAACCACGCACGTGCCATTCAGTAATCATCGGAATTGCTAAGTACTAATTCATCCAAAAAAAAAAAAAAAAAAAAAAAAAGTCCTGGCAAATAGGAAGACGAGAAAGGAAAAAAAGAACAGAGGGTAAGAACACCTCCTCTCATGGCTTCTGAGCCCAAGGTACCAGGAGACAACTTTACCACTTCTTCTTTAAGGGGGAAAAAAGGCAGGGATTAATGAACTTCAAATTACTGCGCACGCTTTAAGCTGTAAAGACGAAGGATTTATTAGGATTTTCGAGATAACAAAGACTCCCAACTTCTAGCACACTCCCGATCAATTCTCCTGCGTTCCTCCTCCACCCTAACCCCCGCCCCCCCTCCACCCCCTCCTGCCCCGCTCGCTGTCTCTGCTAACGATTTTGAAATGATAAACTCTCTTCACCTGAACCCTTGGAGATGCACTAAGTCCTGGTGTTACGTTCGGAGAGGTGAAGGTTGCAACAGTCTTCTCCGATTCCAACACCAAGGCCGTGAAAAGGAGGGTGTGTGTATGTGCGTGTTTGTGTGTATGAGCGAGAGAAAGATTTTTTTGTGGATCTGCATTGGTGGTGGGGAGGTGTTGGGATCTGATTTATAGCAATTAACCACTTTGGTGCTTGAAGCCAGAATATCTGCCTATGGACCGAGAGATTGATTGTTTAGTTCATCTGATGTGTAATTACATTTGCTCTACTGTTTGAGTACAAAAAAACCCCAGAAACTTCAAAGTTATCCACATAATCCCTGCAAGGAAGGTGTTCAGTGTGTGTGAGAATGTGTGCACGTGCACACACGCGTGTGTGAACGGGATAAGGTGGGTTGGGGCGTGTGCGTGTGTGTTAATGATTGGGCCGGGGTGAGCGCTAGTGGAACACGCGTGGAGCAGAGAGCCAAGTCTCCATTAACAGAGCATTACATATGAACGGCAGGCGCACAAAGTCTGCTGTAGTGTGTGTCTGTGTGTGTGTGTGTGTGTGTGTGTGTGGGTGTTCGTTACTCACTGGTGACGGCCTCGATGACGTACGGCATGTTGAGGTTCCCACTGGAGGCGAGGGCTCCCAGAAATGCTGCTACGTCAGTAGTGCTCTGGAAGCAGTCGGCTGACTGCTGGTAACATTGGCGGTTGTCAATCTCCAGGTGCACCACCGAGCTGGCCAAGAAAACAAGAGAGCATAATGAAACACACGTTCCTATTGGCTCCGTTTCGCAAACCCCGCCCACTTGACCCCGCCTTCTGCCCTAAACCCCGCCCCCCTCTCGGCCACAACCCCGCCTTCTCCGCT
The DNA here is from genome assembly GCA_025802075.1 of Tenebrosternarchus preto. Lineage (NCBI taxonomy): Eukaryota > Metazoa > Chordata > Actinopteri > Gymnotiformes > Apteronotidae > Tenebrosternarchus > Tenebrosternarchus preto. The sequence continues at coordinate 5,446,997 of JAOYMR010000005.1, forward strand.
GGCTCACCCTTTCGCCTGCGCGTGGTCCTGGTCGCGGCCGGCGTCTTGCCAGACGTCGAGCGAACGCTTGACGCTGTGTTTGCTGAGCTCGTGCGGACTGCCGTAGTAGGGGAAGATCATCAGCTCGCCGCGCAGGTCCACCTTGAACACCACGTGAGTGCGGAGCACGCGGCTGAGCTCACGCAGGAACGCCGACGAGTTGTTGCGCAGCTGCTCGGGCAGCACGTGCACCACCACCACCAGGAGGCCCTCCGCCCTCCGCTCGGGGACGTTCTCGGAGCAGTCCAGCCCGTCCCACTCACACTCGGCGTTGTTGCAACCCTGGTCGCAGTGGCCGTCCGCGTAGTGGTCCTTACAGTACTGGTCATACAGTGGGCTGGGGGGGGGTGGAGGGGAGGAAGGGTGGAGGACCCAGAAGATTAGGATGCTGACACACCAAGGCTGGAGCGAGCTGGGGGTAGGGGGTTTCAGGAGAAAGCCTGACTTTGAAGGCCCACAGTGGAAGCCCACAGTGACAGTGAAAGCTTAGGTTTGATCTGAGTCTAGAAAATCAATTTGCGGTGTTCATGTTGGCCCTCATTTAAACAACATTTAAACATTTTTGGATTTTGGAGTTTTGCAGATGAATCACCACTGGAAATATTTGAGACTTTTTGATTCCTGTATATCAGTTAGATATTAGACTAAATGTCACTGGTAATTTCATTATTGAACTGAAAAGAAAGTGACTAAAAATTTTTTTAAAATGGGCAAATTGGTACTTGGGACTAATACACACACACACACACACACACACACACACACACACACACTTACTTGCACTCTCCGCCGCCGCCCTGGCAGTCGAACCCATCGTAGAGGCAGCCGGCACTGTGGCACTGCCTGTCACACTTGCCGTCGTTGAAGTACCTCCAGCACTGCAGGGCGGCGCTGCAGTTCATCCAGGGGTCGGGGAAGTTGAGCGAGCAGTCGCCTCCGTCCCAGTCGCACGCGTGGCTGTTGCAGGCGGCGTCGCACACCTGATCGGCCTTCTTGGCCCGGCACTCGCCAATGGCGCAGTGGGTCGGCACCCCGGGCGCAGGGGTAACGTCACGTCCGGGGCCGCCGGCGAAACCGTGGTCCAGCACGTGGCACAGGAGGCCGTTGAACTTAGCCGGGCAGGAGCAGCGGTAGAAAGGCGCCTCGGAGCTGGGCTCGCACGTGCCCCCGTTGTAGCAGGGCGAGGAGGCGCAGGCCCCTCCCGACTCCTCCTGGCACTCGGCCCCGGCGAAGCCCGGCGCGCACAGGCACCGGGGGTTCCTGCCGCCTGAGATGCAGGTGCCTCCGTTCCGGCAGAGGAGGCCGGCGCAGGCCTGAGCGTCGAACTCGCAGGTGGAGCCGGCGAAGCCCTGAGAGAGAGAGAGACGGCGAGGGGATCAGGACGCAGGACAGAAACAGGAAGGCCAGGATCACACACTTGTGCGATTTGGCTTCTACAAAACTGCTGTTTAACCGCTAAAATTAAGAACGGACTAATTTCTTCCATTAGTTGATTTAACGCTGACGTTAGATCACTTAAGGTGGAATCAACGTAAGACGAGACACTTACAGGGGGACATTTACAAATGAATCCATGAGGAGTGTTACTGGCCACTGCACACGTCCCTCCGTTCTGACATGGCTTCACCTTACAGCCGTCGAACACGGTGTCGCAGTGCTGGCCTGCTCAAACACACACACGCACGGAGACACGCATCAGGGGCCGCCCGCCCTCACGGCTCAGCAACGGCTCGCTCGGACGCGGCCAGCTAACGTCGACGGCGCGGTCGGCACCTGTGTATCCGGCGCGGCACTCGCAGCTGTAGTTGTTGGTGAGCTGCACGCAGCTGTGGGTGCCACGTGGGTCGCAGGGGTTGGACAGGCACTCGTTCACGTCGCCCTCACAGCGCTCCCCCACGTAGCCCAGCGGGCACACGCAGCGGTAGCCGCCCACGCGGTCCACGCAGCGGCCCTGGTTGAAGCACTTGGGTTCGTGGGTCACGGGGTCGGTGAAGGGCGTGCAGTCGTCGACGTTGATCTCGCAGTGGACGCCTGGAGCGGACCGAGGGGGGGAGGAGCCAGCCACCGAACGGCAGGGAGGCCATTTTGTGTTTTGTGAAAAGGTACATAATGACATACTTATTCACTTTGTTCCAATTAATTAATGTAACAATATGCTAATATTGTTAATTGTTAATTAATGTAACAATATGCTAATATTAGGCAAATCTATGCTTTTTATGCATATCTACCTTACAGAATGTGATTAACGTTTTGGATGCCAGGGATAGTCAATCAGGAAGAAAAGTCTAAGCAAGCTGGCTAGTCTCGAAGAGCTAATTAGCGAAACAGGAAATGGACAGGCAGGGGAGAGGAGAGAGGCGGAGGACCAGGGGCCAGCTGACCTTGGGTCCCCCGGGGGCAGGAGCATTTGTAGGTATTGACGAGGTCGATGCAGGTGCCCCCGTTCTGGCAGGGCAGGGAGAGACACTCATTGATCTCACTGGAGCAGTTCACTCCATGATAACCTGGCACACACTGCAAGAGAGAGAGAGAGAGAGAGAGAGAGAGAGAGAGAGAGAGAGAGAGAGAGAGAGAGAGATCAGTGCCAAACATGAAAGAACACCGTTTTTGTTTACTTGGTTTTATTTCGCCAGCTTTGCCAGACAAGTGGTTCCTTTATAGTGGAATGAAGACTGACATTAACATGCAGCTTCTGTCAAGCCAACAATGACCTTGTCTGCTAATCCCCTTTTCACACTGTAGGAAATGAAATCCACAATGAAAACCATCCAGTAAGCTGACAGAGATACTGAAACAGAATTTAGCATGTGTCAAGACCACTAATATATCACCTGCTACGTGGTTATTCAGATTTAGCTGTCAAAAACCGAGCCTAGCTGAGCCTATCGCGGGGGAGTAGCCGAGAGTCCTGCGGGTTTCAACGCGCACGACTCACCTTGCAGGAGTAGCCTCCCAGGTAATCGGTGCAGGTTGCTCCGTTTTGGCAGGGGTTGGGGATGCACTCGTCCACCTGATCCTCGCAGTAGCTTCCCGTGTATCCCGCTTGACACTGGCAGTAGTGCGTGTTCCCCGCGTCCAGACACTGGCCCGAGTTACGGCACAGCCCGCCGACCTCCACCCCTGTGGGCGGGACAGAGACAGCCCGAGTAGGGGCGTGAACCACCACCCCACCAACCCCCCCGAGCGGGTGGGCGGGTCAACGGGAGCGGGCGGGGCTCCTCGCCACACCTACCTCGTTGCTTGGCGGCCACCTCGCAGGACACGCTGGGCACGTCGCAGTAGAGGCCCGTCCAGCCCGGCCGACACTGGCAGGTGTAGGTGGTGCCACTCTGACGGCAGGCGCCGTTGTTCTTGCAGGGGGAGGGCGAGCACCAGTTCACCAGCTCCTGATCAGCACATTTCCAACGATCAGTTCATTCGGTCGGTCTTTTGTTGTTCGAATTTATTTATTTAATTGTTTAAGCATCATAATCCATTACTAACATTAGTAACATGCACATCTGTGACAGGAAATCAGTAACATTTCTATTCATCTGTTTGTTTTAATATTCCATATCAGAATTTTCAGCGCGCCACCTGGCAGTTGACGCCGCGGTAACCGTGCGGGCAGCTGCACTTGTATGTGCCGTAGCTGTCCTGGCATGTGCCACCATGCATGCAGGGCTTGGAGTCGCACTCGTTGATGTCATACTGGCAGTAGATGCCCGTGAAGCCAACCAGGCACAGGCAGCTGAACGTGTTGATGCCATCCACGCAGGTCCCGCCGTTAAAGCAAGAGCTGCTCAGAAAAACAAACAAACAAACAAACAAACAAACAAACAAAAAGAGATGAGCACCTTCTAATATCAGGTGGGTGTTCTTGTTTGGATGTTACTACCATTATTGGAAAAAGCAGTACTTTTCTGTTCATTTCTGTGCTGCACTGCCTAATCGTTTGTCCACCACAGGGGGCGCCAATGGACAACAAAAACTCAGGAAGTGCTGTTTGGGAGTACTGTAAACCTTGTGTGATGGTCTGGCAACTCTCTTGTGTGTTTCAAAACGGGGAGTGGAATTTGTAGGGGTACCTGAACTGATCCCAAATCAGATAGGCCTGGGGGTTTTTTTTGTGTGTGACAAACCTAAGAAGTCTGGAAATGTCAAAAACAACAGACTACTGTGGGCAAAACAGTGAGCACGTAAAGGTTGTGATTCACAGGAGAAACCGAAGCTGCGTGTCCCCGAGTGAACCAAAGCAGAGGAAGAGAGCGGAGGCCCTGACCTCTCCGTGCAGTCGGGGGTGTTGTTCTCGCAGTGGATCCCGCTGAAACCCGGCGGGCACGTGCACGTGTAGCTGTTCACACAGTCGGTGCAGTTGGCGCCGTTCCTGCACGGGTTGCTATGGCACTCGTCAATGTCCTCCTCGCACTTAGCCCCGCGGAAGCCTGGCAGGCACGTGCACGTGAAGGCGTTCGCGGCGTCTTTGCAGAAGCCGCCGTTGCTGCAGGGGTCTGGGAGAGAAGGCGGAGCCCCGGGCAGAGGGGGTGGGGTTACACGCGACAGGAGGACGCAAGGGGGAGGGAAAAGGAAGGACAGACAGGAGGGGGGAAAGAGGCGGGGCTTACTGGGCTTGCAGTCGTCTACGTCGATCTCGCAGTTTCGGCCGGCGTAACCAGCCTTACAGGCGCACAGGTAGCTGCCCACAGAGTTCTGACAGGTGGCGCCGTTGTGGCAAGGGTTCTTCACGCATTCGTTGATGTCTATCTCACACGTCTGGCCTGTAGAGACAGAGAAGGTGCTCAGATGCCTCAAGAGGCAGGTGTGACCCTCGCGGCCACACTGACTTCCTTTAAAAACATCTGTGGTGTAATATTTTTAGTAGTGAAACTTTCACTATTGTGTATTATTGAATTTCAGTATTGTGAATAGAACAGTTCAGTAGTAGGGGACATTTTGTGTGTGTGTATATGTGTGTGTGTGTTTGAGTGTGTGTGTGTGTGAGCATGTTTGGGTGTGTGGGTATATGTGTGCGTATTTGAGTGTATGTGTATATGAGTGTGTGTGGGTATGAGTTTGAGTGTATGTGTGTGTGTGTTTGAGTGTGTGTGTATATGAGTGTGTTTGGGTGTATGGGTATGTGTTTGAGTGTGTGTGTATATGAGTGTGTTTGGGTGTATGGGTATGTGTTTGAGTGTGTGTGTATATGAGTGTGT
>JAOYMR010000005.1:5463802-5476278 GCA_025802075.1 Tenebrosternarchus preto
AAAACAGGAGCTATAGAAGCCAGGCACGCTAAGACCATTAAGAAATTGGTGGGAATTGCACCCATGCCTGCTATACTACCTTCCCTCTTTTTGTTCCATTGCCCCCCCCCCCCCCCAACTTATCTGGAAGCGAGAGAAAAACAGTGTTAGAACACCATCCCCTCCTCCTCCACCAAGAAAGTCTTGTTCCTCTTACAACACACCTTCACTGGGTGCAACAGACCCTCTTAAGATGACTTGGAAGTTCTTTTCGGTCACCGTGCTTTTCAGAGCAGCGGCAAGCAGCCCCGAGAAAGCCAGAGGGAGCCAGTCGTCCAGACTTTAACATGATTTAAGCTACGGGGGAAAAAACCAGAGATGCATCACTGAAGGGCCGGTGGCAGTGTGTGCCGAGGGAGTGCGTGCAAGTCTCCCAAAGCGGCCTTGAGGAGCAGGTGCGCATGTTAATGAGGCGCAGGCAGCTGCCGCTCCTGTGCAAACCACCACCCCCCACCCCAGCTCCCCTCCTGGATCCCCTACGCTCTGGAGAACATGGCGGCCGAGGCAGCAGCCCCCTGAATGGCGGCCCTGCTGTAAAGCGGAGCAGGAAGGCTCCATGAGAAGGGCCATTGTTCCTACTGCCATTCAAGAGCCAGGCCAACCGTGGCCTGGGCGCCTCCGTCCCAGCCGAGCATGCATTCCACCTCCTCCTCCTCCTCCTCCTCTCTGCTCCCTCCCGCCCTGTCTTTTCCTGCTCTCATTCTGCCTCTCTCTCTCTCTCTCTCTCTCTCCCTCTCCCTCTCTCATCTTTGAAACCTTGGCCTTCCTTTTTAGACTCCTTCCCTCTCAATCACTTCCTTCCATTTTGGCGTGTGCAAAGACTCCTCCATACACTTCCATATATGACATTCATGACCTCCCTCGCTGTGCCTCCCTTAATTCTCCTCTTTTTACGGTCAATTGATTTGACTTCACTGGTCAGCAATTCATATGAGATCAGGTCTGAATCACTCAACAAAGCACTGGCCTCACCACCTTTTGCTCTCCTTACTCATTTTCCTGTTACACATTCCACTATGATGGTAAATCTGAGGCTAAAGCCAAAAATTTCTACTGATCACTTTTATTATATTAACAAGATGACCAACCTCATCAAGTCTGATGGAACAATAAGTAGTTAATAAATCCAAGTACTCTGGATGTGAACAGGGACCCCAGTAGGTCTGAATTACCACATGTTTGAAGTTCTTTGGTCTTCCAAAAACATCAGTCTGGAATTTTTCTGTTTTTGTCATGTTCTAGATAAAAAAAAATATATCATTTGGTTTTATGAGGAGAGCTTTAGGAAAGAGGCCTTCACATTCCACAAGACGAATGCTCAGAAGCTTCACGGAGCGAAGGGTCTGAAGGCTGGGTTAAGGGTTTTGTGGATAGTCTGACAGGAGGAGCTCCTGGTCCGTGAGGAATGTAGACCGTTTACACTGAAAACTCAGCTCATCCCGACTCCCCATCCCTGACAGCACTTCTCAGTGGAGTCTTCTGGCAGCCGCACTTCACGGTGGCCGGCGAAAAATCGCGCCGGCTTTGAAAGCTCCACTCTAACTGGGCGCCAAGCCCAGCAAACAGCTCCACTTCTCGTAGGGATACACAAGGCAAATACATAGAGCATACAATCAGCCCCTCGTGGCTTTTGCTAGTAAAGCACACATAAGGGGGAGACGACAGGGGAGGGGGTGTGTAGAGGAGTCCAGCTGAGAACATTGACGGTTTGCTCTTTAACTCGGCAAAAGCTTGAGAAATAAGCTGTCAGCACAAAATGTATCTTTCAGAGACACTGAAATATGCTCGGAGAGAATATGTTACGGCTTTGAGGCCAAAGGCATTCAAACTGTATTCTAATGGGTTATTTGACTTTCAGCGTAACGGAAAATAGCTGCGGTTAAACACAAGCCAACTCTCAAACCATAGTAGTGGGCAAGCCTTTCATTATTTACAAAACACATTTTGTGAAATCAGACAAAACAAATCTGTACAATCAGACATTGTGTAAACAGCCATATTTTGTATTTTTTTTGGCCAGACAGTAACCCTTTTGTTAAAGTGAAACTATTATTATACCTTTATAATGCTCTAAATAGAAATCCCTTTGTCCTCTGGGTAGTGATGGGATTCCTTTTCTCTGTGGCCACCAGTAGCCCATGACAACAGGTCTCTGCCAGTGCTCCAGTGCCCGCCCAGGCCACAGCAGATGTTTTTCTGACACCTGACCCTTAGCCAGATGAAACAGAGGAGGGGTTTCCTCCCCCAGCACCAGCCCAATCTGCCATCTGCCATTGAGAGGTCAAACAGTAGAGGAGGCTATCTCTCACACAGAAAGTTAAACTCTAACTCAGATATCTTTTCAAGGATGGACTCCTCCTTTCACAGAGGGAAACTAGTGCCTAATGGAACCTTTTCTAAGCTCAAACCTTTGTTCCAGATTTGATAAATACTGTACACAATTGATAGGTTTATAATTGCGTGTTTGTCATTGGAAACCATGTTGCTAAAAGCAATAATAACTGCTGACAATCAGCTAACACCTTGAATGCAAAGCTGCAAATGTACATTGACGGTTGCTACTGGCTGCTGTAGTATGCAAAACGTTCATTACGGTGGTGTTTTTAACACTTTCCTGGAATTCTCATTCCCCAAGCAGTGGCAGGACAACTAACCCTAACCCTAGTCTATGAGCTTTCAAGCCCCTTGTTTTCTGCTGTCAGGTGGCTAACACTGAGTCCTGATAGATCTTTATGAAAAGATGGCACAGGGCTCCTTGTTCACCTCTGTCAGCTCTAATGGAGACCTGATCTTACAAAGTCACAACTCACATCTGTTAGTGTTCATTATAAGCATGCATATTCGTCCCTGTTACTGAAGGACCCCGTGAAAAAGGTCAATAGGTTAACCCCTTCAAAAGGTCATGGGGCAAGCATTAGGTTCTCAGTACTGTCCTAATAAGTACATGTTTTCGTGCAAGTCAGCATAAAAGTCTGTGTTTTCTGGTGTCTCAGAACACTGAAGGAGTTCTGCGTATAGGCCATAACATCCCTGGGACGCTCGACACAAAGTGTTTATTTCCAGAGCACAACACTTAATTTTCACACAGCCTCACAGCATTCGGAAGCTGTGTGTGGTATTCCTTAAGGCATCTGCCACTGCTGGAGCTGAATACCCTAATCCATGGGTGCTAGGTTCTCATTATGTCCTAACTAGCAAACATTGTACTATATGAATACTTTACCTTGATAGTGATCATTTGATAGTAATGCACTGTTGCACACAGATGGCCCAGGTCAAAAAAGCATCAAATAAAAACAACATTTTTTTTTTTTTTTTTGCTTGCCCAGCTGTGCACACAGAACACAGTCCACCACACCACACTCTGCTGTTCCAGAATGTGTGATCAAAAGTTCTGCTGAATTCCGAAAAGAGTATGAATGTGAGCATCAGTATCAGGTTTCTCCATCAGGACACGTGCCAACGCAACTTAATCATGACCTCGGTTAGATCTGACACATCAACTCCATACCACGAAATCCTGATACCAACATCTCTTTCGAAACTCTAAGCCTTGTCCAGTGATATGATAATACTCTCAATACTCTCTTTCCCTGACTCTGGAAGTGCTCTTCCTGTATTTCAATGCGGAGGGAAGCTCAGAGTAACTCATCCTTGACCCTGTAAACAAAGCTTGTATTCAGAAGTCTGTTCATAGACAAGAGGTTGCTTTCATATAGTACTCATCACACATGCCCAGGGACCAAAATATAGACCACTTTTGATGGCTTTCTCACCCAGGCTGAACCTGGCAACATGCAGCCACAAATCTGGGTTTCTGGAGGTGCTCTTAGTTCAGTGCAAACTGTGCTTGAGGGCAAGAACACATGATCCAAGCCTAGTGTCAAGAGAGTTTTTGACAGTACCTACCCAGACAAAACATGACTCTCCATATTCATTGGGATCACATCATCAGAGCAGTTTTACCATTTCCAGTAAAAGAACAGAGTTCTAAAATTGCTAAAATAGTTCTGTATAGTATATAGTATAATAGTATAAAATAGTTCTGGTGCTAAAATGTGATTGGCTCAGCCATGTTGGAAGTCACACCTATGCATGACCACAGCCTCACAATGATTGGATTCTGTATTAATGTGATCCTCCATTGAGTAGACTAATCTTTACCATTGTGTGGATTTACCTGACAGAAGAAGTGAATGGTGTTAAAAAACATAAAAAATAAAATAAAATAATTTAAAAATTATTTTTTTTATTGCACACTGGGGCATTTAATCATATTGTTTTGTCACCATTTTATAAAAGCAATAATCCAGTTGAGGCTGTGTGTTATAATAATTTAATCATGTGTGAAGGCTTTTAGGCATTTTGCTTTATTGGACCATGACTGTATCCAAGCTGAAGAAGTCCATAGGTCTATATAGCAACTACCTGACCAGGTATTGGAAGTGATGATGCTTGCTAATTTGCATCTCTCAACTGCCTTGGACACTGAACCCAGCCAGGTACTGGCTGAAACCACTGTGAGATTTTCATTGTAAGATAACCACTATGAGATAACCACTCTGAGATTTTCACTGTAAGATAATCACAGTGAGATAACCACTGTGAGATATCCACTGTATGACAACTACTCTGTGATAACAACTCTGAGATGACCACTGTGAGATAGTCACTATAAGATAACCACTGTGAGTTAACCACTGTGAGATAACCACTCACTCACTATTATTGTGTGTCCTTCAGAGTGCCAAATATTTGGCATGCCATCTAGGACCATCAAGGACCATGGCATCTATAGTGACTGACAGACACCTGACCTGACAACATAAATATGGCCTTAGAGAACAGACATACATCTCAATACATTAAAAGCTATTGTTGTGCAATGAGTAGGTTTAGCTTTTACAAACATTATGACCCTGGTCATTGTTTTTATATTGATATGGTTGTAAACTTAAATTCCATAGGTTTGTTTTCCCTGAAGAAGCAGCAATGAGTACTTCTGGGACAAAACTATTTTTATGACTTGAAATCATGAGACATTAGCAAAACCTTGTCTTTGTGCTTATTTCAAGTCTATTCATGAAAGTGCAAATAACCACAGAGCCCCCCCCCACTAAGGAAGTGTCAAAACAATTTGTCACACATATCACACCAGTACTCAAGGGAAAATAAACAAAGTCACATGAAAAGATTTTTTAAAACTTTTTCGATTGAAGATGAGTCATTTAAATGCGGTTGCCTTAATAAACAAAAAGATCTCATTTGCATCTTTGTGACCTACAAGCTTTACTCTCAAATCCACATTCACTTCTTCAAAGGCTTCAAACTTTCTGTAAGTATAAATGTGGGATAGCCTAAGTGGCAACAAACATTACCCATGTGCCCAAAAAAACAGGCCTCTTCCAAACCCCAGTTCCTAAGAACACATGGTTGTCCCAAAATCATTTTCAGGGCACACACAATGGATCCTTTTGACAGCTATGTGGGGTGGTCAAAACTGTCCGCTCGCCTCGTCCCGCCAACACATAAAAGGCAGCAGGCGTAGCAGGCCCACCGTCCCCAGGCGGATGGAGTGGCTCCTGCCGTATCTCCATGTTTAATTAGAGGAGTCTGAGGGCAGCAGGGCACAATGGCAGCTCTGTGGGACGACCGCGGCAGGGAGGCTGCCAGACAGAATTAAGACGTGGCCCTGAGCCAACGAGGCCCCATGCGCCAGTGGCCCTCTAAGGGAGCCGCGGCCTCCCGTCTCCAGGCGGCCCTGCCACAGTTGACTGCCCATAACAAGAAAGAAGACACTGCAGCCTCGGCCAAGCTGCTGAAACTCAATCTTGCCGCTGCATCTCCACAGAGCGCAGGTAGGAAAAGTTCACAGAACAATTAGAAGTTAGAACACCGAGAAAGCAACGCAGTATCACTTACGTTTTAGTAGTCTGTTTATGTATGTATGTATTTACTTATTTATCAAACCTCATTTATGTCAGGAGAGTGAAGCTATGTGCCCTGATTTCTTTTTATATTCTTCTGGTGTGCTGCTGGCAATTATGAAAACATCCAGTCCAATTACACTCTACTGCCATCTGTCCTTCTAATGTAAATCACACAGAGAGAATGGCCATTCAAAACAGGACAAAACAGCAGAGCGGGGCAGGGGGTGCACAGGGTGGTGTGCACAGGCATTCTGGGAAGCCTCACACAGATTAGTCACACAGAATTAATCTAGACCGGAGAACAATGGCCTCCGAGCTTCTGGCAAACCCCAGCTGTCGCTTCATAGAAGAAAAGAGAAACAAGATTTAGGGCTCGAAGCGTCTTTGAGAATTTCTACTGAAAAAGTGGCCCATGTTCACAAACAGTGGGGTGAGAGACATGGACACAGAGATAGAGAGGCCACATGCTCCTCCCCAACACAGTCATCCTGAGCCAATGATTGGCCAGCCCTGCTTGTGTTTTCTCTTCAAGAATGCACATTTGCATGAAGCAATACACTGAACGCATGCAGCATTTCTCTTTGGCCAGAAGAACATGCAAGCTCAGGTTTGAATCAGAAACTGCAGACCTTTGTGATTGTCAAAAATGATAGATTTGCTGTAATTATGTATTAGAGTATAATGAAGGGGAAAGAAATCACAAAGAGATCTAACACAATTCTTTGATCGGGAAACGCTAAATTGTGAAACATCAATCATCAAACACTTGTTTTGAATCATACTCACTTGCATTCTGTTCTTCCATCTAGAGTAAGTGCACATGTACCTCCATTTTGGCATTTCTCAGTACATCTGAGACCTGCAAGTACAGGGATGTCAGTAAAGTCCCTATTTGAACTGCACATTTTCAAGCTTAATCAAACTTTGAAACCAGTTGCCCAACACAGAAGTTTAGAAAGAACCAAAAAGAAGTGAGGTTTTGGTGTCTCACGTTTACAACTTGTTGAATTTGGGCTAAAGGTTTTTGCTGGACACAAACCAAAAGGCCATACTTCTAGGCCTGCAGTGAGCGCATGACGCAAATGTGTGACTAGTAGCATCTTAAAGAGATATTTGTGTGGACCTCTCCACACTCGTACTTGCATTTCTTCCTTTTGCAGCTGCTCGAAAAATGTCCTACATTTGGTCGTTAACATGGAACTGTTAAACCGTTCCCCTCAGACTTGATCTAGCTGCAGTGAAGTGACTTTATTTGTTTCTTTGACCATTTAATTATTTCTTCAAACAATGTATGAACGAATATATCTGCCTATATATGAATGAAGAGAACAGCAACGAATTCAGCTATCCAGGAACAGAAAGATGACTGAAATTGAATTAGCCAGTTTTAAATTTGGAAAAATAATTATTTAATACTATAATAACTTTTTAACATCCGATACCAATTATACCGTTTAATTTTAAATGACTAATTAGACGAATCACTATACCATTTAGAAAATTGATATTGTATCAAAATCTGTCAACTTTGTAAGATCAACTGGTTCATGAGAACGGAAACCGTTAGCTACGAGAACCTTGAAAATGTGATGTTTAGTTAGCAACTAACATTCTATATAAATAAAGAAATCATATAAAAGCAATAGTCATTTAAATATTACCACAGCCGCTTTTTGGCTTTTCAAATAAATATATATTTTTAATCCTAACTTTTATCCTGAGTGCAACAAGTGTGTTTCTCTAAACGGTTAGGAGTCTACTTAATTTACGCACAAATTGTCATGGCACAATGACGGCACCTTAGTCTGATTTTGAAAGTTTCTTATATTGATGTGTTGTTATGTAAATGCACCCAATTAGCCTGTTGCTGTGATGTTCCTTACCTTTCGTCAGAGCAATCAGCGATATCAGAGGAATTAGTTTCACGAGGAAAAGATGCATTCCTTCTTATGGACCTATATTAATTTGGCGATTCCACACAGCGTTAACATAGATCCAACATTTGTTTTGCTCAAAAAAACCCGAAATCAATAGCACGATTAAGAATCCAGAAATAGCACTTTCACTCTCCCCAAAAAACTCCTAGCGTCCGATCTTGCCTCCACAGTCTCAACGGCGTGAATGAGATAATGTATTCATACCTCCATTCTCCCGTCCGCATCTAGGGGCGTGCTTCTTCCGCGTCAGTACTTTACGAGGACTATTCATCTACTTCACAAACTTTTCTGAAGTACCAGTGGGAAAAACACGCCCTCTTGAAACTCATCTAAAGAGTTCAAAACATGTAAGCGGGAAAATTGTATGGCCAACATTACAACAGCCATATTTTTTTAAGTGCTGTTAGGATTATTCGTTAACTGAACTAAAAGGGAAAAAATAACTTAATTCATAAGGAATATCAAAATCAAAATTTAAACACTTAAAACCGTACGATTACGATGAAACGATACTACACAAAATAACCTTTAATATAATAAACAAAACACTGGCAGGCACAGGAATGTAACTTTACATATTCTTGAACTGCATCGTTAAATAATCAGACAAATAATCATGCATTTGACAAACATCACATATTTTTTACACTACATTGTCAGCATTCTCTAATTTGTAAACAGATGTATTTTAATTTTCATATATAAGATTGTCAGCAATAAACCATACAACAAGGACCAGTTTTGAATAAAAAATGTCATAAATCAAATAAATCACTGTCCTATGTCAATATGATGCAGAGGTATTGAAATTGACTGTCGAATCAATGACCCTTAAAATTTAATAGCTTACATAACCTGCTATGAAGAAATCTGTATCAATAAAGAAAATTTTAATCTTTCCCTCTTACAGTCTTACATGAATAAGATGACGTATTTTTTTGTATTCTCAGGGCAAGGTGTGTCAAGCAGTTTCAGGTACTGGAGGCAGCAATTTTCCTTGATAGTCTATTCAGTATTTCTAATTGGCACCATTCACTTGTGTGTGCCAGAACAACTGCAGGTAACAGATACGGAGAGTGTGGGAAATGTCCCTGGGGACATTGTGAACTGAAGACAGGGGAAAAGGAGCTTCGTTGTGGAGGCGGGGCTTATGATGGGGAGTTAATTAGAACTGTGTACGGACATGCAGGAACACCTCTCGCCCTTTGTGCCGCCTTCAGAAGTGTGAGAACTGTCATCCTATCGGGAACCACGGTCTCTCATTGCTTGTTTGTGTGTTTGTGGTCCATGCTGTCTATTATGCGTGAGTTTTGAGTTGTGTATTGAGTTTCATCACTTTCACGCATCATCTGTGTCCCCAGAAGAATATACAGGCTACTGAACTCATAGACCAACAAACCGCAGGGTGAAAGATTACAGAAAGGATTTTCCACAAAAACACATATTTATGTTTATTTCTGCTTATTTCTTGTTGGAGGAAGCTGAGGGTCTTTTATTACAAAATGCATAACATATCATATTTTTACTATATTTTTGCTTATCTTGTCTGGTGTCATTGTCTAATTAGCTTATAACACAATAGTGCATTCAACTCCAAGCCATAGAAGCTGGCTGGTCTTTCAATCAAACATCAGCATCTACTGAGATGCCTTTAATGATCCAGTTAAATCTGTAAACTGTTTTCCTTTCATTGTCCATAGGACCCCACACAGCCTCCTTAAGAACCTTTGCAAGCATGGAAAAGGCTCTACAAGAAAAAAACAATTCAAGCACAACTCAGCATCACGTTTACTGTAAAAATGTGCAGTAGTGTACAGAAGAACATTCTTATTCCATGACGCTATGACCTCTAAATAAACAGAATTCTTAGTACCAAAAGGCCTAAGAACCACTTCTTTTTCAAAGAAAAAATGTACATTATATAATTACTCATTTACTCTATGTCAATAGTGATTATTGTAAATGCATTTCTATACCATGTTTGAAGTGGTCAATAAAAATTATTTGTAATTCTTTCTCATTGGGTCAAATAGAAACCACTAACTTCTAAGAAACCTAGAGCAGGAACATTTAAAAGACACTTGCTCCATAGTGAGGAAGTGGACTGGTCTATCTCTGTGGAGTGGAGTATACAGTTACCTCATTTGTTACATATCAGTGGGTGATCAAAGATAACCCACAACCCACAAATTTGTTTAGCTCAGCATAGCACTCATGGGAATCCTGGACCTACAGTATATCTATCAAACTTATAAGAGTGCTGATCTCAGATCAGTGAAGCGGTTTACTTTTGTTTATTTCCTTTTATATTGTAGCAAATAAAAATGGTTTGATAAAAATGGCTCTGAGAATTTTGTTCATATTGTATCTACCATTATATATGATGAGATTATTAATCAAGTGTGATGTTAGGTTGAGTTATGGTAGTGATGCTAAAAAGGTGTTTAATCACTTAGCCATATGTTAATCATTTGGCCATATGTTAACCAAAATTGATATATTAAAGTTGAAGACCATTGGCTTTTTAGCAAATAAAAACCACACTCCATGCTATTAAAAATGTATTTTACAATATTTATGCTATTCTGCTGCATTTTTACTTTTACAGTCCTCAAAGCCCTATGTGAATTATGAAGGTGGCTCTTCTGTTTATTATAAAACAGATTAAGTGAGCTCCACTTAAATCCGCAAGGTATGCACCTGGTTTGGGAAAAGAGCACCAAAAGCAAACCTTGCCTTTATTACTACAAATGCATTGGAAGGGGCTTACAGAAGACAGCGTCAGATGGTGCCCAGAGACATGCAGGAACTAGTCTGCAGCCATTCCCCATCCATTAGCAGCACTCCTTTACTCTTAACACATACATTAGCCCTGGCTTGTTGGCCACACCCCAGTACTAGATGGATGTGCTGGAAAGTGATTTTCCTGTAGGATGCCACATAACATTTCAGTTATATCTCTAATGCTGGAGATCTGAATGTAGTTGGGATTATATTCTGCTTCTTCACTGGGAGTAGTGATGTTGAAGTGATGTATATGTGCAGAAGGAGTACAAGGTGATTTTTCAGATGTTAAAAGAGTTTCATTGTGTTGCAAGATAAAGACAGCCTGAGCACTACAGCTGTGGAGGCAAAGGCAACAAAATAGGACTCTGGCTGTTTGCAGATCTAAGCTGAGGCTTACCAAAAGCAAATACTGTGATAAGGTCATGAGATAGGAAGCCCACTGAAACACCACTTCACCTTGTTATACACGCATTGTTCAGGCAGGTCTGTACGAGTTAAAAGTTTGGAATAACTAAGCATAAATACGCACTGGTTTATGCTTTCACTAAACCTGAAAGAAAGAAAGCATGAAAAGATAAGGCCTTATGTTTTCTCCTAATCCTGTAATAGATACTCAGCGATGAGCTCAGTTATAAAGACTTTGTTTGTTTGTGTGTGTTTCGGGGGAGGGTTATTGGATGGCCATATGAAGTCTTCCTGTGGTCACACAATGTGATGGCAGCTAATCGACTTTGGGTCAGAGGTGAGAAACGTTTTACACACACACAGAGGGTTTCAGTAACATGACATGCTGGTCAGGATGCTGGATAATTTGGAGATGCTGAGGAAAATGCTAACTTCTCGGTTCCCTTAGAGCAGCATCACAGATATTTACATGTAAATGAATCATCTGACTCATCTGTGTTGAATAAACTCTTTGGAGTCTTAAGGAAAATGTGGATGTTTGAGTCAACCGCAATTGCTATAATGGTTAGATGGTTCTATTACAGTCCTGAAAACACCTTCCCTAGTCACTTTGATCCAACATCAAGTGGTGTGCTTTCCACTGCAGAGTTTGGTGGTTGTAAACCTGTAAGCTATAAAAGACAGTCTCTCAGGCCCAAGTGAGTCTTACATGGTGTAAGTTTCACTCTCGTAATTTTTAAATTAGCGTGATGTCCATAATTTGTGGAATCACAGTGTCTGAATCGACCAGTATGATTTTATATTTAAAAGCACGATATTTAATCGTAAAACTAACTTATTCAGAATTAGCATGACAGGATCATTATAAGATACTGTCATAATGAACAAAACCATAAATCATGTATTTAAAAATTGATGAATACACCTGACTCTACAGTTTCAGGTCAATTCAACATCGTGACTGTTCAAATACTGCAGTCAGTAACTCAAGTGACAGAAGTGTTTTGCACCATTGATTTGTAAAGTCAACTCTGGTTTTTCATGGCCAGAATATCAAGTATTGCCCCTCCTCCTGGATTTCAGCCCACCTGAAATTGGTACAATGTCCCATTGTCGTTCTATTGTAACATTATAGCTTCCTCAGTGAATAAACAATTGATTTATGCATCCTGTCCCTACCTCCATCCCCCCTCCCACCACCAACAAACATCCCTCCCATTATACCCCCAACCCCACCACCACCCCCCCCATACTCCGCACCCCGAAGGGGGGGGGGGGGGGGGGGGGGGGGGGGGGGGGGCGGGGGGGGGCGGCGGGGGGGGGGGGGGGGGGGGGGGGGGGGGGGGGGGGGGGGGGGGGGGGGGGGGGGGGGGGGGGG
>JAOYMR010000005.1:5492744-5510219 GCA_025802075.1 Tenebrosternarchus preto
CTGTGCTACTTGTGTGTGGGAATCAAATGGCCAAAGGGCCTTTCTGTGATATATATATATATATATATATATATATATATATAGCTGATGAAATGTCCGAAAGGTTTCTTTGGAAACCTTGTGTACTTCACTAAATGTTTAGATATCTTTGAAATATTTAAATGTCTGACTGCAGTACTCTCTATAGATATTCTAGTCTGACCAAGCACAAATGATCACATTTCTTTAAAATAATGCTAATAGTTGTTGCATTACATTAATAGCGGTTGTTCACATAGTACGGCTAACAAAGTCAGAAACTTGATTATTGCTTCAGTGATGCTGACTTCATATTGATTATTGATGCTGACTTCATACTGATTAGCACCTTGAGAAACTGGTGTCAAAAATGAAGGTAATAAAGGTAGTGAAAGGCCTTTTGACCTCTGCCCTTTTGACCTCTGTCCTTTTGTTACACTGTCACCTTATCGTCAATGAGAGAATTGATTCAACCATTCATAAAGCAACGCATAACTCCCAAGGAACTATACTCTATAACCATTCATCAACATCACATTAACTACCTGTGTCAACAGGTACACTATGGTAGGATTTCATTAATTCTAACAATGTCTAGTCCATTAATACTGGCCTCAGTGTTCTCATATTAGAAATCTCCTCATCCACCAGTGCTAAACCAGATGTAAGTTCCTGAAACACGAAATTAGTAACAAAGACAGTCAGCCTCACCAGCCGACCGTTAGGGATCCTGGCACGTCACCCGCCGGCCTCCTCCACACACTGGAGCGCGTCACCCGCCGGCTTGCTAAGTGTAGCCGAGGCTCTTTACAAGCACGCGGCCCCCCGGGCACTACCGCACGCCTGCTGTCTGCCCCAGGCGCCAGGCTGTTTGATTAGGGCGCTGGCTGGCTTCTGCAGGCACATGCAGAAGCTTATTGCTGTTAAGTCCCTTACAACCCCCCCCGCCCCCCCCCCCGCCGCCTTTTCCCCCAACTCTATACAAATAACCCCAGAGACGGGTGGCATGCACCTGCTCTTCTCTTTACACAAGGCAAACATTTGCAGAGCGAGACAGGGGGTCAAAAGCATGTGAATGTACTGTCACGCACCGTGACACCTGGCTAAACGTGTTAACATTAAAGGCACCTGTTCCCCTGATTAACCCATTACCTCCCACCTCCGAGTGTCAGTGATATTTTTTCTAGACTGACTGTATCCTGCATGTGATGTCTTTTTTTTTTTCCTCATGAATGCTTCTTAAAGGGGTTTGATCTCATAGATTCCTATAGTTTTGTGTATTATTGGACTCTCCAGTCTCCTGAGACCAGTGACATGCACACACTTGATCAGGCAGTGAGCTGTTTGCACATGCCAGCGGACTGTTGTCATGGGAGGAGACCTTACTGATTCAAACACAAGCCTAGCTGATTCAGTGACTATCTCTACATCATCGTCCCTTGGGTGTGAACTCATCAAGGCGTTTTTACCAACAAAATAGATCAGACTGTAAACAAAGTGTCACTTACCGTGTATGTTGTAGCTGTATTTATTGTTAGCAATGCTCATCCAGACACGCTATTGACTCAGCCTCCTCTACAGTTATGTCCTAAGTGATATATCTATTTGCATTTGTCAGCAGAAAAAAGTCTAGCATCTGGTCTAGCAGAGGTACACTAGTAACAGGGACTGTTTTTAGACATGCAGACTGTTGATATTTTTTTCTCTGAAGTAAAAAACATTGTGGTATCTGGTTTTTTTTTTCTTTGTGGGTGCTGAAAGTAGGCCTACTGGCCCACTTTATTTATAATGGAAATTAATTCTGGGGTGTATATGAGAGTTTTGTGGTGTGGGGCTCCACTGGTGTTTTAATGGGGCTCCACTGGTGTTTTAATGGGGTTCCAGTGGGGTTCCAGTGAGTTGAGAGGGTCCCCCCCCCCTCCCTACTTCACTCTTTATAAATAGATAGCTTGGAGAAGACTTTTATCTACTGAAATCTACTACATCATGCCTCTGTTCACCTACACAAGTTTAATTAGCTTCTTCACACATTGATTATTGCATTTCATGCCTCCAGGAAATGGTTTTCCCTCTATATATGCGAGGTAACATTAACCTCTCTCATTAGACTGTATTGATGCGTTTTGTCTGTGTGTGTGTGTGTGTGTGTGTGTATGTGTGTGTGTGTATGTTTATTCCTGTTTCAGAAGTTTTGGCTGGTGGCTACAACAAGGTATAATGAGTGTAGATTGTTTCAACATTTTTCATGTGTTGTGAATTTTGTGTATTTATTCAACAATTACAATAATGGCATGTAATGTTTTTCATAAAATAATAATTTTAGTCATTTACAACAAATATTTAAAAATAAAGTGCAATGCTTTCTTAAAATTGCTTTTCTCATTTACCTCTCTGGCCATCCTTAAGTTTACTATTTAAAACCTACATTTATGTTCAAATTTTTAAGTGGTGCAGTTTAAGTCATCATTACTGTATCATGCCAGGATTAACGACTTTGACTTGGAGACATAGATATAAAAACTCTCATAGACATAAAAAAACATGGGCTTTTTTCTATAAAAACTCAGTGTTCTAATAAATACGTCTTCAAATTGGAGCCAACCACACATAGAGGATACATGCTGTAAGTGATTTAGATGGAGCACTCACTAGTCTTACCTTGCAACAAAAGTATAGTTCTCTCACCAGTGCAACCTTTAAATATCTCCCCCCCCCCCCCCATGGACTACTCTCTCATGGTCCACTTTCAGTCGGTCTTGGTTCATTAAACATATGTCTTATATTCCATTGTAACCATCGAATATCATGTGACAGATAAAAGAAATCTATTTCATCTTAAAACCCCATCTTGGTCCAAATCCTAATGAGCAACTCAGCTATGAACAGTATTTGACAGAGACAGAAATAGTTTGGTCCATAGTGAGACATACTTAAGTGGAAGCACAATGGTTGAGGGATAGAGAGAGGAACGCTGTAATGATGGAGGCAGGAGGAGTGAATGGAGCTTGAACTGTAATGAAGGATTAGAAGAGGGATTAGGATTCTTTATGAAGATGTTTCTTATTCCTCATTAGACTACTTCTTATAACAGTGGATTGATTCTCTCACTGAGAGAGAAAGAGAGGGAGAGAGAGAGAGAGAGAGAGAGGGAGAGAGAGAGAGAGAGAGAGAGAGTACTGTAAAAACTGTATAATGGGAAAGTTTAATGAAGGACTTTGTCTTTCTCTAAGCCACTAGTTGGACTATAGGACTATGGGGTCATCTTTATAGTGATCGTATGGTTTTTCGCAGGTCTACATCTCTGAAGTTTGTATGTGCTGACAGCGGTTTGGGACTGTCCACTCTGAGGAAGAGTTCACTGATCCCCTCAGAGTAGGGTCATGGACATGTGGTGACCAAGACCAAAACAGGCCATTGATTCCTTTAATGTTTACCCCCCCAAATCATCCAAACAAACCCTGGAGATATGAACACCATAAGGTAGTGAGTCTCAGATATTGGTATATATACAACAGTTTCTCCCTGGAGACCAGGATTCAGAGAAAAGCTGATCATGAATTATGTGTTTACCCCCATAGACAGTTTTTGGACAGCTGGTGTCTGGTGCTAGTTTGCATGGGGTTTGCATGCGGAGCTGAGCTGGCTGATTGCGCAATTGATCAACTGTTTAGATAGGAGTAGGACTGCTATGCACTTATAAATATGGGCCCATATGAACAAGACTATCTAACCAAACATAACACCTGTCACAGGAAAATATAAACAATTCGGGTTTTACACACCTGGGTGTGAGTTTAAACGTTTAAACGTGAGAATTAGCTAACAGGCAGCTGGAGCACCTGGCAAAAAATTAGGGAAACTGAAACTCGTTGCTTTAACACGCTGCCCGAAGGAAAAAATTAAGGGTAAACTGTCAAATGTCTCTAAAAAATAAAATTAATTATTAGAGCCTTCAGAAGGCCATAAACACAGACATAAACACAGAAGGAAATTAAATATTTGAAAATATAAACCTTATCTTGTTCTGGGGAACAAACACTCCGTTGGTTTCCATATTTAACACCTGTTTTGTGAGCTTCGTAAATGTGTGGGAAGAAAAATCTGTTTATTTCATGCTAAAGCTTCTCCTGGTTGTTAATGTAATGACATTTTTCCAGTATTCATGAATTTACTCTATAGCGCTTTTTCACAAAGTCAGTTTAAATGTCAGAGAGCAAAATGAAGAGTGAATTCTTAAAATTTTAAATATGTTACATTTATAGTTCACATATTTCCATGAAGACTACAAATCCTGAAGTTCCACAGAAACAAAAAATTTGGTATATGATATTCATAAAAGGGCAGATTTTTATGGTAGGAAAAGTAGAAGAATGTGCTTTTTCGTACATGCCCAAAGCTTGTCTCTCTATGTATGCCCAAAGCTTGTCTCTCTATGTATGCACAAAGCTCGTCTCTCTTTGCTATTAAATAATAATGAATACTGAGTAATGAAGGTTAATGATTTACCCTTGAGGTGACTTGAATGCATTCTTTTAAACCAGTATATTTTGATGCAGATATAACGGTTCAGTGCAGGCAATGTTGGCCAATTTTTCCTAGATGATGAGGATATCTTTCCCTGGTCTTCAGCTAGAAATAGCCTGTCTCATTTTGGGGGGGGGATTTTTGCTGCTTAAGCCTCATCCGATGCTTATTAAAACATTGCATTACTGTTCCTCATGCCTTTCAAGATCTCATTTTGACCGGACAGTTGACAATCCATATCTTTACTGCACAATATACTGTATATTTGATGCATCTATGTGTTTCATTAAAGTACACCGATTAAAAACATATATTTGAAATCAAATTACAGAAAAAAAGTTTATTGGCTAGACTGTTTATTGATTCTTTTTAAAACAGGTAATCCACATTAAAATTGGTAATTCACTGCCATGCCACTGAGTACATGTGATTTTGATTGACAAGTAAGGGTAGCATGGAGGGAGCTGGTTTCAGTTTCTTTCAGCAGGGAGGTGCGTCAGGGATGGGCTTACAGCGTTCCACCACCGCGTTGATCTCACCAATCTTCACACCATCATATGTCCCAGTGACGGTGGTCCAGTGCGTTTCTCCATTGCTGTATGTGCGACTCAGACGTGCCGTGAAAGGAATATCAGCAGTCATCCTTTTAGCATCCATCCTTACTGAGCATGAATGGTTTGGAGGAACGAGGACCTGCACGGACATAGAGTGGCTGACGGTTTCGGTTATCTTTGTCCCCTCTGAGAAGCTCACAGTCTGTTCCTTGGTGAAGTCCACATTGTCTGGGTTGATGATTGGAATTTTCCCCGTCATGGTTGAGGTGGATCCATTGCGAGTTTCTCTGCCAATGTCCCAGAACCTCTCCACAGTGCTGGTCTTCTCCAAACGGACCGTCTTTTCCACGCTGGAACACTCATAATTTGTGGCCTTGGCCATTTGGATGGTCTCAGGAGGATGATGGAACAATTCGATCTGGTCTATGGCATACTCCACATGGGAGATGTGTTGGTTGTACTTGTCTCTGTTGATGGTCAGAACATCATAGCTCTTGTACCAGTACTCTTTGCCCTCCCAAGGCAGGAAGAAGGCCTCGTGCTTAACAGCAACCTTGCCTAATCCGTATTTATTCTTTCCAACGTAGATGTCCATCTTTGCACAGGTCTTCACCGAATCTATGGGCACAGAGCCATAGGAGCCTGATCGCCACTCCAAAAACTCAAAGTGGTCCTCATTGACCAAGACCTCAAATTGAGTTGCAGGGTACTCAGAATTTGCATAAGGGTAGTTGCAGTATGGGCCTTTGCTTGGGGTGTAGAATCCAGCTTCGCAGTTGAATTTGCATACATAGTCTGTGCGGCTGGTATAACCGTTGTAGATGCTGACGGCACCATTCGGGAGTGAGCCGTCCCAGCTAACCCATTTGAGGCTGACATTGTCCTCAAACATACACGGTGAGCTCCACTCCTCCTCCTTCTCAGAGGCTAACTCTGGAGGAGTGTTAGAATGTGCCACAGAGGTCAATGCATCAAGAGGTGGGACTACATCTCCCATGGCAGGGTTTAGTTGGACCTCTAAATCAAAAGACAAGTATAGGCAGATAATTATGTAGATAATTAGAAAATTAGTCCTGTGTCAAGAGAGGCCCCAAGTGAATGCACTTAGATTACAAATGTCTTAAAATCACCTAAATGGAAATGAAACTCACTGTTGTCTGCATTGAGGTCTCCAGTGGGGACAGAGAGCAGTGGGGTGAAGTACAGCTGAAGTACCAATAACACCAATGGAAGTGCTGCCCCCATCTGGTGGGAAAGCAAAATGTAGACCAGGGCCACTTCAGTGGAAACCATGACTTTTTAAAAAATTAAATCTGGCATTAAATAAATCATATTTTATTTAAATATAACCTCTGATAATATATACAGCTAGTATTCTATTAGTTTAGCTTAGCAATTATAAGCAAAACATTAAGTTAAACATTTTGATAATAAAATTATATTCTACTTAAAACAAAAATATTTTCTACGAAAAAAAAGCTAGAATGGAAAGATACTTGGACTATAATAACATTCTAAAAAAATGTATGCATGCATTCTATAATAGCATTCTATAATAACATTCTATAATAACATTCTACAATAGCATTCTATAATAACATTCTATAATAACATTCTATAATAACATTCTACAATAGCATTCTATAATAACATTCTAAAGAAACACATCATTGCATTTAACATATTTTTCATATTTTTCATAATCAGAAGTAGAATATATTTTATAGGAAAAAAGTTATCTGCAGTAATATTAATTCATTTCTATCATTTCTATCATTATTTTAGATGAGACCATTCATGGATTGTAGCGATTATAGAGTGTGTTTTACCTTGTCAGACGTCTTTTCAAGTGCTGAAGAGCGCCAGCGTCAAAGGGCTCTTAAGTTCTTATAACAGCCCCCAATAAACCAGCACTGGTGACCTCATCATAGTAGAAAACAATACTCACGCTGTCGATAAACTGCAAATTAATCAACTGAGTTTGTTTGTGAAAAGAGCAAACTGGAATTACAACAACCTAAGTTTCTTTTTAAAGAAAAGTATTCCATAAAGTAGCATCAAAGATCCAGACACCACATCAAGCTGTTGTAAAGAGTTGTAAAGATAACCACATAATAAATCCCTACCTACAATCTTTTTTACCATATACCGTAGTTGTTTTTGAAAAGTTTGAAGCTAAATTATTTGCCTTTGAATTCAGTGACCAAAGTATCTTCTTTGACAGATTTACAAAACTCTTGCGTGACAAGTTAAGTGTCTGGATTTTTGACCTTGTAAGAAATTACTTTTTATCAGGCAAAACTGCTGATGGAGCCCTAATAAAAGATTATTGTATTTAGGGTCAAGGACTTTAGGAA
Source organism: Tenebrosternarchus preto (assembly GCA_025802075.1). Lineage (NCBI taxonomy): Eukaryota > Metazoa > Chordata > Actinopteri > Gymnotiformes > Apteronotidae > Tenebrosternarchus > Tenebrosternarchus preto. The sequence continues at coordinate 5,500,198 of JAOYMR010000005.1, forward strand.
CCATTAGCAATGCAATTATCACGCCTTTTATGCCTGTTAATATGCGCTATGACTAATTTTTTTTTGTAATGATACACTGTTCTTCATAGGAGGCTTAGTAGTGATAATATGGGTAATCTGTGAAGGTATTTATCAATTCTTTTGCGGTGATAGAGATGATATAGATGTTGTTTGGGGAGTTTGTTAAAAGATCATTTAAAAGATCATTTAGGTTATGATTATGATATTGATTGATTTTCTTTTTGGACAAGAACGCATTTATTCAAATTTGGGAATTTACAATCTGCAACTGCTTTATTAGAAACACGTTACTTGTAGACTTGTCATTGACGTACAGTAAAAGACCTCTGTCTGAGCACCTCTGTCATCTTCTAGTTCATCTTTGTGAGCCACGGTTGTTGATTGGATAGTTTTGGCTGAGCCCTCTTGGTGCAACATTTTGAAAAAATCAAAAAGGGCTAGAATGTGGCTAGCAAATAGTATGTGGCATTGATGTGGCATAGCATATGGCAGTCTATATAAACCTATAAAGCTCAGATTAAACTCACCTAAACACCAGAAACACCTGTATCAGTATCAAATAATGTGTTCAGTTAGTGTATATACAAAGCATCCAATATGTCTATATTGAGTGTTTTATTTATTTTATTGTTAAAGTACTAAAATGTGTTGTTAGTCTTTTTTAAAACTTTTACTGCAAAAGGATTTCATGTCACGGTTTCATATTTCTCAGTGCTGTATTTTTTAAACACTTACAAGGATAGCTAACAATTCTTTTTAAGGGTTTTCTCAAATGACATTTTGCACAAATTTGCACTAATTAAATGCAGTTTCACTGACAGATGAGTGTAAGTTGGTAATTTATTATTTGCATAAGTTGGTACAGATTTCACTGCGCTTGTATTTCATTATGCAGCTGATGGACATGGTTTGGCATCTGGAATAGGCTCACAGCGGTCCACCACTGCTCGGACCTCTCCGATCTGCACGCCGTCGTAGATGCCATTGATGGATGTCCACTGGGTCTCTCCGTTTGCGTATGTTCGGCTGAGCCTTGCCTTGAAGGGGATGTCGGCAGTGATCTTCCGTCCCTCCATGCGTGCAGAGCAGGAGTGGTTGGGTGGAACCGTCATCTGCACTGACACCTCATGGCTGAGAGCCTCCACTACGGTGGTGCCACGGTTGAACTCCAGAGTCTTCTCTAAAGTGAATTCCACTCCAGCGCTACCAATCATAGGGATTTTAGCAGAGATGCCTCCTGTAACACCGAGCATAGTGGTTCGGCCAATGTTCCAAGTTCTCTCCACTTCCGTGGTCTTGGAAATGGTCACTGTTTTGGTCACGGTCTGGCAGTCATTATTGGTGACACTGGAGATCCTCATGGTCTCTGGTGGGTAGTGGAAAAGCTGGACCTCATCAATGCCATACTCAACATGGGAGATGTGCTGAGTGTAAGCATTCTGGTTGATGGTCAACACTTCATACTTCTTGTACCAGTATTCATCACCTTCCCATGGCAGGAAGAAGGCCTCAAACTGAGGTACAACCTTACCAAGCCCATACTTGTTCTTGCCTACAAAGATCCCAACACCGCTACAAGTTCTAATAGCATAGTTGGGCACTGAACCGTATGATCCACTCTTCCACTCCACAAACTCAAAGTTGTCTACATTGACTAAAAGCTCAAACTCAGGTGCATGGTATTCTCTGTCACCATAAGGATAGTTGCAATATGGACCTTTGCTGGGAGTATAAAAACCTGCTTCGCAGTTATACTTGCAGATGTAATCAGAACGCTTTGTGTACCCATTGTAAATGCCAACTGCGCCATTGGGAAGAGATCCCTCCCACTTGGTCCAGTTAAGATTAATGTTGTCACCAAACAAGTACGAAAAGTTCACTGGTTCTTCAATGTCTGGAGGTGTTAATGGACCAGTGACTGCCACATTATCAGTGATAGGTGGGACTTTATCCTCCAGGAGAGGGTTCAGAATGGAGGCTGTAGCAAATAAAGAGATAGCAAATCAATTTTATGAAATACTGTACGAACAGGAAATTATCTTGAGCCCGTTTTGATATTGCTGTTTGTCTCAATACTCAATTGCTCTAAATTATGAATAAAATGTTTACAATTAGAGACAGAAGAAAATTAAACATACATATAGATAGACCCAAAATGTCAAAAAGAACATGACAGAAAAAGTTACAATTTACACAGAAGAGACTTCTACCCCTTCCATCACAGCAAAAATAAAAGTATTATTGATATAATCTAAGTATTAAATACCCTACTTTTTCCTGAGCTTTTTTCAATAATTTGTTTGAGGTTGCTTGGTTGTTTTTCAGATGCCAGGACACAGAAAGCTCCCAGCTGAAAAAGGGTGATGACAGCAAACAGCTTCATCTGCAAAAGACACAATTTTTGAGTATTAGCAGAAAAGTTAAATTATTTAGCAATACAAATGGAAATGTTCAAAACAATTAAGTCTCTGTAGTTGATGTTGCTGATATGGGATACTTCACTTTTTTTGTTTTAAAAAGTAACACTTGATACCTGATGTATGGGATGAAAGAGAACACATACCTTTGTAGTCTGACCCCTCTGTGAAGATCATTCTGACTGTTCAGGCTTATATAGCTCATTTATGGTCTTTTCAGTCATAAATCCTAAACCTCACTCTCATGTTTATTACTTCTCAGGATTCATTGTCATACTGGGGATAATAATTACGTTCCTATAAAATAAAAAAAATACTTCTTTTTCCTATTAGAAATGATGAAAATAATTTAATATTATACCATAAATACCATTGTATTGTTAAAAAGAACACAGATTAGCAATCAGTGTTTTTCTATAATATTCTTATTAAACCCGGTGTATAGTCCTGGTACCGGAGAATGCAATCGCTCACTTGATGGCCTTTTAGACTATACTCTGATATTCAACAGGAGCTCTCGATATTCAGTGGGGACTCTGCTGACAGGGTATTTTTGTTATTTGTGTCAAGATAAGATTAAATATTGTACAGTTTCTCCAGTAACACTTTGTACAGGTCACCAAATTGCAGAAATTCCCCAGAGAACTGTGTTTTTCACAGACCCAGCAACATATAAAATATCAAAATGTAAAATATACTCCAGAACAGCAGGGGGCATCAAGAGATGTAAAATGGCACTTGAGCTGAAATGGTGCTTCTGTCATGAAGTCATAATAAAACTGTTCTTAAAGACAGATGTGTTTTTTTCAGCATGCAGATTCTGGTGGTTGACTAATGAAAGGTTGCTGTTATGCTCAGATAACTCAGGTGATTGTTAGTCTTGTTACATCACAGTGTACAAATGTATAGACATTTAGTGATTGACTGATTAAAATTCATTTGTACTTTATCTTTATCTTTGAAAATATGTCATTCAGATGTCATTAGTGAGCATAATCTGTCTAAAATGGTGTAATGGGGGAAAAAAACGATTGCTTGTTTAATGAACTCACTAATTTCACTAATTTAATAAACAAACATCAATAAACACTGAAAAATAAGACTGCTTATCTTACTAAGAGGGTGTAAATATATGAACAGTGAATCTGTAAGTACATAGACTGTGACACTTGGCCTTTTGTCTCTGTATTCCTACACACTTTCCCTGGCTCAACGAAGCCTCAGTTGGTCTAATCTGTAGCATTTAAGGGTACTGGCCTGTGTACTGGGTAAACCATAAACCAGTTACAAGAGCTTTTTACACTTATTCTCCTCATTTCATGGAACTTAACATCAACAGACATATTTTAATGAACTTCGGAGGTTTAGAAATTGGTGGAAATTCCATTGCAGTGAATGACTGCCTGAAGACTGCCAGGTACGTGGTACAGAGTGCTCCCTGCTGATGGTACGGTATGTTCCATGCTGATCCTCTGTCAGCCTTGTAGTACTTCTCATTCCAGTCCTTCTCGTTTTGCCACCTGTCCTCTTCGGTGTGGTCTTCAGCAAGTGAAATGCACGCTCAGCTAGCTTCAGTCTGGAAGAATTAGAGCAAGGGAGCTGTTGGCTGTCTAGTTACGATTTCCCAGAATGTGGGGGGAGGACTAGGTGTTTCATATGTGGTTTTTCCAAAATAAACGTAAGCACTTTCAAATTGGAATTGATGTTTTGCCCTTTTACCTCCTAGATATTGTTTTATTTCAAATACAGTGGGTCAGATCAAACAGAAGTAAATGTATATAATCAAATGATGAAATATGGTCCTTATGTCCAAAGACACAACAAGACACCTCCAGATTCATGGTTCTTCTGGGAAACCACTAGATGCTTGGTTCATTTGTAAAACCACCAGATGCATGGTTCTTCAGTGAAAACTCATAGATGCTTGGTTCTTCTGTGAAACCACCAAATGCATGGTTTTCTGTGAAACCACTAGATACATTGTTCTTCTGTGAAACCATCAGATGCATTGTTCTTCTGTGCCTCTGCTAAAGATGTATTCATATTTGATTTAGCTCAAGTTCAGGATACGTGTGTGTGGGGGGGAAGGTCATCTTCAGACTGCAATGGAGAAACATAAGTGTTTTTTTTTTCTCTACAAGGACTCTGGACTTTTTACAGCTACTGAAGAAATAAATAAAATATGCTCTTTTCTCCTTCTTCTCCTGAGATGAAATGCCTTGTACAGTTTCCTTCGTGTGGAATAATGGCAAATGTGTGCTAAATATTGGCCTTCTTCTGTACCTCAATATTTAGGCTAATGCACCAACCCTGAGGTTCATCTGTGAAATGTATCTCCCTCAGATCGCATCAGCATTTGCATAGTAGTAAATATGATGGTGATGGCATTTATAAAGCACAAGGGGTGGTGAGTTGCAACATTATATTTGTTTAACACCAACTTTTATTTGCAGTGCTGCAAAATCGTGTGTTACTAATAGATGATATTCAAAAATAAAGAAAAAAATATTCTAGGTGTCACGATGCAGAGACTCCCCCTACTGGTGTTCGCCAGTAGTGGCAGCAGTGAGGCACATGGACAAATTACGTCATTGTTTCGTCATGTTTTGTTTTTGTTGTCCATGTTTTCCTCAGGTGGTTGGCGTTATGCATTACTTAGTGCACCACCTGAGGATCATTATGTATGTATGTTCTTCCTTATTTAAAGGCTCGGTTTTTGTTTAGGATTTGTTGGTCTTTGACATCACTGGGCCTCTTTTGTTATAGTTATGCTTTTTCAGTACGGTTTTGTTACTTTTATTAAACAGTTTAGTTGGAGACCTGCATGAAGCTTGTCTTTCTTCCACTCCATCACCATTCCCTGACGTTATTTCCTAATTTCTTCTACTGTATTTTGTTCTATGATTGTCAGTTTATATTTTACAGGAATAGAAGCTAGAAGTATACACATTCGATATATGCTAAATCCACTATATGTGGGATATGGAGGTAAAGACTACCACTGCTTGTAGACCAGCATAGATATCACTGAGAATGAGAGTTTGAGAACATTGAGAAAACCCCTTGAGGTCTCTCAGAATTATTCACACTGTGAGTGAATTTCAGCAAAGCTTCTCTAAAACTCAGAAGCAGACAGAGGTATACAGAGGTATTTAAAAATGTAGTGAACACACATTTTTCACAAAGTTTCCAAAGAAACAGTAAATTTGTGCACTTTTTCTTGAATATTATGAGGTGTATATATATATATATAGGTAAATATTAATGTGGAATAAAATAAATAGTGTGACATGGTGACTGTTTCTGGACTAACCATAAAATACAAGATTATTCTGTTTACAGTGAATGTGTTCCAAAACACAGCGTGAAGTGACTCAAACCTTGTAATGCTATTAGGAGCAAGGACCACACCAGGCACCCCATCCAGACAGACAACGTCTTTATTCTTCAGCATCCAGGCCTTGCCTCATCTGGGCACACAATCCCTCATACATGTCCATCCTTGGGTGCACTTTCCCCCGGGTGACTGCAGCCCTCTCTTGAGCCACCCTGCCTGGGGCCCCAGTCCCAAGCTCATTTGTCTGAGTTTGTGACAGATGCCACAGCGGCCACACACACGCACCGCTGCGCCTACCACAACGGACGCCGCGCTGAAGCAAAGCCGTCGCACCGTTTCTACGCTTTAGCAGAGAAGCAGGAACTTAAAAGAACGACGATGTCACTTTGAATTTGCTTTATCACCACACTCACGATTCAGAACTCTGCTGAAGGGATGGTTCAGCTGCCAAATTCTGTGGGTGAGGAAAGAGCTTATCTGAGAAATGCACGTAGGCACACCTGATGTTGGAGAGTATTTTACATGGATTGGGCCAAGATAAAGTTTTTTTTTTAATTATGATGATGATAAAAACACTGCAGAACATTTACATATTCAGAGACAGATGTTCTGAACTCGACAAAACATACAATCCACAACAACAGAGAGATTAGTGGAACTGAAGTGTGACCTACAACTGGTCAACTACTGGTTTCCTCATTTACAACCTGAAAGAAATTATGAAAATAAAAATTCAAAGATTGCTGACTACCTCAGAACAGTCTCTGTAAAGTCATGATCATCTAACAAACAGGTTACTGAAGATTAAATTATACTGTTAAAAAATCTTAAACCTCCATTAGATTTGTTGTTTTAGCAATAGTGTAATAACCATATGTATAATTATTTCTCACATATATAAATATTTCTTAGAATACAATCAGAAAATGCCTGAAATTTGCATGCAGTACTAAAACTCTCTGAAAGCTAGGTATAATATGCCACAAGATTATATACTAGAAGAAACTTATATACCAGAAGAAGCTCCACGACAGTCTCCCCAAAAGAGTTCAAGCTGCGCATAGTGCCAAGGGAGGTCTCAATATATACTACCATTTCATTCTGAAAACTGTGATTTTTGTGTGCACATATTTTCAGTATTTTCGGTTTATATTTTAATAAAGAGACTTAATGCTAAATGCAAAGAACTAAATCTCAAAGAAACTGCCATCTCAAAGCACCTGCATCCAAAATACTTTAACATTTGTTCTTCCATAAGTCAGGATAAATGCTTATTGTGAAAACTTTTAAAATGTGATGTGCATTAATCAGAATTGGAACAGGGTTTATTGGTCAAGTATAATGGCAAACAAGTAATTTGGCTCCAGCTCTTCATAACTCAGGCAATACAGGCAGTGTAGAGACAATACACAATATACAAGCAATATACAGATTATATACAAAACAACAATATACAATATACATAAAATGTCAGTGTCTGTGGTAATGCTAATATCAGCTGTGACTATGTATGGTAGTGAAGTTGTAATAGAACACTGGATAATGCATTACTGTAGTTGTGAAACAGTGGGATATGGTCCTCAGATAAATCAAAACTAGCTATTTATGAGAGTGATGGCATGAGGGAAGAAACTGCTCCAGTGTCTGGTAGTTTTTGTACACAGGGTTTTGTAGCCGGAGGACAGGAGTTGAAAGAACTACTGTCCAGGATGTGAGGGATCTGTAATGATTTCCCCAGTACTCTTCCTGGTTCTTGAGGAGCACAACTCCTTGAGAGAACACCGGGGAACACTGAAGTTCTTTCCTGATGTCCTTACTGTTCACTGCTGCCTGTTCCTATTCTGTTTGTTTATATCAACTGAGAATAAATTCAGTTGAAAAACATTAAATCTAAAATGCACTAATATACAGTAAAAAAAGCTGAAAAATAAAGTGAAGGAAACTTTTGGTAGATACTCTTATCCAGAGCTGTTTACATATATTACATACATGCCAGGGTGGGTGCGCCCTGGGATTCAAACCCACGAGCTTAGTGTTGCTAATACTTTGTCCTGATTGGTCTTCCAGAAGTTACATATATAAGCATACGAGGAAAGAGAATACAGAATAGGATTGTGAGAACACTCAATAAGGACGAACAAAGAACATTCTGGGTTGTTAACATACGTCTGTCGGTCCGAGACCCTCTTCATGCCTTCATTTTACCAGCAAAAAGAAGTCCGGCTATAACAGCTACTGAGAAGGTTCTTGGGGGATTTGGAAAGTCATGCTAGACAGAGGAGAAAGAGGGAAAAGTGGGAAAAATAACAGCACCATACTCTGCATCTCCTTGCATGAATATTTTAGGGCCTGGCCTGTACAATACATTGGAATCACAGCCTCGTTTAAAATGTAGAAGTTGAATAATTCATGTAGTAAAAATACGCTTTTCTTCTCTACATGGCCGTCTCCTCTTACTGATACTCAATATCAGTAATATATATATGGTGGCTAAAATTATGTAAGATGTTTTATTAATTCATTTATTAGCATTGCTATTTCTAAAAGTTGTGTTAAATCCTGTTCTGCAGCAAAAGTAAACAAGAGACACAAAGCACACGAAATTAATTTCGCCTTCCCCCCTCTCTATCTATCTATCTAGCTCGCTCGCTCTCTCTCACACACACGCACGCGCACACACGCTTTTCTAGCTCAGGTGCATCACAGATGAGTGCGTCTCCGCGTGCGCTGATGGAATCATAAAAGAGCGTGAGTTGGGGGGCGGTCGACGAAATGTTAATTATTCTGCAGTCCCAGAAAGCACCAAATCCCCTCGCTTATTTCAACAAAAAAACAAATTAGGGTTCCAAGAAGAAAAGGGATGAGCGAGGGATATCTTTCAGGATCTCTATATAGTGACGTGCCTGTGAATATTTAAAAATCGAGGAAGGCTGGATAACGCTGAGACTGCTGGATACGATTGGACAGAACTAGTTGGGGAAATGTTTCGCTCGTCAAATTATTATTTCAATATTTACAGCTTAGAGCATAAAATAGACCTAAACAAGCAGTAATATAGCGAGAAAGAGGTTTGTATGTAACCTGTTAAACTCTTCTACTTAACTTTTTTTTTTGCTCTTTTTGGCGTGAGAGCACTTCGACATCAGTCAATCGACTTGGGATGCAGGAGAGCTGACAGTGGGACTTCGGCTGTCAGTACAAGAGATTATTAAAGGTAGGCTAAGGAAAAGAAACAACTTGGCGATATTTAAAATGAATAAAATAGACATGGCCGATGTGAAACGGATTTTAAATGTATGTTCATGCATTGTGATATTTTCAACAAAAATGGAATACGAATCAATAAGGAGAAAATGTACGTGTTATTTAACTGGCCTTGAATTAGGTTAAGTACGAACAAATAAGATTAAGAATAGGTTCATCTACCCATTCAAAGTAACAATACAAGTTGTGTGTTAATCTAGTGAAATACTTCACGTTTTTGTTGCGTAAAAGCTACAAAATATCAGTTATAAGATTTCTGGTTGAATATAAGCGCTCATTTTATAGAACTGTTCTAAGTTTTAATTTTTTTTCTGGACAGTATTTTTGTTTCTTTTTTTGTTCTGTTTTTGTTTTTTTGTTTTGTTCCCCTTAGTGATGGATTACATAATACGGGTCGCATTCTTACCCATTGTTACACCTTCCACCAGCATCATTAGGTCAGTACTATCAGTACAACAGTACATCTCAGGTTTTTTTTTTTTAAAGATTATAATCATACCTGAGGTGCAATGCATGCTTTTGAACTGACAGAATGAGAGCAGAATTAAAGTTTTCTGATCATTTTTGTATTTGGTTACATAAAGCAGTTGCACTCTTTTGTGCATTATTGTGATTAAATTGTGTAGCCAGGTATAACTTGCTGGCTTAAAGTAAGTCTAACTGGTAGAGTCATTGTATCTGTAATTCTTACAAGCTTAGTAAGCTGTCAGACGCTGAAGGATGATGTATTATCTTTCAGGTTTTTCAAAATCAGTGTTCATTCATTCATCTGCTGACACAAGGCGTATAATTAATAAGTGACATAGATAAAGATCTTCTCCCAAAAGAACTTCAACAGAAAAAAAAAAAAAAATCTTTTTCTGTTTTAGGTTGTTTTTATTTGGGGGGGGGGGGGGGGGGGGGGGTTATATCCAACCTGGGCCGCGGGGCCGCGTTAAGATACACAAAAAAACAAAACCACAAACCCTGGGTGGGGGGGGTAA
>JAOYMR010000005.1:5531766-5568522 GCA_025802075.1 Tenebrosternarchus preto
CCCCCCCCCCCCCCCCCCCCCCAGCATACACACACGCACGCACGCGTGCACACATACTCACACATATACAGCTTTGCAGCTGCTATGGTAATGAGAGAGAGAGAGACAAGCGAGCTGGAAGACTCAAGAGAGGAGGAGTTCAGGGGGCAACCGAAAAAAAAAGCAGGGAACCCTTATGCAACTCAATAACCAGTGGCCTCAGGTTTTTTTCTTTTCTTTCTTTTTTTTTTTTTAACAAATGGAAAATCTCTCTACCCCATGCTTACCTCCTTTCTTCTCCCCTCCTGTGGGCTTCCCACCCTGCTCCCTCCTGCACTCTCCTCCAACCCACCCCCCACCCCCTCCTGCCCTTGTCTGGCCTCCACACCTCCTCTCCTGACCTCCCCTTTTCTCATTGAAATCCATTTTACACTGAACCCTAAAAAATGCAAGTCCAAAGGTGTGTAAAATTACTCTAGTGCAATGCTTTTAAGATGGTGGAAGTGATGTGTATCTGTCTGGGCATTTTTTTTTTCACTTTTTTTTTTGCTTTGGTCATATGAAGCCCATATGTATGACTCACATATGTATGACAGCTTATTACTTACCCCAGTGTATGTATAGTGAAAACCAATGTAACTCAATGTAAATTCTAAAGAATGTTGGATATAAATTATAATATACTTGTTTAATGTCGAACACTATCATATTGATATCAATATCATATCTAAAATAACTTCTCCTACACTTAAATGGAACCAGTATGTGTGTGTGTGTATGTGTGTGTGTGTGTGTGGGAGTTGGAGGATGGGGTGAACTCAAGGCCTGCGTTGGCAGACGGTCGTGGGGCCCCATGCAGTCTCTGCTGTACAGCTATTCGTCTTGCGTCTGTGCACAGTGACCTGTAGGATCACGTCTCATCTGCCTTGCTGTCACATCAGAAAAGAGATGCAGGAAAGTCCATATGGAGAGCCTCCACTCTCCAAATACTGACACATAACTTGGGCTGTGTGCATGTGTGCGTGCGTGTCTGTGTGTGTGTGTGTGTGTGTGAGAGAGAGAGAGAGAGTGTGTGCGTGCATGCGCACATTTGATTAATAAGTGCAGACGTATAGTATAGAGTTAAACATCTGTGAGGTAACAGGTGTAAGGGCCATGACCTTAGGGGCCACAGAGAGAGAATATGCACTGAAAGCACAGATATAATTTCACCTCCTTGCTTGAACTGCTCTGAAGTTTTGTGTGTTATACATTGTGGAGTATGTGACTGGCAACAGTCATGAATGTTATTTACACTGAAAGTACTGACTGAACTGCTCGATTTGATAAGGCAACATAGATGTTTCCATTCTGGTAGGGTTGGGTTTAATCTCTCATGTACGAAACCTGGGACCTGTTCAGGAAGGCATTCAGAACGTCCTCTAGAAAAACTAATTGGATCCAATCAATTAGTTAATCATGCACTTTTTAAGACAAGGACAGAACTCTGAAGGAATTAACAAAATTCTGCAAGAATGTTGAACATCACACTTTAACCCTGCCATAAAGTCGCACGCTTTTTTAAAAAAAAACAAACAAAAAAAATCTCCATGGCTTCAACTTGAACTTGAGCAATAATATATGACAGACGTATGAATTAGAAATAATAATAATAAGACTGTACAAGTGAGCGGGGGAGGGGAGGAGTGTTGTATCCACCTGAAGGGATCCAATTGCACAACTGTGAGCACGTATGTGCACCGTTGTTTACGTCCACGCATGCGGGCGTGCGTGTGTGCACCCCTGCATACGTATGCGTGTGTATGCTAGCGCGTAATTATGCACGATAAAGGCGCGGTGGTAGTAAGTGAAACTGGGCTTGAGAGTGACTAGCTGCTTTTCTCTGTGGCTGGCCTGGCTGAATGGAGCCATTCACGAGGCTCTAACCGCATGCTTTCTTTATCTGCATTGTTATACCCCCTCCTCTTTACCCACCGCGGCATAATGGCACTCCGTAATGGGTGCAGGGTTTGGTGTGTGTGTGTGTGGGGGGGTCAACAGAGGGAGTATTTGGGTGAAAGTGAAGAGTAGGGCAGGGGGTTTGTGGACACACACACACACACACACACACACACACACACACAAACACACAAAAAGGGCTGTAGCAATGCGGCGTGGGGGTAGAGGATAGCCTGACAGACCAAAGGTTCCTGAGCCATCTTTTTGTTCACCACACCTTCTCCAGGACTCTCTGGCATCAAAGGTGCGTGCGAGCAGAACATTCACGCATACGCACAGCTGGTGGGCTCCCACATTACATAACAAGGCCACCAGCAAGGACAGGCAACGGAGGTGAAAGCAATGCCGAAGTTGCCATGGCAGCAAGGTGGGCTTTACGTTCCGCTGTGATAAAGGTCCCCCCCCCCACCCCATTTAGCCAGTGAAATAAAAGTTCCCCCATCTGGCCTCAAACAATGATGCAGAATTTAAATTTTTGTTAAAGCATCTCTCTTATACAGCAACGACTGTGTGTGTTTGGGGAGTCCGTTGGTTCTCGGGCTCCCTATAAGAACTACAAGCACCAACACTAACTTAGTTCCTCCAGCTGCAACTACAGTCCCTCAGGGAACATAGAATGAAAATCTTACCTCAAATCACATCACCTCAGCAACTTTAAGAGTTGTTCAGGTAGCCCTGGTGCAATGACATATGAAGAGTCGTATGTTTCAGTCACCTTTGGTCAGGAACTGGTCAGAGAAATTAAGAATGTGCTGTTATTTATTTCAAATCATTCTTATTTCTGGTCAAGAATGTTCTCCTAGAGCAGACATGTTCAGTGTGACACATTTATGGAGTATGATTCCTGGTATAAGTTCTCATCTTCTTTATATGACTGAAGTTATAGTGTAGAAAAATCTAAAAACTGATTTCCTATCAGCATTATTACTCTGACACATTTAATAAATATAATCCAATGACTGAAAGATACATATTTAAATACGGATGCATTCCAACAAATTAATTTTTTTAGGTCTGGACCAAACCTTAGATACGAAAGCTAAGTAAAGTGAGAAAAAAGCTAACAAGGTTACACACAGCAAATTCTTGGAAACTGTCTCAGCATTTGAGAAATATATCCAACCACACTAATTTGTAATAATAGTGCACTGACTGAAACCCTTCTATAGGCATATTTACTTTGTAGCATTGTAATAATGTCAACACCAGTCCTGAGATGACCAAAGAATTGCTGTGAACACCACTGGAGTGCATTTTAGTCAAGTACTATGCTTGCTGAGTTAAAATAATAAACTACGGCGCCCTCTAGAGGCTACATTCCCAAATTGTTAGAATTTGTTTGATCAATGCCTGTACGTCGTTAAAAATACTAAGGAAAAATGTAGATGACTCATTGTCAGAGTTAGTGTGATTGAACTAAAGGAAGGAGAGAACAGAAGGAGCGAGAGAAACGGAAGCTCTTAATGTATTTTAGATTATCTCTGGTATGTCCTATAACGTTACTCCCAAACAATAGATAATGTGTTTTTCCTTGTCCTGTGGTCGATAATGCATTGGCTTTACAGGAACTGCGAGAGAGATTATTGGAAAGAAAAACGCACAAAGGCTTTAATAAGAGAAATATAATAAATACACAAAATAGGAACTCAAGTGTATCATAAGACCAAGCCTGGAAATGTGCAGCAGTATTAGTTATTAGAGAAGAAAAACAGATCTGACGAAATGTTTGAGATTAAAAATGGTTTTGTCAAGCAAATGCTATTAGCCTAGTTTTCCTATTTTTTTTCTTCACTTCCAGTTTTTACGCAGACATTTGCGCCACTGAAAATACATGCAATTCTCTGAATCTGTATTTTAATGTATTTGCTCAATCTGTTATACTGAAATTCACGTTAAGAAACATAAGGACACTAAATTACTTCCTTAGTTCTTCATTCTGCTCATGACTTAGCTTGTCAAAAGCAACTCAAGTTAGTGATCACATAAACTGGTACAGATAGTATTCATCCTTGTAATTACCCTGGTAATTGTAATTACCCTGGTAATTACACAATCTCAGAATAGTAACAGTGTTTGTACAACTACGACCTATTAATAATAATAATAAAACAACTGGATGCTAATTTGGGTTTGTGTATTGACACTGGTTCAAACTTTTTTTAGCACCTAAGAGGACATTTTGTGTCTTTATTCTTTGTGAGTGTGTTGAAGAGCTGGTTTTTTTTTTTTTTTTTTGGCTCATGTTTTTGTGGTGAGGTCCCTCTGTTGCTCTCAGTAGACAGTGCTATTTTGTTGTTTGGGGGTACACATTTAACATGCTTCATGAGCTTTCAACAGAATTTGACCCACTTCCACTGAAGCAAGCCTAGTGAGACTGCAGTGGGGTCTTGGCTATGCTTTGGTCTGTATGATAATTTGCCAACTGACTTTTTCAAAAATATATTCAACTCAGCAGCAGCTGATCTGCATCAAGAAGCTAAGCGCCCACTCCTGTCAGGTATTTTTGCACTAAAAAATCTTGCCTTTAAGCCACTCTTCAAAAAGAAATCGACACGATTTTATGTTAAATATGTAGGATCACTGGAGAAGTGGTTTATAATGAAAATTAACATCTTGACAAATGTCAGTTAGGCCTCTGACCCTCTGGCCTCTGATGCGTTACCTGCAACCATCTTTAAGAAGAACTTAATGTTCCCTAATGTAACTATTTTTAAACCTAGTTTTAAAACACTTTTGACGTCAAGGGGCTACAACTGAGCTCGCGCACTTCATTTCATTCGCTCTGCGAAGCTCACTGTTTGCAGGAAACAAAGTCTCGTGTCTTGTAATTATAAAATCCGTGTAATGTATTTTTTTAAGAAAGCTGTGGTGTTACCGCATGCAACAGGTTATGACAAATATTATGTATAACCTACAGGTGGTAGCATTGGCTATAAATCTAATTTTGTCAGTTTTGCATGCCGTGCATACGCCCACATAGAACCGATTCTCCACACTGAGGCCCCGTCATGTGTCAGTTTTAAGAGCCAGTGCTGGTGCATTTACCTGCGTAGCTAGCTTCCAGGCGGACAGGGAATAATTAAGACTTTGTGTTAGAATATTTTACTGTTTTTTTTGTTAGCTAACTTCCCCCCTTCTATAGGCTGGAACATATTAGGTGGCATTTCGGCAGGCACAGTAATTTACTATAAGGTCAAAACGTTGACTGAGTTAGGAATTGTTTTTGCAAAGTCAATGAACTAGCTCTAGCAATCCAGCTAGTTGTCACTTCTTTTTGACGAATGGCTGTTTTCAGTGGCTAGCTAGTTAGCACAGTATTAATGTTATTCACTTAGCAGGCTTGATGTATTCGTATTGTCGATCATGCATCTTGGTTTGGGTATAATTATTTTCCTTTCTGTCATGTCTGACTAACGTAAATTCTGACTAATAAACCTTTTTACAGATGTGAATGTCAAGATTGACTAGTTAGCTAGATAGCTAGCTAGCTAGCAAACAAATAACGTTATCTAACATTTTACTAGCCTATCCAAGAGTAAACTCAGATGATACGTAAGCGGCAAATACGAACATATTTGGACTACGACAGACCAACGCTATGGATTAACTCGATCTTTCAATCGGGGTTTTCAAGTTAAAGTGAGTTGGCCAGCAAGCAAGTTGGCTAGCCTTGCTAGCTAGCTAGCTAGCTTAGCGACAGCAAGCAACCAAGTAAGTTTGCAGTTGTCTTCGATTTATGTATTTGCATTTTTTTAAGTTTCAACACATTATTGTTTCTGCTAAAGTGTTTATTTGGCTAGCAATCTTATTAATTAACAATGCATGACAAATGTAATTACACACATTTGAATGGAGATGGCTAACGTTAACTGTGTACAAGCCAGCTTAGCTAGCTGCATAGATAACACTTTTTGAGAAACGGTTAGTTAGCTAGTTGGCTATTAAGAAAGATTACAGCTATCAGCTGGCCAGTAAACATTCACTGAAAAATATAAATTGCAGTGAGATGCACGGATACTATTTACTGTCATGATGTTAACTTGCTGTCTAATTAATTCAGCTAACGTTTTCCATATCTCCGTCTGTTTAGCCAGCTACAAGTAAAATAATGCAAAATAAAGCAACTTGGTCTAAACCTGCTAGCTAGCTAGTTGTCAATTTCTTGCAAGGTAACGCTAGTTGTCCATGCGAGCTTCACATGACACACTGGCCTTCAGGTCTTTCAGTTCCTGTATTTTGAGAGATTCGATAATTACGTTTAGCGAGTTGTTAAGTTTGCATTGTTTTGCATATATCATAAATGTAAAGTTAATGGTGATATCTCATGTAAAGTGTAATGCCCAAAGAATTTTAGATCGGTTGTTTTGAAAATATCTCCAACCGGAAGTGAGGCGTATCCCCCATGTGGCGTTAGTGGTCAGCTTTGAGATCTAATAGCGCTTGTAATTTTGTGACTGAAATGTAGAGTTTTGCTTGTCGCATTTGTTATAAACATTATAAAATGAGCGAATGTTATTTTAGTCAGTTTGCCTCTGTTCTTATGAGGTTGATCAGCTAAAACTAGGCCTTGGTCTGTGTTGTTGCAAAATATATTCCAGCCCACTTCCCCGTTTGAAGTCTCATGTTGTCTTATGCCTTTAATAAATGATGAAGCGTAGAATATATGCTTTTTTTTGTTTAATAACCTATAAACTATTAATAACCTATTTAATAACCTGTATTAAAAAAATATGTATATATACACAGCGTGGTGTGAATATTCGAAAAACAACGAAGTATTCCAAAACGTTATATTGCTTATTGATTTCCTGCATGGTAAAGTTGTGGCGATGTCTTCTTCTTTTATTATTATATTGTTTTAGCGCTTTTAATAACTGCTATTCTCAAATCAGCTCTGCAGAAAATCAGGTCTAATCCTCTAATGTTCAAACCAAAGGCAACAATGACGACGAAAAAGCTCTCTAGGTGTCAAAAGGAAGAAACTTTAGCAAGGAGTCAGACTGTAAAGTAAAGCCCTTTTTTTGGGGGTAGTAGAATTCCTAATCAATAACAATAGACAGAAATCAAGAACTGTTCACATAGACAGGAATGCAGAAATGATGTAAATAATTAAATTCAAGGGAGTAGTTCACGTCCAGGTGGGGTTGGTCTGCCAATTAGTATGTAAATATTGTTTGCGGCAATGAAAACGTAAAAGGCAAAGGAGTTTTTGTCATCTCATGCAAGATCAGGAAGAAGGAATCATAGCGGTTAGTCAGGTCCAGGAACATGTTTCAATGCTTGCATCACCCAAATTATATTAAATTTCCTTGTAAAGGTATAATTAAAAAAAAATAAGGCCAAATTTGATATATACATGGCACAAAATAAAATGGTGCTCTTCTGAAGTTTTAATGCTTGATGGTTTGCTTCTTGGTGATTCCCCTCCCATACTTACAATTTGTAGTTTTTAAAAAATGTAACCCATTATCACATTTTAGATTTTGTGAGGATTGTGTAGATGGACTGCACCAAATGCAGTGATGAAACATCAGCAGGCCAATATTTTCTGATATTCTTAGATTGGTTTCACTGAACAGTATAAGCCACATTGTGTGTGAGATATGGGTTTATCAGGTTTTTGTCATTGAGCTGAGTTTGCTGTTGCGAGACAGACCTCATTGACAAAGTGAGTTGGTCATTAATGCTTGCTGATTTGAGCTGATCAGCCTGCACAGAGCTGCATCTCACATTCAGAACCTTCTCTAATAGCCATAACTTCTAGCTGCTAGAAGCTTTTGTTTGGATAAATCCAGCTGAAGTTTAAAGTGGTTTCCTTTTACCGTATAATTTAACTATATTGAGCAGCTGATGGAGAGAATCTCTAATGGAGTGCTTTATTCCCCCCAGTTTGTTGTTTTGGTGGGTTTTTTTTTTTTTTTATTCACAGCATGCCTTGTGCACAATAGTGCCTTCTGTCCACTCGTTCTCTTTTACTTTTTTTTAATTATTTATATTAGTTATTATTATTATTATTATTATTATTATTTATCTTCACCCGACAGGCCAAATGAGTGTCATTGTTGGTGTAGAGCACTGATCTCTGAGCACCCGGGTGGTATCAGGAGAATGTGACTAAGGTTGGAGGTGTGTTTGAAACGATAAGGAAAGTGTGGTCACAACTTGCACAACTTCAGTAGCGTGAGTCCTAAGTAGAAAACCCCTGTTGTGCACAGTCTAATAAACCTGGTGATGAAACTCAAAAGTTAGGATGTAAACAAGTAGTTTGGTGTTGCATGCAGTATTTCCAAATGGCCGAATATGACGCGCTTGCAAGTTAATGGCGTGTACGTTTCAAATGTGATCAAGATGTTTATTGTGCCACTGTAGAACAAAAAGGACCTTAACCCTAGCTATGCAAGAGAGGAAACTTGCTCAATCGTGTCTTTCAGTTTCTTAAACATTTCGCACTGATTAGCGGTGAGCATCTTCAAAGTAAAAGGAAGACCCAAGGTGCTAGTGATGTTGTGACATGGAGGGGACCTGTGAGATCCTGATGTGAATGTATGAAATGGACAGCTAGTGTTTTTCGCAACAAAAAAAAAAAAAGTTGCGAATTTAAAAGCGCGATTTTTTAGCGTGAAGAACTGCTTCAGAAGCCGCCCTTATGCGCAGCTGAATGATGCTGCTGGACCACCCACTGAACTATCTTAACTATCCTCACTGAGCGACCGACCGAACAAGTCCCATTGTTGATGCTTTCACGCGTAAGGAGTCTGCGGCATTTTAAACCTGTCGCTAGCTAGCAGTCTGTCAGCTATGGCCGGAGCGCTTGGCGACGATCACGCAGCCAAGCTGCTGCTTTGCTCTCAAAACTAGCCCACCTCCGCATAGACAAGAGCTAGGTTAGCTGAAGTTGTTAGTTTGTGTTATCTTTGTGTGAAGTTATTTTTTTTTTTTACATACCCTTAAATGAAGGGTTTTGAGGGTCTATTGGGTGTGAATACATTTATAAAAGCTACCCGTAGTATTTATCTCAGCAGTTATGTCGTTTACTGTCATGAATGCGTCTAATCGAACTAACTTTAGCAAGCTGTCAGTGATGCAAAGGACATTTGGGGATACTCGTGTCGCAAGCTACCAAACATCTTCAATCGGTGACGGATCTTTGTTGAAAGGCACATGCTAGTGAGGACTGTGTCAAAGTTAGCGGTACACACAGTGTGTAAAGCAGTTAACATGGCAATAAACAGCTTGCTGCCTGTGAGGGGCGCTTGTTAATTATACAAGTCTAATTGATTCATAAATGATTTATTTTATTTTAATGTTAGCTCATGACTTCGTTATTTAACATTCAGACTGTTTAGGTTAACTTTCAAACATTCAAGCTTGTAGTGTGTGATGTTCGAGACATAGTGAGGAGATTGATAATATATTTCTGTTGCTCAAGAGTTGTAATCACAATCTGCTATTAGCAAGCCAATAGGCAGTTAGCTATATAAAGCAAAATATTTAAATACAGTCAATCGCTGGGGGGAATGACTTATTTTAATCAACGATTTTTCTTAAGAGTAGTGTCTTTATAGTTGACACTCCATCGTGGAAACGCACAATTAATATCATGCTTAACAGCTAGGCTTGTGGTTAGCTTTGGCTATAATTAACATTTAAAGCACAAAGTAGACTAGCATTTTGGCACGCGGTGCAGTAGTCGGCCCAGGCGCTTTCCTAAGCAGTGGAGTGCAGACCTGTGAAATTCTCTGCTTCCTTTGATCATTTTCAAACAGATGTTAACAGTTATACGGTTAACAGTTTATGAGCAGCATGCATTGCCATGCAAAATGTAGGGGGGGGGGCAGTAAAAAGTACTGTCTGGGAGAATTCACACAGTAAAGTATCTCAGTATTGCAGTATACATGCAGTGTTTATATGCTCACAGGACAAAGCAGCGAGTTTGTGCATTCAGGTACATTCACAGATGCACTCACAGAGCTTTTGTTTCTGAAGTCTGCATGTGCCACTCAAATTTCTCCTGTGCGCTTGCAATTTTATTATTATTTTTTTGTTGTTGTTGTTCTTGGATTGTTGTCATAACGGCACAGCCGACAGACGTCGACCAATCAGAAGGTGTTAAGGGATTCGAACAATGAAGTAGTTACTGATGCTTCCCAGCATTTCCGTTGGCTTGGAAGAGCCTGGAGAAGCTACAGTTTAGAACTTGCTTCAACACGGATCAAGTAACAGAATTGATTTGTGCGTACATGCAAGTTTGTGTCAGAGTATATAAGAGCTGGGGAAGTACACAAGGTTTCCAAAGAAATTGAGTATTTCGGACAGAGGTCCTTCGTTAGCTTGTAGGAGGAATTTCGCTTGTGTGTGCGTGAGTTTGTGTGTCTGAGAGAGCGAAATGTAGTGCGTGTTCATGTGTGAATGTATGCATGCATTGGTGATAGTCAAACTTAAACAAGCTTGTCAACAAGAATAGGATAAATTTAAATGAGAGAAGGTAGATTTGAGTAAGCATGTATGCATTTGGCATGAGAGCAAAGGAAATCTAAGAGAGCTCTCGACTTTTGGCAGTAAAATAAGACAATATTTGTTCTGTTTGCAGTCTGGCTCTCAGGTTTAGTGATTATGTACAGTCCCACCATCAGCACACAAGTGTGCCATTTTACAGTGTTTTAAAAAATATTAGAAAATTGCTTCTGAGTTTGTCATAGTGCTTAAAAATGCCACGAGTTTCGTGTGTTTTGAGTGAAAACAATTTAAAAGAGAAAATTTAAGCTTTGCATTTGCTTGAATAAATATCTTAAATTATGTTACGCTAGGAG
Organism: Tenebrosternarchus preto; assembly: GCA_025802075.1. Classification (NCBI taxonomy): domain Eukaryota; kingdom Metazoa; phylum Chordata; class Actinopteri; order Gymnotiformes; family Apteronotidae; genus Tenebrosternarchus; species Tenebrosternarchus preto. The sequence continues at coordinate 5,542,554 of JAOYMR010000005.1, forward strand.
TCTGTTTAGTGATTTCATCCATCTTGTATCTGAATAGTGTCCTGATAAGATTTTAAATACATGAATATAGAGGCAAAATATAGAACATTTTGGTCATTCATACCTCTTGAGTATCAGATATATATCTGGATATTAAATATCCAAATAAGAATTAAAGCGCAAATGCACCCAAGACGTTTAAAACAGATTTAATGAATTGCAGTTCAGGAGGTGGTCTGGGGTGTATTTAATCCAGATGTTGTTTAGTGTAAATGCACCCTTCTCTTTGAACCACATTTGATGACTAAAGCCCCCAAGGTGGAAATCCAAAGCTGGGTGTCCAACATAAGGATAATTTAAAATCACGCACAAATGTAGCAGTTTGTAGCAGCTGTTATTATCTATGTAAAGCACAACAAGAAAGGGAAGTCTGAAGAAACTTGTGGTTGTCAGGGTGCAGTACAAGATGCTTGAAACAACACTGAGGTGCTTCCTGTTCCAGGATTACAAAATGGACCATTTGTTTGCGAATGAACTTTTCCTAAACCCATTGCCACCTGTGCCACTCTCCCCAGGTGAATGTTGTTCCCTCACTCAAGGCCACCCGTGTGTATCCGATGGACATGGAGTTAGCTGCGTGCCCTCCGCCCCACCAGAATGGAGACGTCCACCGGCAGGAACGAGTCCCAAAGCCGCCCGTCTGTGCTCTGAAGATTCACCTCTACCACAGCGTTCAGCGTGAGAACGACGGTTCGCTCCTCTGTTACCCGCCGGGGGAGTATGTCGCTGAGAAGCTGGCCATTGAAGCAGCCATGCAGTGTGGTGAGTCTTTAACAGCGCCGAAGCAAAGAGATATGGGAAGTAAAGTAGTGACAGTTGAACCAAAGGGTTTGGTTGATCAGTCTGATCGATACGTCAATTTATCAATAAGATGAGAATGTTTGCCATCAGTCATCAGCCAAGAGTTTGATATCGGAGTTTAAGGGCTTTGTTGAGGAGATTGAATCGCAAGAAAAAGGTCGACCCTAGAGAAACAAACCTGACCCTAGAGAAACAAAATGAATACAGGTGTTGGTAATCATATTCTCCTAGGTAACCTGAATTTTGGAGACTGTCCCCTAATTACAGGAGGCTTTAAAATTTGGGAGCCGTACTTTTCATCTTGTTCATAAGCACGCTGGGCCAAATGGTCACAGATTACCTGAACCGATCACCTAAAAAGACAGCAGCTATTTTCCTTCCTGCAGCGTATTGTTGGGACCTCTAATCAATTAAAAACATCAGCAGTTGCAAGCGGTAAGGTAGAAGAGAGAAGCAGCTAGTCTAACATCTGGCTCCAGTCTGGTTTTAAAGCAGTGTTTTGAATGAGGATGATTGGAGAGACCAGTCAGTCTACCTCTATTTACTGATCACCAACATAAACATATAACTCACCAACTGGGAATTCATCATGAGGGTAAGGCACTGATGACTGGATTTTTTTTTTTTTTTTTTTTTTTTTTTTTTTTTTTTTACAAAAAATGTTCTAATGAACATTGTGGATACAAGAAGGGTGAGAAAATCAAACTGTAAAATCTTTGAGTTTTGCAGAGTTACAGCTGGAACGTGACATTCACCTTCTTGTGCTTGATTGGACGCAAGTAGTCTGTCTGGTAATGAAAGTGAAGCATTTCTCAACACGACATTTTCACCTGTTTTCTGCTCCTGGGCAGGAGTGACTCCCACCTACTTCAACCTCTTCAGCCTTTATCGAGAAAGTGACCGTGTGTGGCTGTCACCCAACAACGTCTTCACTTTGGACGAATCGGCAAAAGAGAGTCTGATCTTCAGAATTAGGTACTCGTGTTACTAAAGAGAGTCTGATCTTCAGAATTAGGTACTCGTGTTACTAAAGAGAGTCTGATCTTCAGAATTAGGGAATCGTACCACTAAAGAGAGTCTGATCTTCAGAATTAGGTACTCGAATCACTAAAGAAAGTCTGATCTTCAGAATTAGGTACTTGAATCACTTTGGGCAGCTAAAAATGACAGTGTTCACTTCAAAGTCTGTGCACTGTACTTACCCGAAAACATACTTAATTTGTTTATAAAACATAACACCCAACATGATTTTGGACATAATGTTATGGAAATAAATCAAGCGTTTTTGTTTTTTTTGTTGTTGTTTTTGGGAAACTCTGTCCCCACATGTAGATATTTTTTTTTATTTATATTTACTTTTTTTACCATTGTGATGAGTAATTAGTTTATGTTGCTTCAGTGGACAATATTTGTGGAAAATTTAGAGACAGTTAGTCTCCATGTGAACTACTTTGAAACATGCAGATATACCCTACCTTCTCACAGTGAATTTCACTGTACTGCAAAATGCTCACAGTGCGATGGTCATGTCTCAAGCTTGCTGCCGTACACCTCGTACACAGGTACTATTTTCCTGGGTGGTACAGCAGTGGAGCCTCTCGGGCGTACAGATGTGCCGTTACTAAGGGATCTGAGAGCCCAGTCCTTGACGACCACGTCATGGCTTATCTTTTTGCCCAGGTGAGTCGTGCACAGTGTACAGCCTTCCTGTCTTACCTGTTCTGAAATTCAAACGGCATATGTAGAACGTTCCCCAAAGCAACAGCAGACAGCACCATGGCTGGGTAGCTTTCATCTGGAGTTGAGACACACCGGGATTAAGGGTCAAGCCCCGGGTGCCAGCAGTGCACTGGCAGGAATCACAGAGGACACAGCAGGCCTCCAGGGTAAAAGTCCTCAGCACCAAGCTGGGAATATTTGCATGTCTGAGGCAGGAGCCTGGGGAGGAGCCTCTCCCCCCTGCTGTGTTTAGGGCCACTGCAGTGCCTTGGAAGCGCTAGTTCCAAAAGACTTTTCTAGACACAAGATTTGCACATTGTCCATCACTGCTCTCCCAGACTGATGGTCCTATAGTTTAAGATATACCTAAATTGTGAGACACACATTAATGAAATAAATAAATAATTTTCTTTTTATCTTTAAGCATTGTACCTTGTTTAAATGTGCATAGCTTAGTTCTTACTAATGAGAACATATCTTGCAGTATGCAATGTACATGTTGTATACCTACCCAAGTATGGTGACTACATTTTTGTTTGTTTAACCTTTGTCTCAGAATTGATAGATTTATGTAAAGTGTTTTTTTTTTCTTCTAGTTGTACTGGGCATTTAGCATCTGAACAAATGGGTTTGTTTACATTGTAGAGTGGGTAAAAAATTTGAACACAGTAAATCTACATGCATGTTAGCCCTTATTTACGAAACAAAAGGTAAATAAAGGAAGCACCACAGTGGCTGTCTCCACGGAGAGAGCTCTCGTCTGCCTGATATGCTTGTTTTGTCGTCTGCCAATATTTTGGTGTGTGCTGTTTACCAAAATGTGAGGTAGGCTGACATTGCAATTTAACCATTACGTGGCCAGGCTTGTTAGGTGTATGCATATGTCAAAATCCCCACCGAATGAACTTGAAATCTATTGACCAGAGTGTAAGACAATCATGACCCCAGTTAGGATCCTATTGGGTTCTGGTGTCGTGGAATGATGTGATTTAGTGAGTGGACTGCTGGTAAACAGTGTAGCATATTTATTTTCATATTTAAAGTCTAGTATGATGATCACCTGATGATTTTCTGTTGATTTTTTTATTTGTCATTGCCGTCATGTGAGATCTGCTTCTGCCACATTCCTGATTTCTGTGTGATCTGCATGTTAACTGTCATTGCTGATGTAAATTGCTGCAATTGGGTGTGCAATGTTTTTTAGTAATAACTTGCGTTAATTAAGTTGTCATGGACCTTCTGTGCTTGCCCATGACTGAGGAGATTATATAATGGAATTCTTAGATGCCAGTAACTTTAGAAAAGGGAACTGTACAAAATGTCCGCTCATGAAACATCTCAGGACAAGCTGTGATACTGAGGTCTGAAGTGGGGCAGTAGCCTCAAGAGTTTGCCTAGGGAAAGGGAGGGCTGGAATTAAGTTGCACTGTGCCAGGAGGTGAACTCGGTTTGAACCGCCCGTGTCTTGGGCTGAAGCCAGTCAGGCATGCTGTGGTCTCGCAGTGGTAAAGCCGGAGTACCAGGATCCGAACTCACCTCCGTGACTCAGGAAGCAAGTGATCTGAGCGAGTACATTCACGCGGCTGTAGCATGCCGGCATAGTCGAAAGACGGTCACCTTTGATAGTTTCATCCTCGAATTGCCCCCCCCCCCCCAAAGAATTCTATCTGAATATGCCAGGAAGCCTCTAGCTAAGCAAATCGTGGTCGATGCGGCAGGATAGATGGAACTAGATGAACATGACCTCTGTTCTGTTTTCTGCAAATCAGCCTTTAAACGCCCGTGTTTAGCACACTAGTATCAGAACGCTGGCTTTGTCCACTGATTATATATAACTGCCGATTGGGAGCTTGCCAGGCTGGAACTGAAACCCAGAACTCTGGTGCGCAAGGTTAGCATGCCTGTGGGGTCATTTTACGCGCTCTAGCGAGGCCGGGAGCTAACTTGCTACATTACTGCACTCCCTGCCAGGCATAGTTAACTTTTGTTGAGTCATTAAGAGCCCACCACATAGACACTCACGAGGCATTTTCTTTATTGTTGTTGTTACTGTTGTTTTCTTCTTCCCCCGAACGCTAGCGGGCGCGTTAGCGCCAGTCCGCCTAGCGCTTCTTAACCATCCTTTGTTGTCCCTCGCATCGTCAGTGGCAGAACGACTTTGTGAACGGCTGGGTGAAGTTGTCCAGCAGTCATGAAACCCAAGAGGAGTGCCTTGGCATGGCTGTCCTGGACATGATGAGAATCGCCAAGGAGGAGCAACGTTCACCACTCGATATTTACAACGCCATAAGGTATGAATTATTGAGCGTCCGTTCAATCATTCAGCGTTTGGTGGGCGCAGTCTCGTGGCAGTCACTTCGACGTCCCAGTGGTGTCTTCCTTCACTCCTTCATATGAGCTGTGGGTTTTTTTTTTTTCTCATTTTTTTTCCCTTGCTGTATGATACAGTTGTGCCTGACCTAATTTCAATGGCTATATCCTGTTTGGCTTTTTTTTTTTTTTTTTTTAGAGTCCTTCCTTTGCGTCTGTGCACGTCTTGATGGTTTCAGAATGATTAAAATGGAGATTTTTTTTTTTTTGTCGTCTCCTTAGCACTGATCTCTCCACGCTTCCTCCCCACAGTTATAAATCCTTCCTGCCCAAAGACATGCGGGTGCAGATCCAGGACTACCACTTTGTGACCCGGAAGCGAATCCGCTATCGCTTTCGGAAGGTGGTGCAGCAGTTCAGCCAGTGCCGAGCCACAGCACGTGACCTCAAACTCAAGTACCTGATAAACCTCGAGTCGCTTGACCCAGGCTTCTACACTGAGCGCTTCCAGGTCAAGGAGGCCTCAGCCGGCCAAGTCACCATCGTCGTGTCCGCTGACGAGGGCATCCAGTGGTGTCGCGAGAGGCCAAAGGAAGCTCAGCCAGAAGTGAGGCCCACTTTGGCTTGCCAGTGGTTGCCGTAGGCAACCGGCTGCCAGGAGCTCCAGGGGCGACAGTGCAGTGGAGTGGAGTGGATGGAGGAAGCATGTTTAAATTACAAGCCAGTCACATTCTTATGAGGTAGAGGTTCTCAATTCAGACCTTGGGGATCCCTATCCTGACCGAGTGTTCATAGAGCACTAGCTCCTGATATTCATTACATGGGTAATCGAGGGCTGTATAACTCAGATATGTTTCACTGCAGAGCATGTGGGCAGGCTGGCATTTCCCTACAGTACACTAAGAACCTCTCACCTATAAGAACGTGACTGGCTCATGATCAAAATACACTTCCCCTTCCTCAAATTGTGTATACAGCATTGCTGGGTGTCCAGGTGACAAGTCGCCTGGAAAGAGGCAAAGTTTGTAGCTGACCTTGCATAGTGGAATTTGTTTGCAGTTACTACAGCTAGGGCAATGTTGCCTCCAGCCATCATGGGTAAAGATGCATTCCTACAGGGTCTACACAGCCACATGATCTCTGCCCCAGACCAGAGTAACTCACAGTCTTTGGGTTCTTTGTCTCACAGCTCCTGACCTAAAAGTAATAGTATCTCTGCTTCCTTTCTTTATTCACTTTGTGACCTTTGGGTTTAACATTTGTTTAGCTGGGTTGTGGGTCAAGTCAAAGTCTTTAATAAACATTTACTTGATGTCTGCAGCCAAGCATTGTTCTTGTAAGCATGAATTCAGAAATCTCAGGCACATGTTCCTGAGTTAACTGAGCGAACGGTCAAAGAAAATGAATTAATAGTATGTATCCAATGTGTGAAGATGAGCTGAGGGGTTCACTGTATACCGGTGGGGTGGGAGGGCTGCCCTGGTCCTGGGAGGCCAGAGTCCACCACTATGTGGTGATTTGTCTGGCCAAACACAGCTGATTTGACTTATCAGTTTAAAATAACCGCTTTAGTAAATGTGTTTGAACTGGGAAATCACCAAACTGGCCTGAACTCTGACCCGTCCGGACTAGAGCTGGGCACCCGTGGCCTGTGTCACATGCTGTCATCATGCAGGGCAGAGCAAAGTATTTATGTTTCCCCCTCTAATGCCTCTCTGCTCCTGGTACAGGACCTCCAGACATATTGCGATTTCCCACACATCATTGACATCGGCATCAGGCAGGCGAGCAAAGAGGGAGCCAACAAGAGCCGGGTCGTCTCCATCAACACCCAAGATGGCAAAACTCTGGTATGCCTAGAGACCTGCACTTCATCAGTAAGATCAGGCTAACGTCCAGTGCCCTGAATTTTGACTGGGGTGTCCATCTGGAGCAAAATGCTAACCTGGTATTGGTTGGAATTTGAGAGATGGACCAAATGTTACTACTGTTGATTTAACTGGTCATAAGGGCATAGTTATAACCGGCATCTTCGTAATGCTTCTCGGCTTCCTTCACCCAACTGACCGTTCGTTGGATGTACTGAAGGGCAGGCCCATGTGCGGTGTGTTTTTCGGCAGGAGCTGGAGTTCTCCTCCCAGGCCGAGGCACTGTCCTTCGTCTCCCTGATAGACGGCTACTACAGGCTGACCGCTGACGGCCACCACTACCTCTGCAAAGACGTGGCGCCCCCTCGGCTCCTGGAGGCCATCGAGAACTTCTGCCACGGTCCAATATCGTAAGCCTTAAACCCCAGCCAGCGAACCTGAGCACAGAGACTGACTGTCCCTTTGACAAGGCCATTCATCGCAATTCGTATGAAAAGCCTCAGTTGTGGGTATTGCACATGCTGCCTTACCAAAGATCCAAGTACCATTAAATAGATTAAATATTGGATGATTTGATTGGTCCATGTGCTTTAAATCACAAACGCAGTGCATTACTAACCAATCATTTTCTGCGTTTTATATAGAATGGAGTTTGCCATCAATAAGTTGCGCAGAGCTGGAAACCAGAGGGGTCTTTACGTCCTCCGCTGCAGCCCCAAAGACTACAACAAATACTTCTTAACGTTTGCCATTGGGGTACGTTCACTGGCTGAGCTCAAGGAGCAACACACTCCAGAACCAACTTTTGTATATCCGTGCCTTGGTTGAGGCACTAGTTTTAAGTGCTACAACCAAGATTTAAGTCTCCCTAACTCTTTTTTTTTAACCACATCCTGATCAATGTCACCCTATTTAACACTCCTTTAATCTGACCCCTTTCTTTCAGACGTATGAGCAGGTGGAATACAAGCACTGTCTGATTAGTAGATCAGACACTGGCGATTATGTTCTCAGTGGGACAAAGAGGACTTTCAGAAGCCTGCGAGAGCTCCTTGCCTGTTACCAAAAAGAGACGGTCCGATCAGATGGCATTGCTTTCCAGTTCAGCAAATGCTGCCCTCCCAAGGCCAAAGGTCAGTACTGCACCAAAAGCCCCATGACCATTACCACCAACCCCCTCTTTTATTTCTAAGCACATAAGTTTATAGTTTGTTGGATATTGTCTCAAGTTTGCCTTTGTTTTGTTGCAGAAAAGTCAAGTCTGCTGGTTTGTCGGAGTAATAAGGGATGTGAGGTTCCCATTTCGCCCTCCCTGCACAGACAGAACATTAGTCAGATGGTTTTCCACAAAATCAGGAAGGAAGACCTAGAGTTTGTGAGCATTTCCTTTTTGTCTCAATGTCGTCATCTCCCCCTCTGTGTGATCCTTCATTGTTGAAAGTGCAAATGCAAACCTCAGTTCTAGCACAAACGAATTCTAGCTGAAAGGTCTTGACTGTCTTACAGCAGTCTGTTGTCTGTGTGGTTTATTAAGATGATTTCTTGATCAACAGACAGACAGAGAGGTAGGTAGATAATGTAGAGAGCCTGCAGTACAATATAAAGAAAATGGATAATAAAATTAAGGTAAATGTTAATGAAATTATTTCACTGTCTGCATCCTGCGTGAGCTGCTCCATACCTGGTGACCCAACCTTTCTGTCCCAGGGGGAGAACCAAGGCCAGGGTACGTTTACCAAGATTTTCAAGGGGATCCGAAAAGAACTGGGAGACTACGGAGAAATGCACAAGACGGACGTTATTATTAAAGTCCTAGACAAAGCACACAGGAACTATTCAGAGGTGAATACCAGCATGCAGCCTCTTCTTGAGGTTTTTTTTTTTTTCCTTTTTTTCAGCAGGACACTAAATGTGACAGGTGCTTTGTGGGTTTTGGCAGGAGTGATGCATTGTGGGTTTTGGCAGGAGTGGTGATGTTTTTGATTCCTTTTCTGTTTCTATTACGGGCAGTCCTTCTTGGAGGCAGCCAGTATGATGAGTCAGCTGTCACACAAACACCTGGCACTCACTTACGGCATCTGCGTGTGCAGTGACGAGAGTAAGTGCGTCCCGCGCTTGCGCTCAACCCCTTCGGTTGTGTGGCAGATGCCCGCTAGCCTGCTTTAACCCGCTGGTCCCGCCACGGACACTTTACCCCGCGTAACGTGCCGTTGCAGACATCATGGTGCAGGAGTTCGTGAAGTTTGGCTCCCTGGACACCTACTTGAAGAAGAACAAGAATTCGGTGAACATCTTGTGGAAGCTGGAAGTGGCCAAGCAACTGGCATGGGCTATGCACTTTCTCGTAAGTGTTCGTCCCCTTGTGGCACGGGCGCGTTTGCGGGGTGGTAGAAGCAGGCGGCAGAGCTTTGATGGCTGCACCTCCCTCCCCGTTTTGATCCATCCGCAGGAAGAGAAAAACTTGGCCCACGGGAACGTGTGCGCGAAAAACGTCCTCCTGATCCGCGAGGAGGATCGGAAAACGGGCAACCCGCCCTTCATCAAACTCAGTGACCCGGGCATCAGTATAACGGTGCTGCCCAGAGAGAGTGAGTGACCCTCGGCCCACGTAGCCCCACCAAACCTTACAGATCTCACGGTACCTTGGCTCGATAGTGCTCCGAAGCCCAGGGAACCGGTCCTCATCAGTGGTCCAGTTCTGGATCGCCGCAGAGGAAAAGGGCAGGAAAGAAGCTTAACATTCACGCCATTTGCTGATTGTGACGCGCGTTATTTTTCTGCATTTCATTCAAAGATTCAATCATAACGAATTAGGAACTTGCTGTGTCTTAGACTAGCTGAGCACTATGAACCTATTTCCATTCAGTTTCTCTACATTTATACATGATGGGCAACTTAACTGAAACGTGTAATAGCAAATTTAATTGTGTTTTAGAAAAGCAGACGAATGAATCCGTGCTCAGGCTGTTTGACCAACAGCTAAAGCGCCTGCACTACTCGGAGGCATGATCTTACTCCCAGTCTTTCCCTGTTCAGTTCTGGTGGAGCGAATCCCATGGGTGCCCCCTGAGTGCATAGTGGACCCCAAGAACCTCAGCACCGCCACAGACAAGTGGAGCTTCGGTACGACGCTCTGGGAGATCTGCAGCGGAGGGGAGAAGCCTCTTGCCAACATGGACAGTTCAAAGGTAGGGAGTGTGTCTCTCTCTCTCTCTCTCTCTCTCTCTCTCTCCCTCCCTCCCTCCTGCTTTTCTAGCCTGGCACTCCTACATGTGTGTCTTTCAGTTTAGCAGTTAGTGAGCAGATGTGTTAACTATGACGAGTATTTTCTGTTGGTTGTTCTGACTCAGCTGGCTGGACAGCAGAGGCTGGAACAATTAGGAGACAGAAGCAGTCGAGTCAAACATGCTTGCGTGTCCTCCTTGTACCGACGTCCAAGTTCTGCTTGATCGTGCTGAACGAGTCTTTTGCTCTGAACACCTCCATTCAGAAACACTTATTCTATGAGGACTGCCATCAGCTGCCCATGCCTAAATGGACGGAGCTGGCCAACCTGATCAACAGCTGCATGAACTATGAGCCGACCTTCAGATCGTCCTTCAGAGCAGTGATACGTGACCTCAACAACCTCTCCTGCCCAGGTCTCTCACACACATAATGTGCTCTTTGTCTCAGCTGTATTTACTAGTAGAATACTCCATGCTTAGTGAAGAGGGTCAGAGCTCGGTAAGAACTGTTTCCCTGCTCTCACGAAACGCCAAAAGCGTTTCAGTTAATTAGGGAGTTACGCCGTGCGTGACCAAAATCGCAGTAGTACTGAATTTAATCTCTAAGCAGCGTGCACCTCAGATTGGTTGTGGGGAGCTGTGGTGTTCTGCCATTACCAGCATTATCTCCTGTTGGTGCTGTTAAACCTGTCAGGTCTGGGGTTTTGGATGACGGTGACATTGTGGCATTGGCGTCGTTCCCTCTGAAAACAATTATTTTATTTCTTCGCTTTGTAGCTGTGAACCGATTTAAACGGTTTCTGAAATCTTTCAATATTTCAACAGACTACGAGATGATGATGATGGATAGTGACTTGGTGTCCGGTAGAGCTGGAGGACTGGCGTTTGCCTCGGGAGCCTTTGAGCACCAGGAGCCAGTGCAGTTTGAGGAGAGGCACCTGATCTTTCTACAGCAGCTAGGCAAGGTAGTGGCCTTTGACATCTTTTCACTTATGTAAATTTCAACAGGAGCCATTGTGGTGCTTTATTTAACGTACAAGATTCCCGCTGACCTGCATTTGTTCTCTTTAAATGGGATTTAAGACCTCGCAGTCTGATTTGGCTGAGAAGCATTCCAACCTTTCTGATATTCATGATAACATCACAGGTTCTTCACACAAAAACTGTATCACCCAGCTGATGTTTTGCTAAGTAACGACAAGCTTTGTATCCAGCCTTTAGTTGTTTCGTGCATATACACAATGGGAAATGAAGAAGGCGTATGACTTTTCAACAGACAACAGCTCAGACTGCAGACACACCTCACTCAAAATCTGCCCTTACCTTGACAGTGTTTAGGTTGACTGCTGTGACCACAGAGCTATTACACACACACACAACCTTTTTCCTAATTGCACAACAAATGTAATTATACAGATTAACATACACAAATAACACGACTTGAATAAATGACTAATATCTATCTACTGAGTTTTAGTACAGTTTTAGTCTTCCATTTTATCTCTGTTTATGTTAACTGTTATTTCAAACTATTTCAAACTGCTTTTTCTTTCTGTGTTAGTATGGCACTACTTTTTTGGCAGAAGGAATTGCCCACATTATATTTAACAGTTTTTGTTTTCTTTTCTTTATTTTACTGAACTGTTGTGTTGACACAGGAGTAGGTCGTGTGGTACCTCCTTCAGTTCATGCCTGTGGCCAAACCTCAGACGTGATGTTATTCACGTCAACGCATCCCTTTTCAAGTTCTGTTGCTCAGATATGAAGGACTAACTTTTAACACTTTAGTTAGTTTAGGTTTTAGTTAGTTTAGTTAGTTTAACAGTTTCTTGGCCATGGACTAAGCTTTATTGCAGTGAACTGCACTATTGGTGGTGGACCTCCACTGCAGATTCGTTTTAGTCAAGGGCTTAATGCTTGTTCTGGGCCTGGGAAAGTTGGACACGGTCGTTCTCCGTTGCGTGGCAACCCTAATCGCTTGTGCCGCAGGGGAACTTCGGCAGCGTGGAGATGTGCCGTTACGACCCGCTGCAGGACAACACGGGCGAGGTGGTGGCCGTCAAGAAGCTGCAGCACAGCACCACGGAGCACCTGCGTGACTTCGAGCGCGAAATCGAGATCCTCAAGTCACTCCAGCACGAGAACATCGTCAAGTACAAAGGCGTGTGCTACGGCGCAGGTAAGGGCACTGGGGGACGAGTAGCGTGGAACATCACGCATGCCTCAGGTTGCTTCTGTTCTACCTGAGGAACTTTGACGCATTCCACCTAAACTTGCGTATAGTCGATTTTTTTTTTTTTTTTTTTTTTGGACCCTTTTTACCTTATTTGTCCAGTTTATAAACTGATGACATTTACAGTAGAATACGTCCTGCTATCTGTAATAGCGTGTTCTTAATGACCTTGCCCGTCAACAACAGTTGTACTCCTCTAGGTAAAAGGATTTGCCGATACTCTGTAAACATAACGAAAAAGTGCTCGTGTTTCCTTCCAGGGCGGCGAAACCTTCGATTAGTGATGGAGTACCTGCCTTACGGAAGCCTGCGAGATTACCTCAGCAAAAATCGAGACAGGATCGACAACAAGAAGCTTGTACATTATGCATCTCAAATATGCAAGGCAAGTCCACTTCTGCTCTTAAAAACGAAGCTTAATCGTATAAATTATTTTTTGGGTCCAGTTTTCTTAATAAGCTGTTAGTCTTGTTGTTAAAAATAAATAAATAAATAGATAGATAGATAAAAATATTAGTGCGTAATGAAAGTGTTGATACAGGGCATGGAGTACCTTGCAAACAAACGGTACATTCATCGGGATCTGGCCACCCGAAACATCTTGGTTGAGAGTGAGATTCGGGTGAAAATTGGAGACTTTGGCCTGACCAAGGTCTTGCCTCAGGACAAAGAGTACTACAAGGTCAAAGAGCCTGGAGAAAGCCCGATATTCTGGTAAGACTCTTCAGCAGTTCTTTACATTTACGAAGTTTCCATTTTTGTAATTTCTACAAAGGTGAGCGCTTGCCACCGGCACCCACTTTTGGTTTTTCCTGACACGGTTGCACAGACGTTGGGCAGTTCTCTCTGTCTGTTGAGACGTGCTGTGTTGGGTTGCAGGTATGCCCCCGAGTCCCTGACTGAGAGCAAGTTCTCCGTGGCCTCAGATGTCTGGAGCTTCGGGGTTGTCCTGTACGAACTTTTCACCCACAGCGACAAGCTCTGCAGTCCTCCTACAGTACGTACCTTATCTTTTATTTCGCTTGTCTGTTGCTTGTGTCGTTATGCCTCATCTCATTGCATAATGAAATTATTATGACCTCATCAAACAAAAAGCCGTCTCGGTGCGTCTCACTCCTTGCCAACCGTATGTGCAACAAGGAATATGCTGGACCGCAAGATAGACGTCAGGAATCGAAAAATCTCGAATTCTGCCTCTTTCCAGGTCTTCATGAGTATGATGGGTGGAGACAAGCAGGGTCAGAGTATCGTCTATCATCTCATCGAGCTTCTAAAGCGAGGGAACCGCTTACCACAGCCGGCGGGCTGCCCCTCTGAGGTACGACCCTCTCTCGAACAGACGTGCTCCTCAGTTAACCGCGCTGAGTAAAGAACACTCCAAAACCTTCCTCACTCCGAGGCCACCATGCGTTGTCCACTTTTGAAACATTAGAACTTTATTTTTTTAAACTGAAATTGGAATCCGCTCTGTTGTGTACCTGTCTGATTTTGTGTGTGTGTGTGCGTGTTTGTTTTTAGATGTATGAGATAATGCAGGAATGCTGGGACAACGACCCCAGCTTTCGGCCCGCGTTCAAGGAGCTCGCTCTGCGTGTGGACTTGTTCAGAGACAGCAGCGACTCGGACAGATACACCCAAGTGCCTCCGTTTTAAAAGAGGAGCACTCTGCTGCCTCCCCGCGGCCCAGTGCTCGGTTCACGGTGGGGGGGGGGGTCGGCCGCGTTTGTCCCAGGTGGTTTTCAGCGTGCCATCACAGCACACGGCCGTGGATATCAGGTGGACTCGCAGTCTTGAGCTCGTGCCAGCTTCTTAAGGTCACTTTTGTTAAAAATGTTTTCATTTTGCTTCCTGTTCTTTTGCTACTAGCGCTGGCTGATCCATCCCCTCCCTTCCCCTGTCAGGAACGAAAAAAAAAAAAAAACTGTGAATGGAAGAATGCGTGAGCAATGCATTCTTTTCTAAGTGTTTTCATGTAAATATATATAAAGATTTTATAATTTTATAAAAATGAGAATATGAATGCCCTGCTGGTTATGTTTGTTCAAAAGCAGTGTAATGCAAATGAAGAATTTTAAAGAGATATATAATTGTTTATAGGTTTCTTTTCCATTGTCATGCAGGTGGTGTCTAATTAAAATCATATAATAATGGTACTGAATGTCTCTGAAAAGTCATTTTGTAAATGTAGTGACTTGTTCTGGGGATCATTTGAAATGCGGCAGCAGGCTTTATGAACATCATACTTCATTTCTGCAGTTTTTTTGTGTGTTTGTGCAAGTCCTAGTCTTTTTGAGATTGGTGTTAACAAAAACATTTCAACATTGACATTATCACAGTCATGTTTTAAAATGTTAATCTACATTCCAGTGCAGAGCTTTGTTTGTCTGTTCATTTATGTTAACGCCTGTAACCTCTTAACATCTTGATGGGTTGTTATGTGATTTGATAGATGTGTATACCACAGTTGATTCTGAGGTAGCTGACCGAATTTGGCTGATCTTGGTCATTAGGTCAAGCTAGAACTTTCAGGTAACTGTTTCCCAGCAGTCTGATCATGCTGGAATTTTGCATTCTGTTTCTGTGAGCAAACTGGTTGAAGGTTTCCTGATGGCCAATCAACTTTCAGCATGTATTCACCATGCTTAAAATCGACCAATCCAAATTTTTAAAAAATAAATTAATTTAACGTTTTGGCAAGCTTATAAAATGTAACATTTGGCCACTGGGCACTACCAATGCTGAGGTTGATCTGAAATCTTACATGGTTTATCTTGGGGACATTGTTTCAAATCATGGATTCCAGGCAGATGGGCCAATTTGCATTATATAAATCTTATCAGTTTTCTTCTGGTTAATTTGAAACGCATTTTGAACTAGTCCTAGGTTTTTCGCCAAATAGTTTCAGAATTGTTATTGAATAATCTTGAGTCTAAAACTTAAAAATGACTAACACACGGCTGCAAAATGTTAGCTTCTGAAGCAGGGCTACCACACCATTATGTGCACTTTTCTTAAGAATTTCCCTAGAATCAGCCAAATCATAAATGCTTTGTCCATTTTTCACCAATCTTGGAGGAACAATAAGTCGTTTTCCCCAATGACTCTTTTTCACATTATAAAACAGCCATTATACTGAAGCTTGGTGGTCTAGATGTTTCAGAGATTGTGTGCTGTTTTAACTGCATGTGGGAGACCTGGTCTATGGAGAAAAAACTGGTTCATTTGAGTAATCTTCATCTTGTGAGCTGTACTTTATATAAAAAATGTGAAAATAATGCATAATTGCTTTCATAAATATATTTGCTACTTTATGGTCATAAAAATTACTTCTTGCTCATATAATACACTTGTTCATGCCTTGTTACTGGATCAGTCGACAAAGCCTGGTGTACCGTACATGGAGCAATGGGGAACTAGAACAGTCACAGCACTTTTGGCCCGATTTGCAAAATCATCCTGAAGCCTTCCACGAAGTCAGTAGGATTCAGTGTGGCAGTTTCTGCAATTTAGCGCTGCCGTATCATACTAACTGCAAGCCTTGCGCTACTAAAGCTAAAAGTGAAATGCAGTTTCGCCGATTGAATTTAGGGCTAAACTCTGATCTGGATGATTCATTTCCCTCAAACTACAAACGAGCATGTAATGGTAATGAGTGCGTAGGTTCCTTTGCAAAAAGAGTTCATGCGAACAGGTCCCCACTAGGTTTCGTTTGTTGTTAGTCTCGTCACCATTTTTCATGAAGCACTGAGTCACGATGTGAACGCCCGTGCACAGCTCAAGGACCTGGCATCGTGACACTGCGGTGTGTGCTATCGCAATGAGGTGACCCGACGTCCTTAATCCTGCCGACCATTTTGTACTTGTAAGCAGCCTCTGTTAATACTAAGACCGTACACGTTCGGTCTACGAGGACATCGCGTATCTCAAAATAAAAAAACGCAAAAAGAGAGAAGCAAACAAATAAATATATACAGACTCACAAAGATGGTGTGTTAAACTTATCTATTGTCAAATAACCTGATGTGTCAGGAATGATGACTAGCACGCTGGGACTGGCCCTGTCACGGGAGTTCCTAACCATAAGAATTTCTAAAAGGCCGCGTCGGAATGCTGTGGTGAGCACTAACAGCCAACCTACCCACATTACACCGCATTAATTAAAGCCTCAGAGTATTCCTTCCTGTTTGGCGGTTAGCTTGCAGGCTGCCTGGGTGTGGAGAAAGTTCAAACCGGGTGACCTGCCGAGTGGACGGACTGGCGTGTAGACACTGATAAACGGGTTCTTATTTACCTGCGTCACGGACCTCAGCATCCTTAACAGCGCCCTGGTGCTCGACGAGCCCGTGTGGATTATGGAGCGCCTGACACGCCATCTGCTGAATTTCAGCATGTCTGGAATTGCGCTTCATGTTGAAACAAGATGTCTTGTGAACATCTTTTTCTGCTTTCATGTTTTCTCCACCATTTGTATAGCTACTGAAGCGATATTTATTCTCTTAAGGCATCACTGTGTAATGAACACAACCACGAACTAAGCCTAATAATCTTTACTACAGAATAGGCATCGTCTTATTTTTTTTTAAAGATCCATACCCACGCTTCACTAAACTACAGAAGGGACAAGAGGTATAATTCTTGTGTAATTGCGTAACTGTAATCGTGTAATTGTAAATGTATGGTGTGTTTTATGAAAACTCTGAAAAGTGAGGACTTTAAACGGGTACACAAGTAGATACTGAATGAGTTGGACGATGCTGGATCAACTTTTCTGCTTGTTTTGTCAGAATCGTTTGTGTATTTAGTTGTTGGTCAAATATTTGTTCCACACTGGACAATTTCACAATTGTCCAGTGTGGCTTAAAATTAGACCAACTGGCTTAAAATTAGACCAACCTTTTATGTTACTATTCACAAACATTTTTAAATCAATTAGAAATGTTACTGATGTAGATGATTTTTAAGTGGTTTATGAGGTAAACATTTTTTTCAAGTTTTTCAAGTCTATAATAAATATAATAAAATCTATAATAAAATTAATTCTACAACATCACAAATTAACATCATAGTTAAATCAATTTTATTGGATATAGTCTGTTTTGATAATCCACTTCTTTATTTCTATCAAATGTTTGATTTCCTCATATTCCTCTTTTTTAAAATTAATAATGACCACCGAAAATAATTACTAAACTTACTGTGCCCCAAATCTTAAAACCTAAAAAAAAAATTGATTTATTTTATAAATGTGTTGAGGTATCGTGATATCATATATTTGTCATATTGCCCAGCCCTAACTGGGAGTCGAGTTCTTTGCAAAACTACCCACCATCATGCCTACAGACAAGAATAACTATGTGCAACAATGTCCCCTAATATCAGGGTAATATATCAGGGTAAAGAGATGTAATACAATCTAACATAAGAATTAACATAGTTTTTGTTTTGTGTATTTTTTTTTATTGTTTATTCAAAGCGAGGTGTACTTAAACCTGTTTGTCATCCACTAGATGGCACTATCACTCAAATACCTTGAATAACCTTTCAATGGAAGTGGAAACAGGAGCGTCAATATCTTAAAAGATTCTGACAGTGACGTACATTATTAAGCTAGATATGATGCTTGTTAATGACATGGACACAAAAACATACAAGAAGTGAATAAATCGTACTTATTACAGAATAAACAATATCAAGACACTTGCAAGTGGAAACAAAGCGATGTGTGTTGTACCCATCAGCACAGCTGCCTCAGAACTCCGAAGTTCAGTAGCCATGACGACCCAAGCGATGACCAGCTGAGTATAGGCCCAGTTTAAGCAAGTGAACAAGCCCTTCCTCCAAGGAGTGCTGAGCCTCGGGCGAACACGTGCATATAGCCTGCGGTCTGCTAACACGGCCACGGCCCATCCGAGAAAGCCCAGGATCTGGCCTGGGTGCAGTCCGTGCCAGAGTGCCGAGAAAGCGAAGGTGGTGAGCAGTCGAGCCCCGCAGCATCTCCGGTACACCAGCCTGCGCAGCCAGCCGGCTGTGGTGGCATTCCAGCGGCGGGCGAACTCCGATACGCGGCCCGAAGACTCGATCTCATACGCATCGCCATCAGAAAGCCCATCCCACAGTTCTCCTTCAGCACACCTTCTGAAGCCCAGCCCTGCTGCGTTGTTCAGACATTCACTCAGTTTCCAGTGTGCATAATAGGTGAGTCTGAGCACCACAGAGAAGACCCAGATCCACAGTATACCTGGAGAACCATGAGGGCTGCTGGACCTCAAACTGTGTGATTGTAAGATGCTTATGAGGAGATGTCTGAGACCTAGCAAGGCTAGCACTCGCAATACCTTCGAAGGCAAAATGATGATGGGAGAAGGTGGTGGATTGATGCTTATCTGCTCCATGAAAGTTACATAAGTATTGAACGGACAAAGTGGTCCTCCAAGAAGAGCCGGGAAATAGAGTGTGTAACTTAAGAAAGGAATGATGGAAGAGACTTGGTTTCTGGAGTTTCTGCTGAAAGGTCCAGTGACTTTTCCCTCCTGGAGATCCATCGATACGGATGTGACTCTTTGGCTGAGAAGCATTAGAGCAGACATGGCCAGAAAAAGCCTGAGGGAGAAGAAAACAGAGTTTAAACCCTTGTAAACTGTAATCATCACCAGGGGGCTTTAGCACTGGACCAGGCATCCCAGTTTACTGTACAATTTTATGTACCCATTCTCTGGCACACATGATCCAACTCACAATGGTCCGTTTGAAAGACTTATGAGCTGGGTCAGGTGAGGCTGGAGCATGGGGGAAACCTCAACCGTGCATGTCAGGCTGGAGCCAAGACTGGAGCTTCAAACTCTGTCAGCGATCTACACCGGTCTGTGAATTTCGTCATCACATTGTGACACGATACCTGGGATCCGTAGGCTCTCCAAGCCAGTATTTCTGGTACTGAATGTAGAAATGCCAGAACGTCTGCCAGCACATCTGTAGTCCAAACATCCAAGCGTGCACATGAACTGGTCCCACAAAGATCACCAGCAGCACAAACACGATGGATGTGTTGAAGAGCAATATGCAGTATGGACCCATGGTTAAAATAGCGAGCAGGAATCCTCCCAGCATCAGACAGATATACCTTACAAAAAAAAGTTTTACTTCAGTTACTTTGCAACAAAGAGTGTTACAGAAGGACACTTCCAGAGTATTTAGCAATAAAAACACAATTACCTATTAACCAAAGTGAGATACCCTTGTGTAGCTAAGATGTAGAACAGCCATGCAAAAGGTATAGTAAGCAACTGATAGACCAGCTGAAGATTTTCATCCAAAATGAACCACAGAAGACCCATTACCACAAAATCACTACTGTGGCTGGCTGTGTCTCGAAGTGAGTTGTGCTCTCTCAGCTGTGAAGCATAAAGTAGTGAGTTTATTATTAACACCAATAGAGCAAACACCTGCTCAATGATCTCTAAGGCTTCTGTTTTGTCTTTTTAAAAAAACTATAAAAATTCCAGACGTGCACAGATAGACAGATGTGCAAGGAGATGTGGATATCTAGAGGTTTGCTAAATGGATTTCTAAAACATGGCAACACTAGTATGCGTACACAGTCCATACAATACAAGCAGATGGGCTGTATGATGCTTCATGGCTGACAGATAAACATATTGAAATATATTTAATTGACACAGTATGCATTATAAAGAGCGCGAATAGAGCAATCTGTACTAATATTTCTCTGAATATTCAGTACCATTAGATTTATTGCCAGTGTTTTTATCCAGTATCTGTCTCAACAAAAGTAACAAAAGTAAGTTTGTACATATTTTAAGTGTAATAACACACCCTTATTTATATACATGTAACATTTCAACTACTCCGTCACTTAAAACGCATGCCTGATATAGACGATTCTAAACACAGATTCAGATTCAGTGTAAAAACATGCTAAGGTCCACCTTATAGTTTGTAGGGCAAAGAAGTTAACATTTTGTTGTCCAATGTTATTAGTCGATTTAACCACTCAGCAACCACTACCATCCCCCTTAGAAACGTAAAGCAGTTTTTAGTGGGATCTCCGACTAGCCAGCATGTAGCCAGCATAAATTACAGTAAGTGAACCATGGACACAATTTCATTGATGCGAACCAACAGAGCTATTTCATTGCTAACCGCGCCCCCTTGTGTCAAATTATTTAAACGTGAGTGAGTGAACGACGCGAGTTAAGCCAGGTCTGTGAGGTGCTTTGCAACTAAAAATACCTTCTGGGCATGGTGGCGAACATATTGTACGTGGAGAAACACGTTTTCTACCGTGCAGGAAATTCTACAGCGCTCGTTTACATCGCGTCTCCATTCGAACGGGGATCAGATAAACTGAAAGCATTTCAACGTATATACACCTGTTGGCTTTGGAGTGTTTGCGGGTTAACCTGTAAATTTAGTCTGTGCCAATATTCTTCATAGTTGCAATTCAGTGCTTCCGCATGAACCAAATAAGTCCACAATCCAGCATCAGGCCATAGGGAGGTGTATACCTCCGCGGGATCAAAGTAGCCTAACCCTTATAAATTTGTATTAGCAAACTAATATTTGAAACTTAGGAACGAAATCTTTGACCGGGGCTTGTCACTACGTCACCGGGCTTTCTTATCTCGATTGGTTGGTCTCTGTGTAACGAGGAGGCGTGTAAACTGGACACTGAAGGAATTTTTTGGAGCAGGTTTTTAGAAGCATCGGTATTCAGTAGGTCACACAGAGTAAAGTGTGGCCGAACTACTCGTTTTTTTTTAAATTCCTGAATATTTTTTTCCGTAAAAATGCAAAACTGCGCGAAATCCTGGGGATTTATCACCAGGACGGTTAATGCTCGCGTGCATTACAAAAATCTCCATGAAAAAAGTAACATTTTTCTAAAACTACATACCCAAACTAAAATTCCCCAGTTATCTGCCAATAACCGTGGATTTAGGACGTCTGCAGTTTGGGGAACGAGAAAGATTGAGAGAATATTGCCAAGACATGATGATTTTGCTGAGAGGCATATTGGACCTGGTGACAAAGAGAAGAGGGAAATGCTTAATACTCTTGGTCTTGGGGTAAGATTAATAAATGCAGAATAGGTTTTATAAAGATGATCTAAAAACAGTTATTTTTATAATGTAAATTTAACTAGCTCGTAATCTATAAATTTGAACACTGCCAGTTGTCCTCTAAAATTGAAAATGAAATAAAATTGTAAGTACAACGCGCATATATATGGTGTATACATTATGGTGTGTGCTATCCACTTGATTTCAGTCCATTTCAGAGCTTATAGAAAACACAATTCCTTCATCTATTCGCCTGCAAAGGAGCCTGAAAATGGATGACCCTGTCTGTAAGTGTTACTCCTTACTATCAACTACTGTGAGAGAGAGAGAGAGAGCACGTGTTATTTGTTGATGTGATTTCATCGCTTATTCGGATTGACTCGCCGATAAGCATTTAGACCACTCTGAGATTATACCACCGCATCGTGTGGATGAAATTAGAAAATAAAGGAGGAGACTTCTCGATGTTTTCTTGCTAACGCGTTTTTATCTGTTGTACCATATTTTGACTTAATTTAATCAGAAACATATGAACTTATGATTTTCAAACGAACCTGACTAGAACAAAAGAGACTATTTTGGGTGGAATGTAGGTTGCACGCTTATTGTGTGCCAATAGACTTTACTGGAGTGTTTTTCACCGTTAAGTCTTCCTGTGAACATATTTGGAGTTGTTTTTGAGAAACCCGGCGAGCAGCACCAATCTCCTGTCGCCCTCAGACGATGCCAATAGGATGACAATTAGAGTGTAAAGTTCAGCCCTGAGCTCTCGTCACGAGTCCAGTTTGATCTGGTTAGCGTTACCATTACATCAGTCATGGACGCTACAATGCAACGACTGCACGTTTATCGCTACATTATATCTATTTGATAGATCTTCATGCAGTGAAATCAAAGCTTTTCCAGGGGAAATGGGTTTTTTTTCCAAGATGGGATTCGTCTGAAGTTTATATGTATTCACTGAGTTTTTTTGTTTAGTTTTTTTCTTTTCTCCAGTGTGTTCAATACTGCATTTATTTTGAACCGGTCTCACGTCTGCATATATTTAACCAACAGAGTAACTAGTCTATGAATGTAAAAAATTCCGAATTGTGGTGCGATTTTATTGAAAACCCCCATGAACTGCAGACATATGTCTGAAAAACATTAAATAACTAGCAGTTTTTCAGTTTATAAGAGAACTTGAGAATAGGGTACACGTCTTGCACGTGGCAGTAAACATTTTGATGTCAGTTGTGACTGTTCTGCCTGCTTCTATAATGAGTTAAGCCATGCTGAAAAACTCCATGGGGGACCATACTGGATTCTGCTGGTTCAGCTGCACAGAATTTGCTTTGCAAATCCAGCAAGATCCTCACGCGTTGATGATAGATGCATTTTAATAAAAAAAACCTTTTGTACTCATTTTAAAAGTTACCAATGAAACCACCAACAGTTAGGTCAACTGCTATGTAAAAAAAAAGCTGTATTTATCACTTTTTTTTTTCCATATCTGACTTGTTTGGTCTGTTTGGAAATGCTGGATGGTAAAACTGGTAAATGCCCTGTCCATTACTAGAATAATGTGCATCACACTGCTCAGTTAAAATAAGATGGAAAGTCTTTTAGTGAGACGATCTCGGCCTGTGCTCCTCGCCCATCCCATTGCCCTTCAGTCACTGTTGCAGCATAAAGCGTGAGGAATTTCAGTGTCTCTGCACTGGTTTCATTGCCTCCAAGCAACTGGAATTAAATTAGTTACTTGGCTATTGGGAAATGGCCCATATGTGTCCATCACACATTCACAGCTTATGTCATTTATAAACTATGCACTTGCATTTGAAGTTCTTGGGTAGATTAAACTTGGAAATTTTTATTATGGATGATATTGTGAGAAGTTTTTTGGTTTTTTTTTTTTAAATAATTGTTCTGTACTGAATCTGATCATTTTAATTAAATTTTGTTAATTGCAGTATTGAATGCATGAAAGTGAACATTATGAATGAAAACATGATCAGATCTTAACCAGGTTTGAGTTATTGTGCCTGTTACTTGCCAAATAAGTAAATTTGTAGGTGTTTTCAATTCTACATCATCACAGTACACAGGAAGGTTTTTTCGAGGGGGGGTCGGGGGTCTTTCTTGTTCCTCATGATATGGAAGGTGAACCGTTTTAAATGCTGTATACATTTTTACTGTATGTCAGTGTGTGTAGTAGCATTAATTGTAGTCTGTCTGCTTTGTGTACTGGAAGCAGCCGTGGAAATATTTTGACTACAAAGAAGCAAGATGAAGCAGAACCATTCCTCATGTGGCTGTGTGGTGGTGTCATCAGATTTATGAAGCTTGGATGTTGTGGCTAAGAGAGTCAAATGTATGTCTTGTATGTGTGTGTGTGTGTGTGTGTGACAATAGTTATGATTACTCTTTACAGGTGAAAATGAAATTCTTGAATCTCTGCAAAAGATTGCTTCCAAGAACAAGCTATGGCGATCCTACATTGGAATGGGCTATTATAACTGCTCTGTGCCCCCTGCCATACAAAGAAATCTTCTGGAGAATTCTGGATGGTGTGTTGTATTTCTGTCCCTAGTATATGACAAGTATAAAGTAAACGTTCATACTGGTTTTATAAAGCCGTTCCTAAAATAAGCTTACATTTTACTGGATGATTCTACACTGCAATTATGCAAAATAGAATAGAATATGCAAAATAGAATAGAATATGCAAAATAGAATAGAATATGCAAAATAGAATAATAAGAATAAGCGTTTGAACAGTAGTTAAGTATTATAACTCATGTATATTGCTGTGATTAAAAGTTTTCTGGTGACTTAATATTACATGTCATATGATTTATTTGTGTATTTATACATATACTCCCTTAAAATGTATAGATTTAATGACAAGTGAATGGTTACAAACTTTATCAAGTGCATTTCTACCATTTTAGACTGTAGTTTAAACGGGCGTTCTGGGCTGCTCTTTCCTGTATAAATCTCATTCTCCAGGGTGACCCAGTACACCCCCTACCAGCCTGAGGTCGCGCAGGGTCGTCTGGAGAGCCTGCTGAACTATCAGACCATGGTTTGTGACATCACCGGCATGGCCGTGGCCAACGCCTCGCTGTTGGACGAAGGTACCGCAGCTGCTGAGGCAATGCAGCTCTGCCACAGGTTAGAATGCAGCGCGCAAAGCATTGTGGGAAATAACACACAGACTCATTTGACTGAGCCTCGTTACTGGCGCCTCCGAGTCCGATTTGACGGCTTTGTGTTCAGGCAGAACAAGAGGAGGACGTTCTACATCGATCCCCGTTGTCACCCTCAGACCATCGCAGTGGTACAGACCAGAGCCAAGTATGTGTCTGTTGAGCCTGATTATTAAGACACGCAAGTATACAATGCAAGCAGTCTAAACTGAAAGTTTGTTCTGGTGAATATATTTAGCTACATCGGGGTGAAGACTGTCTTGAAGTTGCCTCATGAAATGGACTTCAGTGGGAAAGACGTGAGCGGGGTGCTGTTCCAGTACCCCGACACAGAAGGCAGGGTGGAGGACTTCTCTGCACTCGTAGATCGGGCCCACAAGGGCGGAGTATGTACCACCCTGCAGTACTCTTCAACCTGGAACAGTGTAGCACTCCTAGTCTTTTAACATCTTGTGTAAACAAGCTCAGCAGCTTAGCCAGTCATTTCCTTTTTGCCCAGAAGGAAAGTTCTGGTGCTTTTGACACATTTATATTATGTGCTCAGGGCATTTCAGTTTATGGCTGGTCCTGTTTGACTGTTTGCTTTAGCTTCTCATAAACATTTGCTTTGTTTCGTTTTTTGAAGGCATTGGCATGCTGCGCTACAGATCTGCTGGCCCTGTGCATCATGCGCCCGCCGGGCGAGTTCGGGGTGGACATCACCCTGGGCAGCTCTCAGCGCTTTGGGGTGCCTCTCTGTTACGGCGGCCCTCATGCTGCCTTCTTCTCCGTCAAAGAAAACCTGGTCAGGATGATGCCAGGAAGGATGGTTGGAGTCACCAGGTAAACTTCCACGATGGAGCATTTCCACCAGTGCTTTTTGGTCAGAACAATGCCGACGTGGATGCTTTCCTGTTGCCACCTCTTGAACGGAGTTGCACATGAGGGTTTACACATGCACATGGTATGAGATGTGCATGTGTGAACATGATACGAGATGCCTTCACGCCCCTCGCTCCTCGTTTGTTTTGTGCAGGGATGCCGCGGGGAAGGAGGTGTACCGCCTGGCTCTGCAGACCAGAGAGCAGCACATCCGGCGCGACAAGGCCACCAGCAACATCTGCACGGCGCAGGTGCTGAAGCGGGAACCCTCCGAGTGCCGCGCGCGGCCCGAGTGTCACCCTGTGCCCACTCACTCCTCCCTTTCGCTCTGTCTTCTCCTCAGGCTCTCCTGGCAAACATGGCTGCCATGTACGCGCTTTACCACGGCCCCCAGGGCCTGAGGCACATTGCTGAAAGGACCCACAATGCAGCTCTGATTCTTGCCGAGGGTACGTCACCCGCCCCTCACCCTTCACCCACGCCTTACCCTTCACCCGCCCCTCACCCTTCACCCACGCCTTACCCTTCACCCGCCCCTCACTCTTCACCCACGCCTTACCCTTCACCCGCCCCTCACCCACGCCTTACCCTTCACCCGCCCCTCACCCTTCACCCGCACCTCACCCTTTTTCCTGGCACT
>JAOYMR010000005.1:5568622-5596976 GCA_025802075.1 Tenebrosternarchus preto
CCCCCACCCACCCCCCCCCCTCCCCCCCCCCCTCACCCTACCCCCACGCCTCACCCTACCCCCGCCCCCCCCCCACGCCAGACCCTTCACCCGCCCCTCACCCTTCACCCGCCCCTCACCCTTTTTCCTGGCACTGCTTAGAACGCGTTCCGTTTGCCGTCACAGGGCTCATCAGAGCCGGCCACAAGCTCCAGCATGAAACCTTCTTCGACACGCTGAAGATTAACTGCGGAGTGGCGGCCAAAGACGTACTGGAGAAGGCAGTACAGCGCGAGGTCAACCTGCGCGTCTACAGCGAAGGAATGGTGAGTCCTCTGCAGAAACAATTCAGTATCATATCAGTTCTCATATAGGACCATAAATGAACTTTTAGTAAGATTTGATCTTGACCAGTTCGCTAGAAAGGTCTTGACTACCATATGAACATTTACAGCTTGGAGTGTCTTTGGACGAGACTGTTACTGAGAGAGACTTGGACGATCTGCTCTGGATCTTTGGTTGTGAATCCTCTGCTGTAAGTGCGCCAATAACAAGCCCGATGTGCAAAATTACAGTGTTTACCGAGAGTATGCTAATCAGTTTGTGATGGGTGTAATGTGGAACTGGGGCACTGAGGTAAACAAGATTAAACTAGCGCTAGTGATTAAACTTTTTTTTTTTTCTCAGTTTTTCTAGAATTGATGCCTTTTGACCTTTTCTGGTTTGGTTTTTGCTTCAGGAGCTTCTAGCTGAGAAGATGAGTGAGAGAACAAAAGGCCTGCTGGCAAGTCCTTTCAAGAGGACCAGCAAGTTCCTCACCCACCCAGTCTTCAACAGGTTTGTTACAGCACCGCAATGACTGCCATAAGCTTGAAAGTGTGTACTGGCAGGAAGTGAAAATGCTGATCGAGTATTTATCCAAGTTCAATAAACAAACTATGCTGCAGGAGCCTATGTGCCAAAACGTCTGGGCCCGAGGCTCATAAATACGTTATTTATTATACGAGTACTGTCCAGCTGCTCTACTTGAGTATTTATCCAACCATGTGAAATGGAAGGTGTTGGTTTTCTGTGGGTGAGGACATAAATTAACACTGTTCAGTGTTCAGTATCGCCAGTGAGCATCGTGATAACAAAATAACCCCAGTGTTTTATCTAATCTTCCATACTGTCTGAGTACAAGGGGTTATTAGGGGTTATAATCTCAGCAATGTTCAAAATCCATGTGGTTATTCGTTTTATTGCGGAGAATTTGTCTATTTCTGACGCATTTCTAACCTATGACCGTTTTTAAACAAATGAGTCTATATGGTAGCTTGCTGAACACAGACAAAGATTTAACTAATACTGTTATGTAGTGCCTTTTGACAGTCGTGAGCATTTAATAGAATGCATTTCCCCAGTTTCCTAGTGAGAGTCTGCTACGATCCACTTCGTTTTTTAGGTTATTTTCCATTACTCATTATAATGTTTACAAAACATTCACTCAATCATACGGAACTGATCAAAACAAAACTGGACTGGACAACCACCCATACCAGTTTTCTTGGAGAGTCCATCTTCAACTCCGTGTTCCTGCTTTTGTTTTTTTTTTCATAATGCGAATTTGTTTGTTGCTAAAGTCATTTACTAATGCTTTACACTACAGTCATCATTCAGAGACCAACATCGTACGCTATATGAAGAGGCTGGAGAACAAAGACATTTCCCTTGTGCACAGCATGATTCCTTTGGTAAGGACTGAACAGACTGATCTGAATTCCTACGTTTTCATGATGACCAGCACACTGAAAACTGTCCTATAATAACAGGGGTCCTGCACAATGAAGCTGAACAGCTCCTCTGAACTCATGGTGAGTCATGCTTATTCCAACCTACCCGGTAGAACTGTGGAAGGACATGGTGCTGTTGTCAGGGTTATCGTTGGGTCAAATATAAGAATGCGTGCCGTCACCAAGACCCTGTGCCCGAAGCGCTTTGGAATGTAGAGCCCTAGCCCTCAGTCCTTCTCTAAATGGCTGATCCATTCACGTTTTTTTTTTTTTTTTCTTCTGCTGATGTCTGTTTATTGACCCTCACTCAACAAATCCATTCAATGGAATGATTTTCTCCCTCTCCAACAGCCAATCACCTGGCGGGAGTTTGCTAACATCCACCCCTTTGTGCCGCTGGACCAGGCTGAGGGTTATCAACAGCTCTTCCGACAGCTAGAGAGAGACCTTTGTGAGGTCACAGGATATGACAAGATCTCCTTCCAACCAAATAGGCGCGTCCGGCATCTACTGAAACGATTGACTGAATTTGACTTTATACTGTGGGAAAAAAAAGAGTGACTCGTTTTCAGCCGAATTAATAATCAGCAGTGATTACTGAAGGATGCGAATTGCCATCCTTCGATAATTTATTGGGCAGAGATAAGATAATTCTGATAATCACACAGTCGTATTGTAAAGGAGCTGCTCTCTGCCATACATTTCTCTTCAGGATCAAATAGTTAAAATTTTCCAACAAAGTTTCACAATAGCTTAACTGTACAACTTAATCAATACCTTAAAGACTGTCTACACAAATGTCAACAAAACAGTCATTCTTCCAGCATACATGTAAGTCCATTAATGGCAGTTAATGTTTGGTAAAACTGCTTAGATAACCCAGACAGCCTACTGTAATATTCTGTAGAAGATTGTGTAACGAGTGTCTTTGCCATGCACTTCATCCTCCTGAGACAAGCTTCTGCCCTACAGATGTGCCTTGCGCACTAATCTTTGAACTGTAATTTGCTGAGGCAGACGTTGGGGCTGGTGCCAAGGAGAATGACTGGTTGCTTTGCCTTGCAGCGGTGCACAGGGGGAATATGCTGGTCTGGCTGCCATTAAAGCCTATCTGAATTCCAAAGGAGAGTCCCACAGAACAGTGAGTATGAATCTGACTAAATACCAGTTAGTCCCCTGACTTCACAGCCCACAGATGAACTCTTCACAAAAGACTGCATGCCTTGCTTGTAACAATTATCAGAAGACTTGTTTGAGCACATAGCAGAAAGATAAGGACAGCTGAACTACTCAACAACCAGTGGAAATGAATAAAATGGAACAGTTTAAGCTATCAGACCCTCCCAATTGATTAATAGGGAAGAGAGATTAGAATCTGACAAGTAGATACTTGAAAAGCGTTCTCAGAAAAGCTTAGCTCTTTGGGAAGTGGGATACAGTTGGTAAGGAGGATGATATGTTTTAAAACACAGCTGCAAAACTGGCTAGCAGGAGTATGGAACATGGCAGGAGTGGACACAGCACAAGATAGCTAAGGTAAAGTCAGTAGTAATCCTTTAATTCTATTGTAAGCACATCTTAGATAGGTTAATGAGCTCCTGAAACAGCCAAGGTCCAAACTGTCGTGACTGAGCAAATATGTTGTTGTACGAAAACAACCCTTTCAATGCAGGTGGTGCTTTTCACTTCAGCGTACCATTTCCATATTTGGAGAAGCTCTAAGGTGATTCACAAACCTAAACCAGTTTATGAACACAAGCCTGTTTCCCTGCCCCAGTAATGTATAGGACGTTCCTTCTGTATGAAGGAGTGTCACTCTTCCAAACTCAGCAGAGTGCTGTGATTTATATCGTGCAAAAAATATGAGCCAAAAACATCTTTGTTTTGTAACGTTGTAGTGTGGTGGTAATAGAATGTGTATTTCTGGAAAGGATGATCTTAAACCATCTGCCATGTAAATTACGTTTAAACACATCTACAACTGAAACGGTCTGTGCTGTCCCAGGTGTGTCTGATTCCTAAGTCGGCTCATGGAACCAACCCAGCTAGTGCTCAGATGGCTGGCATGAAAATCCAGGTGGTGGAGGTGGACAAAGATGGAAGCATAGATGTGGCTCACCTGAAAGCGATGGTATGGATCATTATGATTAAACACTGGAATTCCATTACTTGAATAAAAACTCTTTAGATCTTTTGGTGGGTTGCATGCAGTTTCTTTAAACATCTCTCTTCACTTCGATTCCCCATAGGTTGACAAACATAAGGCAAACCTGGCTGCCATAATGATCACATACCCTTCCACTAATGGTGTGTTTGAAGAGAACGTGAGCGAAGTGTGCGACCTCATTCACCAAAATGGCGGACAGGTGTATCTGGATGGAGCCAACATGAACGCTCAGGTGGGTTGAGTCACAAAGCCCCATCTCCAGCTCACCTGCTTCAGCGTATCCAATAACCGAATGTTATTGTTCCAACTTTGCTTTCTCGCAACAGGTGGGACTGTGTCGGCCAGGAGATTATGGCTCGGACGTTTCGCACTTGAATCTTCACAAGACCTTCTGTATACCCCATGGAGGTGGGGGCCCAGGCATGGGGCCCATTGGCGTGTAAGCGTCTTCAGCTTTTCCCTTCATAAAAGCAAAGGCTGGACGGCTAAATCACTTTTGCTGGAGGGTTTCCTCATGCTTTTGTTCACTGTGGTTTTAAAATGCAGTGTTTGACCTTTCTG
This sequence comes from Tenebrosternarchus preto, assembly GCA_025802075.1. Lineage (NCBI taxonomy): Eukaryota > Metazoa > Chordata > Actinopteri > Gymnotiformes > Apteronotidae > Tenebrosternarchus > Tenebrosternarchus preto. The sequence goes on from JAOYMR010000005.1 coordinate 5,573,102, forward strand.
TTTCAGAAAGCAGCATCTTGCCCCATTCCTACCAAGCCATCCAGTGGTGAACATGCAGTCCAGCAACACAGTAAGCTCTTTGGGTACAATCAGTGCTGCCCCATGGGGGTCTAGCGCCATCTTGCCCATCTCTTGGGCCTACATAAAGGTAATAACTCTAACCATTACCGGGCAATAAACTGTTCACGGAATACAATTCTGAGTTAGAGCCAAGTCAGAGTTAACTGATTAGTGCTCCCTTTATTTAGATGATGGGGTCAAAGGGGCTAAGACATGCGACAGAAGTAGCAATCCTTAATGCAAACTATATGTCCAAGAGACTGGAGAACCATTACAAGGTCCTCTTCAGGGGATCTAAAGGTAAACTGCAATGATGTATTATATCCATGTAAATGATGTAGGATTTTGGTGGGGATTTTTTCTGAAAACCCTCTTTTTTTTTTTTTACAGGGTTTGTTGCACATGAATTTATTTTGGATGTTCGGCCATTTAAAAAAACTGCCAACATTGAAGCAGTGGACATTGCCAAAAGACTACAGGATTATGGTAAATCATTACACAGAGAAACACTGACTGTATCGCTCATCCCCACCTTCTGGGCTCGTGCAAATTGATAATCGTGCACTGATTCATATCTGAAACCTTGACTAGGGTTCCATGCTCCTACCATGTCATGGCCTGTGGCTGGAACGCTCATGATCGAACCCACAGAGTCGGAGGACAAGGCCGAGCTGGACCGCTTTTGTGATGCCCTGGCAGCCATTCGACAGGAAATCGCAGACATTGAGGAAGGGCGCATGGATTCTAGGGTTAACCCGCTAAAGGTTAACTCCATTAACCGGGCTAACCGGCCATCGATGAATTGTTAAACTTTACTATAAAGAAACTTTAATAAAGAGGCTTGTGTGATAGAGCTCAAATCAACACCCTGATCCAAGCTGTCTTGTACACAGATGGCTCCTCATTCGCTGGCATGTGTTGCATCATCCACGTGGGACAGGCCCTACTCCAGGGAGTTTGCTGCTTTCCCTATGGTATGAGCTTTATGCAGTTTTGTAATATCAGCACAAATATTGGAGATCTGAAAATCTGCACGCATTTTTGCCCATATTACAACAGTACTGTAACAGCTGTAAAACTAAACTTTATAATACTTGCTCACCAACTTGTTTTTGTCTTAATTCAGCCTTTTGTGAGACCCGAGACCAAATTTTGGCCCACAATTTCAAGGATCGATGACATCTACGGAGACCAGCACCTTGTATGCACCTGTCCCCCCATGGAGGTTTATGAATCTCCATACGAGGAACGTGCATCTTCATGACTGCCTCCTAGTAGCATTCGACCATCACAATCTTCCAAGTGATCCATCTCCAGTCAATATGGGCTCAACCTTTTGGATGAATTCTCTTTGGTTGTGGTCTTGGTGCCTTCGTTTCCCATTTCCTATACGCGGTACAAATAGCTGCCTTGACCTACCAGTTCTTGCTTTTATGCTTCTGTTCCAGTACTACAAAAATAAAATCAGCATTCATTCAGATTTAGTGATCTACTTGTATAGGTTTTTTTTTTTTGTTTTTATATTTGTTTATTACACACATGCAAATGTTTCATGTGAAAATTGTTTTGACTGTACGTAGAAAAACTTACTGCCACTGTTTTCAATGTTCACATTTAATTTTTATAGATGTAACCTTTTCTAATTATTTAAGGAATTAAGTAGGCTGTTTGTAGGAATTTAATAAATGTTTTAAAGGTTCGTGTGTGAATGAGCTCTGCTTTATGAATTCATTACCAAAGTCAGAAGAGTTTTCTGTAAACAGCAATATAACAGTAATATAATTAACTGTTAATTATTAACTATTGTTTTCATTTTGAAATGGGTTTAACTGCATCATACTGCCTGTCATTTCTTCCACAAATTGCCTGCAACTATTCCCAAGAATAAGAGTAGTCCTAGATTACGATTGGAGACAAATTTCTTCCAGCAATCCTCGGGCTTGTTGATGTCCAAAGAATAGATCTGTGATCCACAATAACAAATCCATTTGTTTAGTTATTGATATTTTTTCAGGCTTGATAAATTATTAGTATTATTTCAATACACAAGTCGAATGAAAAGCTGTCTTTACCAACCTGGTGTGTTAGCAGAGCAGCCACTATGGAAACGGTAGCATAGTAAGGGAGAGTCTGGTTAGCGTTAGCTCCTGCTAGCACCAGACCAGAGAGCATGGCCACAGTAAAAGCACTCAGCCATGGCTTGGTCTGTTCCTGGAACCTGAGGGCTGTGGACTTCACACCCAGCTTAATATCGTCCTCTTTGTCCTACAGAGAACATTACATAAGCAGTAATAACGCAAGCTTAGAAATCGCAAAGCGCTGCTACACAAGCTCAACACACGCGAATCCCAACACAGATGTTTCCACGGCATCAGTCGGTTCTAACTTTAAACTAGAAGGTAATACCTGATGGGCGTAGATAGTGTCGTATATCAACGTCCACATGACACCAGAGAAATAGAGAGGGAGGCACACGGCCCAGTCACATGATCCCATCACGGCGGACCAGCCCAGCAATGCGCCCCAGTTAAACGTGAAACCTAGCAGAGCGTGATGTTCACGTTCAAAGCTTCTTCACTACATGACCTTCAACGGCATCAAGGAAACTTGCACATGTATTTGACCTTTTAGATGTTTTATTTATATTTTATGGATGTACACATTTATGCAAAAATGTGAGTTTTGCAATACCCACCTAAAACGAGCTGTGGCCAGTATGTTATCCTCTTCATTAGAGGATAGGTGACAACCAGGGATAAAGAAGCAGCACCTAGGACAATGCTGAGACATTTAAAACAAAAATAGCATTTTCATTGATACTATGTGCTTTGTTTTAATCAAATCATCAAGCAAGAACAGTGACTTAGTGAGCAAAAATGAAACTCTGCCTGTAATAGTTGAGACAGAGAAGAACTCCCAGTGCTAAGCTGAGCTGGCCCCCGAGGAAGACCAGAGCCTGAAGCTGAGATATCTGTCCTGCAGCTATGGGTCGCGTGGCTGTCCGAATCACCTGCACGAACACGATTACAACATACACCAGATTTTACATGTAATGTTCAGTGTAATGTAAACGCATCATGGCAAACAAGACATATGGGTTTGCATTAAAACTGGGCTATTTAAACAAACAACAGGTAAAAGACAGTGAAGGACAATTAAGACAAAGAACTTGAGTCTTCAGTATGACTACTCAGGTAAAGAAAAATAACAAGCTAAAACTGCCAGGGAAATATGACCCTGCCACAACATTTTGGTTCCAGGAAATTGTTACAATTTAATGATTCACCGATCTGACATAGACTGGCTCCAACTGGGTTTTCGGGCTACACTGAAAGAGTTTTGCAGTCACTGCAGCCTCACTGCAGCCTATAACAGTGGTGTTTTTAAATGCAAGTTGGATCCTTTTTGTGAGCCTCAAAATAAAAGAGGTCAAATAATATAACTTGGATTCCATTTCAAGAATGTTCACAATGTACAAAATGCAATACTTCATTCTAAGGTCAGCACGACTACATTTTAAAATGCAACTAATTTTATATGTAACTAGGCAGCTGCATTCCTTCTTGCAGGCTGCAACGCCGGATCCAGATTGCCCAGCTTGGAAATGGCAGAGATACCTTCTTGTCGAAGTCTTTGTCCCACATGTCGTTGATGGTGCAGCCAGCCCCTCTCATCAGCAGGGCACCGGTGGCGAACAGGGCTAGCATGCCCAGGTCGGGGAGGCAGCCTGGGTCAGACGCCAGGCCGATGCTCCACGTGCAGGGTAGGTAGAGCAGCCACGTCCCTACCAGCACAAACGCCACAAGGTCAGACGGCAAGGCGGTTGAACCAGAGCGCATTTCCAAAGGCACAACGCTGCTGAGATGGCGAAGCAGGGACCATGAATTAGCCTCAAATTGTTTTTGATGTGAATGTGAAAGACAGATTTCTAAGTTTGTGAGACAAGAATGTGACAGGAGGACAGGTGGTCCTTTTTAGTGGAACTCACCTATAGGTTTGTCCAGCCTCATTAGTCTGAGATAAGGTTGCACAGACGCTGGGGCTGCATTAACTATCCCTGCAGGTGTGAGGCTGAATGATCTCTTGCTCCATAATCCAAACCTGTGTCCAACCAGGGACCACGCAGTATGATTCTTAAAGTCCCTCTTGATAATACAAAATCCTGACGGAATAGCAACTGCACTCTTATCTTTCCTGTCCCTCTGGATGCTTGAGAGACAGGAGTAACAAGTCTGTGTTGGGATTTTCCTTCTTGTATGTGAGGTCAATAATGTTAATATTTTAGTAGACATCATCTTCTTGTCTGCTGTCACACTGAGAGGAACCTACATGTTATGGACATTAGAAAACAAGCAAATACATTACTTTTTTCATTCACTTGCTAACGTGCTCCTAAATAATTAATAATAGAATTCTTGATTTCAGCGAATGCATTGCCGAGAACATCATGTGACTGCTGACGTATGACTCTTAGCCATGTGTAAGTCTCTCCACTGTCCAATCGTTAACCATCTAAAAACACTTCACTAACTAGCAACCAGGTGTATCTAACAGCTGGTGTAAAAAAATACCACCTGGGTAGTTCGATTTTACTATGCCAGAAGATAAAACATACCAGACCGTTATAAAGTCGACTCATACCTATTTAAGCTTTCAAAAGGTTAAATTAATTTTAGCTAAAGTTTAATTATACAGAAGCGGCATTAGCTAGCCAGCTAAACTTCTTGCGTTAATTAGCCCAGCTAACTAGTTAGCTACAAGCTACCTACAAGCTTTTCTTTAGCATAGCGTATGCAACGTCAGCGAATTAAAGGGAACTTACAACATCGAATATAAAGACGACTTATACTGTATTTTAAAACAGTCCACTGCAACGAGATTTTCAACTTCTTTTAGCTAGCTAAGGTTATGACAGTGTCATACAGGGTTTACAGACATATGGATGTTTTGTATATGTGCTGTAGTTCTATTGTGCCCCCAGAAACATCGAAATGTTAGTGGATTCCGCTTTGCTGGGGATAGACAGAGCCATGGCTCTGGCGGAAAAGTAGGCATATGAAACCCTTACGCTTATATTTTCAAAAAACTATTTTATGTGTATGTTATATAAACTTAAATTAGAATTTAGTTTAAGAAGTTTAAGAATAAGGCTGAACAACCCAGCCTTGAGCATATCACTTGCAATACGGCAGTAGATGGCTTGAGCCCTACACAAACAACACTAAGATGTGTTTAAGATGTGTCATGCTTTTCTTTGCATATTTTACACACTTTAGAGGCTCTGAAATAGAGATTTAAAAGTATATTATGATGGGGGGAAAAAGCACATACCATATGCAAGTAATCATACAAAATGCTTATGTGTCTACAACATTATGTGTAGAAAACACCCTCAGTCAGTGCACTGGTGACTAATCTTGCTGATTGTGTACCAATGATTACTGAAAGAAAAAATAACAAGGTGGGCTAATGACTTTTAAAACATGTTGTATTCATATCTTTCATTTGACTTGGAACTGTCTGTGTTCTCACCACCACACCTCTTCCACAATGCAAGTTTCCTTTGACTCAAAGTTTGTTTGTTTTTATATCACATTTACTACTGTAACACCACTTGGAACAGTGTGACGACTAATTCGTGGTAAATTTTCAAATTGTGTTTTTTAATCATCCCAATAAAGCAAATATCAACTGTGATAGAGGCCTGAGGAATAGTACCTGTTACCAACCAGAGTTAAACAGCTTAATTGTACAAATAAACAGATAGATACAGGGTGCAGAAACGTGAGCTCTAAGTCAGTGGTCCCCAACCCTCGGGCCGCGAACCGGTACCGGACCGTACAGAAAGAATACATAACTTACATTATTTTCGTTTTATTTATTATCTGATTGTGAACGATGTTTTATTTTGGAAAATTACAGGATTATCTCTCCCACACCTGTTTATGATTCACTCTTGACGCATGTCGAGATGCTTGCCTCGGTCACTTGGCTACCTTCTTAAAGGCCCAGCTCCGGCCGGCAACACATAATGCATTGTCGCTAAATTGAAATTGATTGTCCGTGGCACAAAAAAGGTTGGGGACCGCTGCAATCTAACTGCAATCTAATTAATTAATGCAAAACCTATCTAAACTAGAAATAAATTAACATATGAATTACAATATAAACACAAGCAATTGATATCGTTCCCTCTTGCAACTTTGACAGATGAAGGTGTACATCTGATCAGACGGGTGTGATCTAGTCTAGTAAGGGAATAGGGACCTCTGGTGACGACTGTTTTGAATCGCAGGCACCTTGTAACACCTGGTATTTAGAGTGAAATTGTGGTTTTTTTTAATATCAATGTATTATTATTATTATTATTATTATTATTATTATTATTATTATTATTATTATTATTATTATTATTATCCTGTTGTTGGTGTTGCAGGCTTATTTTCAGCCGTCCTCGTTTTTTGCGTCACACTTTTGTCGTAGCGCTTGTTGAAACTTGACGCCGCTTCCTGGTCGAAAAGGGGAACTGTGCCAGTTTGGGAAAGAAACGCATCCTTTCAGATGAGCACTGTGAAAGAACGTCTGAAGGTAATCTTACATTCATATCATCTTCTGGTACTTAAACATGCCTTGGTTACGTTGATTTTCTTGGCTTCCAACATTGCTGTGGTTAGTGATATCTGACAGCTTCGAAAAGTCGGAGATAATAAATCACTGTTGAATGAACGTCTTCGAATATATCTCAAGTGTTTAAAACATGACTGTAGCGTAGACATAGTTTGACTGTGAAGATTTTCATTAACAGTGAGAAATTGCAGGCCGTTTAGACTTACATTGTGATGTTTTCTCAAACTATTATTAAGCTAAGAAAGGTAATGGGACAATTAGAAGTCGTATGCAACAGGTAAATGACTTATTGAATACAAGTTCCACCTCTCTATATATGAAGTTTTAAAAGCTGTTGTAGTCAACTTTCTTTGAAATATTTTGATTTAATCACAACAGAAGAATGCAGGTCTGTATAACGTTACGTTGCGGATTAGTATAAAGCCTTCAAAAAGGACGTATCAGTGAGAAGCGGTTTTATATTTGGCGCACAGTTTAAAAAAAGTTTATAGTAACGGACACACCCTTGATCCTTTTATCCTAATCCTTAAAGATGATTTGATTTCTGGTAACTCCGTCCTTAATTGCACTCAACTGTGACCGCAGTTTACATCGCACAACATCTGAAGAACCTTGCTTCATCTCGGTGACCACAGGAGATGCTCTGAGGGTCCTACACAGCTGCTGACGTTTGAAGAGGCCTAAAGAGGGAGGAGTTATGGCTGGGGAGAAGCCTTCTCTGGAGGACGCTTACTCCACCCGAGTCATCAGGATGGTTTTCCTCACCCTTCTGTTCGACCTGCTGGGGTTCACCTTAATACTTCCCCTACTTCCTTCCATTTTAGACCACTACAGTCAAAAAGGGGTGAGACATTATTCTCTCCTGGCTAGTTTAACTGATTGCTTCTCTTAAGGAGGTACCATGACATTCAACATTCTTGCTTTGAATGTTCATTGTTCATTCACTGCATGAAGTAACGGCTTGTTTCGTTTGTTGGTCAGCATGGATCCACAGGTGGAGAAACACCCTCTCACTGGCCTCTTTGAGGTAGAAGGTGCACTTTAGAAGTGTATACCGGTAATTACAGACTGTAGACTGTCTGTTGCAATGCATGATTTGTCAGCCACTCTTTACTCAGTTGTCATTGGTCACTTTCTGCCCATAGGAAAACTGATTGTGTTCTAAAACGTTGTGGATCATTATGAACGCACCAGTAACAATGACATGGTGATGATCTACCTGCTACCCCTGACAACAACAGTCCTGTAATTATAACCTGACCAGTGATGAAACACTACAGTGCAACTAGCGTGGCAACAGTTGGGCTGTAGACTCAAAAGCTCAACCTATGAGGTTACTTGATGGTTCTAGTAAAGTGGTTAGTGTGATAAAGAAATGAAAATCTGCATTTTGTATACTGGCGTTTTCATAATCTATTTTGAAATTGGTTTTTGTTTGCTTTGTGTGTTTCTTGGGTTGAAACAGGATGCTGTGTACCAGTCACTGCAAAGCATTGTGGACTGGTTCAGAGGGGCTGTAGGAGTTCCTATGGAAACAAAATATAACAATGTACTTTTTGGAGGTAATTCTTTTTTTTTTTTTAGCTTCAGGACTTATTACCCAAACAGCTGTCAGACAGAGAATAATCCTTTTCTCGGAATTCTACTTCTTAGGTCTGATTGGCTCCCTCTACTCTCTGCTGCAGTTTCTCTCCTCTCCTGTGATTGGAGCTGCATCAGATCAGCATGGAAGAAGACCACTGCTGCTTTTAACTACTGTGAGTACAGATGAACCTATTTAATGTGAAACCATGATCCATGGCTTTTATTTACAAACTGAGCCACAGAGGTCAATGCTAATGTGCTCGTTCAGCAAGAGTTACATAATCTGGGATGTTAATGTGTTCACTGGGCTCGTAATTTAGAACCAGCATGTCTGTGCTTCTAGGTGGGTGTGACCGTCTCCTACGTTTTGTGGGCGGTTTCCCGTAGCTTCAGTGTTTTCCTCCTGTCTCGTGTTGTGGGAGGGGTGTGTAAAGGCAGCGTCAGCCTCGGTGCTGCTATCATCGCTGACCTGCCTTGCCCCAAAGCCAGAAACAAAGGAATGGTAAGGCATTAGCATGGTCTAATTGGATCCAGCATGCCCAGGGTCCTCAGGAGCAATTTTATCTGGTTAGTTTGTTTGTTTGGTTGCCACGCAGGCAAATTTGTCCTTGTTCACTGTGTTTTCCCACTAGGCGATGATTGGTGTTGCCTTCTCCTTGGGTTTCACCCTGGGACCGTTAATGGGGGCCTACTTTGCGCTGAGATCTGCGGGTGCGGAGTTGTTCTACCAAGGCCCAGCTCTGCTGGCAGTTCTCTTCTCCATAGCAGACCTGCTGTTCATCCTCTTCATGCTACCTGAGACTTTGCACAAGAACAGCAAGGCAGGAAAACAAATTATAATTATATCAAATTATAAAAATATTTATTATTTTTATTTACTTGGTATATTGAGCCATGCGTTTCCATATTTGTGTAACGTGTTTGATAGATGATGATAATTGTATCTAATAAAGGGCTCCTCAGATGTTTCGGAAGTTCAGGAGGTAGCGGATCTCCTCAACCCCGTGGCCCTTTTCAACTTCTCTGCAGTCACTAGAACAAAGGAGCCGCCATCAGTGCAACGTAGGCTGAGAGAAACATTCACCTATTATTCAAGTGTCTTTGGGTTCATGAAAGTTGCTATAAAAATACCATTTGTCATTATTATTAGTAGTATTTATTATGAAAGGCTTGTTGTATAGCATTAAACCGATCTGTTCTGTTCTTTCCCCAGTTTTGTTTTTCCGATTCTGTGTCCTAAGACATTCTTGTTTTCTTGTTTTGCATTAGAGACGCACAATCTTAAAGTGCTGGGATTGGTCTACTTCACCTACCTCTTCTTTTTCTCTGGGTTGGAGTTCACTCTGAGCTTCTTGACCCACCAGCGCTTCCAGTTCTCCAGGTACACTTCAGCAGAGCAGTGCTCACGTGCAGTAGCTGTACTCCATGTGCTATTGTTTGTAGTCAAACTGTGAAGGCCACGGTGTATTGTTTCTTTTGGAAGTTGAGTTTTGCACATTCAAGATGTTTATAGACATGTAGCTACAGTGAAGTATTTTGATGTCCGTTTAGGTTTTTTAATTAAAATGAAAGTTGTGTAATTACTATGGGATAGGCTCCCACTCATATGGTCTGCGCTGAATTCCTGCATTTTCCTCTCCCATCTTCAGTGATCTTAAGACAGTATATTTCTAAAGCACCATAACATTGTGCTAGTGGTCAGATGATTTAAATGACCATCATGGAGATGGTAAGATGAGGATTTTCTTCCCAGCATGCAACAGGGGAAGATGTTCTTCTTCATTGGTATCACCATGGCTCTATTTCAAGGTGGATATGCCCGCAGGATCCAACCAAGCCGTCAGATTCAGACAGTGCGCATGGTAAATCCCTCATTCCCAGCAACAAAAGAGAAAAAAATATTCAAAGACAAATAATATAACATGATTAAAGAAATAACAAACTTGCTTAAGCATTTAATACTAAATAACTTCCATATGTTATTGTTCCTATAATAAAATGATAACTGATGGGGGTTTTTTTTTGTTTGTTTTTTTTTTTTTTTTTTTGTGTTTTTAGGCAATATTATCAATCATTCCAGCCTTCCTGCTTATTGCAGTAGCGTGGAACTTGCTGCTGCTCTACAGTGGCCTGTTTTTGTATTCCTTTGGTAAGCACAGGCAGTTTATGAACATGCCTTGAGAGCAACATTTCTAAGACTGTTCTTTTTGCCTAAACACTTCCTTTCATTAGCATGTTTTTTCCTCTCCATTTCCTACAGCGGCTGCCGTTGTTGTGCCGTGTCTTTCAGCGCAGGTCTCGGGACACGGTGAGGCCGCGATCTGTGATTATCCCCTAGATGCAAGTCTTAAGGGTTCATTCCCATAAAGACAGTGGGATTTGAAGGATGCTCATATTTTCAGTACTTGTGACCTGCACTCATCCCCCAGCTGTAAGAGTAACTGTGGTCCTGATGTGCCCACTGCGCTAGGCACTGCCAGTCAGAAGGGCACAGTGATGGGTATTCTCCGCAGCCTGGGGGCGCTGGCACGAGCACTGGGTCCTGTTATGGCTTCCTCGGGTAAATAATCACTCCCTGTCAATCCGCTTATCAATAAGAAGCGTTAAATGTCTCTTATAACTGTATCCTGTACTTCAGCACTCCAGGAAGTAACTAATCTACATGGTTTCCTTTTACTGGAACCATGGCCAATGCTTGACCCTTTGAGCTGAATTCTTCCTGGTTGAAAGCATGTTTGAGTCTTTACGTTATTATCCAAATGTGAATACTGTTATTTCCCTTGCAGTGTACTGGCTGGCTGGAGCTGAGACATGTTTCATTGCCAGTTCAGCCTTCTTCATCGTTCCTTTGCTTTTACTGGGCTGCCTGAAGAGACACAAAGAGGACTAAGAATACCCAAGTTACATTCAGTTAAACTTGCTGTTTTTTTCTGTACTATAATTCCTTCTGAGGAATGACTTGCACATTCTTTATATTATAGCTTTATTATGGGATACACACACGTTTGTTATGTTTTTTTTTTAAATGTTTACACAACATTATAAGGTACTGGAAGTATAATTTTAAAAGATTGCAATGCAGTATATTTTGAACCCCTGAGAGTCAGAAGATTAACAAAGCTTAACTACAAATGTAAAGATGTAGTGATAAGTCTATATTATAATGGGAATTAAGGTAGAAACATTTTAAACTACTGGTTTAACCATTAACCAACTGGATAACGAAGTAATTACTCACACATAATACAGTATGTTCTGAAACACCTTTGAATGTTTAAAAGCTGAAAACATATTTCATATTTGTCTTTTGTATTTTTTTTAAATAAAGATATTATAAAGTCAGTTTATGGTTGAAATAATTTGCCCTTCTGGATTTCTAATTCCTGTCTAAAGCTATTAATGGTTTCTGCTGTGGAGCAGTTTAACCTAATGGTGTGGAAATCAAGCGAGCACTTTTGTGGTCTGTGTTTAAAGGGGCTACAGTTGTGGTGCAAATCTTCTAGCAGTGAATGTTTGCTGTGGTCTGAGAGACATCTGATGCACCTGCACTCTTCCATGGCTGCCCCATCTTTAGAGTCACAATACTTGTTTTTAGTGTCTCGAACACTGTATATCCAACCACAACCCTTGTTAACTGTGTGCAGCTAATGTGTGCTTCCCAAATTAAATGAAGAAAAAAAAAAAGTAGATCAGTAGAATAAAAAAGTAAAAGAACCTAGTCTGGATTGAAATTAAGCATGTACTGATATACATTGGAAAATATGGCCAGACTAGGAACACCTAATGGTATTTCTTCTATATCTGGGACTGTATCGCTAATTGAAGTTTGGAAATAAAAAACTTTCAAAAAAAAACAACAAAAAAAACAGACACACACAAACAAACAAATCCAAAACTGCACTCCTCCCCCACAGTGGTAATAAGCACATCTAGAAGTCTTTTGCAGAGACTGTCCTGAGGTGTTCTGAAGTAATCGTTTGGTATATTATAACAGACTTTAAGAGGCTTGAAGAAAGACAGGTTCCTACTATTGCTCAACTGTAAGGGGAGGTCCGAAGTTGAAGTTGTTTGTTCAGATTTTTCTTCTGTTTTTTAATACTGCATAGAAATTTCCTATATTTTCTGGTTGTATTTTAACAAAAAGACATATGTGGTCATTATAACACTGTTAAATTAATAAAACAATAAACCTAATGGTCGCCTAAGACAGTCCTGTATAAAACATGGGCTCATGCTGGATTCATATTTGGAGTTTCCCTATCCGTGATTTAGAAGTGATGCTATGATCTTAACTTTTCTGTTTATTGGGATGAAATGGGTCTACTAATAAAGAGTTTCTCTTGTTTAACGGTAGACCTCCAGCACACTCCGTGCTCAAGCCCAAGGAGGGAGGCGCTGTGTTATAACGTGAGCTGGTTAATGCTGTCTGCTTGGTGGTTGCTAAGGAAGTAAAAAAAAAAGTTTGCTGTGATGCAGACTGCTTAAGGTAATGGGATGCCATATCATGTTTGTTCTTTCAGTTTTTTGGATTGTAATTTTAAATCCATAATTTCATCATTAACTTCCACTACTGCGAACTGAGATTGCACTAGCAAGTCATATTTGATCAATTAGCCAGCTAGCTAACAGGTAGCTAACATTAGTTAGCTAGCATTCTGTGACTCACCGATTTATCTGATTATTATAGCTAGCTGTTATTTAGTGGTTATCTAATGTGTTCAGAGTAATACATATATCGGTAGCTAACGATATAACTTGAACAGCGAAATATGTAATTACTAGTTAGCTACATAGCTACCTGGTTATTGCCAACGAAACACAAAAGTAAGGGTTGGCTAGCAGTTGTAGCATGTTTGTTATAGGCCTGTGTAATTTATTTTTTGTTTGTTAATGTTATTATGCAAGCAGTTGTGAATTGGATAATATCTAGCTATCATCTATCTAGCTAGCTAGGTTAACGAACTTTCAGCTGTTTCTCTAGCTCCCCACCCAAGCTGGCTAACGTAAACTAGCTATTTCTAGCTGACCGGCTTCGGTATCAGCTGGCTTGTATTCCCTTTGTAAATTTAATAACTCACTTGATTCGATGGGATGTTTATATGTGTCCAATTGTTTGCGAAAGTATCGTTGTCAGTGTCTTCAGAGATCAGTGTCTGACTGATTATAATGAAGAAATAAGTTGGGCGATTTATACTTGAATTTCTGAAAGTTAAACCAGTTCATACCAGGCAATGACCTTTTTTTCATCCCCAGTATGTAAGCAGTTGAGAACAATGGCACTTGTTGGCATCTGAAAACAAGTGTGAAACTAGGATGAATGAGAATGGAGACACCATTGTACCATTCCAACCTGCTGAACCACCCTCCAGGAAGGAAACGGATAGCTTCCACATAGAAGGAGGGAATGAAGGAATCAGCAAAGAACTCGGAGGTACCAAGAAGCCTAGTGAAGGACTCCTAAACCCTGAGGATGACCAAAACCAAGATACAAAGATCGTTCCTTACCAGCCACATCCACCTTTTCTCCCCAGACCTCCTAGTATGGGGAAAGGAATCAGAACCCCCCTGTTTGAGGAGAAGATAAGGGGGAGGAGACTGAAGAACAGCCAGGAGAGCCTCACTGACCCGACCGAGACTGGCTCCAGCACAGACTCCCTTAAGGAAGACCAGGCACCTCCTACTCTAGGTAGCATTGCCAGTTTGAAGAATGGCCAAACTGATTGGGCAAAGGGGGAGTCTCCGCTGTTCCGGGACAGATGTAGCAGCCTACCTGGGGAAGATGAACGTCCTCACGGGCGAGGCCATCTGGCTGGGCAGCAGCCGAAACCCTCCAAAGTCATTTTGTCCCCCCTGCAGCCTGTGGGATCGTTCCCCCCACTGGAGCACAGCTTTGCCTCCCTGTCCTTAAGGTCCACTAATCGGATTGATAGGGATTGCTTGGATTATGGGAAAAGGGGCCCCGTAGAGAGGCTGCACAGAAACTTCAGTGATAGCCGGCTTTTGGACAACATGGTGTTGGATAGCTCCTCGGTCAGCTCCATGAAGTCCACCTTAAGTGCGCTGACCCCGATCCGACCCAAAGATGTGAGGAACAGGTAGGATTCTTTCATTTCTTTGGGTTATACAGCGCTTTTGTGCACTGTTAAACAGATGAATTGTCTCATGGGATTGGCATTCAGTGCTGTGCTCATGGTGGTATTTGGACGATTTATGTCCCATACAGCTTGCCGTCCATTGCTATGACACAGTGCTCTTTCCTGTTCTTGCTGCATGTACCTGCTATTTCAATTCCTGCTATTAATATGTACTTAACCAGTAATATTTACTTTGTTCACATGGTTTCATTTAGTCAAAGTAATATGTATTTATATAATAAACATTATTATTAATACAGTTTCTGATCCTGATGATTGAGTTTTACAACATATAGACACAGAACTTCTTAAAGTACATTTTTAGGACCTTTGAGGCTGTGATTGAGGGAACGTGAAATAAACAGTATGGACTCATGTGAACATATGGAGTTTAGGGTTGGATCAATAAGACTGTTGGTCAGCGCATGCCACTCCACCAAAAGAACCCTCGTTCAATATGAAATGGCTTTTGCACTTAACTGATGTGACGGACAGATTACTCTTGTATTTGTAACTGTATTAATTAATTAATTAGTTTTTTTTTTTCTCTCTTGTCTACCTGCCTGGTGTTGGTTTCAGGAGCTTTCTAGAGGGCAGCGTGCTGGGGAACGGGGCCTTGCTTGGCGCTGAAGAGCTGGATCGATACTTTCCCAACAGGCATGTGGGGATCTACATTGCCACCTGGAACATGCAGGGAGAGAAGGTGGGTGAGGGCTCGAGTGCTACAACGTTTCGCTGGTTGTATGGGGCCACGGTACGGCCGACCCCCCACCACCACCACCACGCCGACATCGTGAAGACACTCTGCAGTAAACGCTGAATGTGGCATCCTGTCCGCAGGGGCTTCCTAGCAACCTGGATGACCTGCTGCTCCCAACAGACACGGAATTTGCACAAGACTTCTACATCATCGGAGTTCAGGAGGGATGCCCTGACAGGTACGCTGTTGTTCCTGTTTACAAGCACGCGTGTGTGTGTGTGTATGTGTTTCTTTCTTCATCTCTGTCTCTTTCTTCACTGTCTTTGCCCACCTGGTGACCTCCGTGTGTTAACAGGAGGGAATGGGAGATCCGTCTACAGGAGACTCTAGGACCATACTATGTTATGCTCTATGCAGCTGCACACGGAGTGCTGTATCTCACCATCTTTATCCGGAGAGACCTCATATGGTTCTGCTCTGGTAAGCTCTTTACCCTCTATGTTTGCTGGCTATATGCAGTTTTCCTTTCATCTCAGAAGAATCTTGGACATATTTCCAGTCAGCACAGACTGACTGTTTGCTTTCTGGTGGCCGTTCCGGGTTGCTGGGCGTAGAGGTGGAACACGCCACCGTCACCACTCGTATCATCTCACAGATTAAGACCAAAGGGGCAGTGGGCGTCGGCTTCACTTTCTTTGGAACGTCCTTCCTTTTCATCACGTCTCACTTCACCTGTAAGTCAGACATTTTGTCTTCCAGAAAGCAGCACTCATGCTTATTGGAATGTTTAAGCGCATTCTAATGTATAATATGTTGCATTTTAAGCAATTCATTAAGACGAGGATTTTTCTAGAATTTTTTTTTTTTAAGCTGGAAGCCAGATGGAGGCAAATGAAAGATAGACGGATAGATGAATGAGTTTTTGTCACTTTAGTTCCACATAACATGGGGGAAGCATTTCTGTTCTAGCTGGAGATTCCAAAGTGTATGAGAGAGTCTTGGACTACAACAAGATAATAGAAGCTCTAGCCCTTCCCAGAGGCCTTCCTGACACCAACCCCTATCGCTCCATTGCCTGTAAGTGTGCTTTTTAAATGCCCTTCAGTGTTTCATGTTTGGTTGCTGCCAGCGATTTAATGTTACATGGCATTTTTATTTTATCTCCAGCGGATGTGACCACCCGGTTTGATGAGGTCTTCTGGTTCGGGGACTTTAACTTCCGCTTGAGTAAAGACCGACAAGGAGTAGAGGACATTTTGAACCAGCACACTGGGAAAAACATGGGCTCCCTCCTCCAGCATGATCAGCTTCACAAAGAAATGAAACATGGTGAGTGTGGACTGATTCTCCATTGCAAGTGAACCTCAGTGATTTCCTGGAAACCTCCGTACCTTCACTTGACTGTGCCATTGAAGTTGCCTTAATACACAGAGTAATAACCTACTCTATGGCCAACAGGGTATCAGTCTTAGCCATTTCAGAAATTATCTGACTGGTGGTAACTTGTCTTGTTTTCAGGCCAGTTGTAATATCTTACCATCATTTTTTTTCAAAAAATGTTTTTTGTTCTTTTTATAAAGTTACAAGTGATGTCTGCATATTCTGTGTATTTATGTATAAATGTGTAGATCAGTCCATGCTGTATTCTTCGAAGTTTGCATAAACAGTATTTACAGAAGTATCAGTTGTTACAGTATAAATGAATATTGTAAGCAATTAGTTAACAACTACCCTTTGGTAAAAAAACAGGTCATGAGAACTGACACTAATATGAAGGGTGAAGTTGATGGTAACTTAGTGACTTTGACTGTGAATGTATGGAAGCCTGTTATCACTGTCAGGGTGTGTTAAGCATCCATGTTGTATGACTAAGATAAAACCTTCTATCTCATGAAGAACACACTGATTCCTGTTCACAGGTTCCATCTTTAAAGGGTTTCAGGAAGCCCCTATCCACTTCCCCCCCACCTACAAGTTTGATATTGGCTGTGATGTTTATGACACCACATCCAAGCAGAGAACGCCCTCATACACAGTGAGGAAACAATATCTTCAACTCTTCCTTAGTGTTATTTTATTTTATTTTAAAGACGACGACAACAACAACAAAAAACTTTTATTATTGTTACTGCAGGATCGAATCCTTTTCAGGAACAGACAAACTGACGATATCAAAGTTCTTAAGTATGCCTGCTGCTCATCTATCAAGACGTCAGATCACCGGCCTGTCGTTGGAATGTTCCGGGTCAAACTCCGCCCCGGCAGAGACAAGTAAACACTCCAGTTCATTATCTTGAAGGCACACATTTGAACGTTTGCAGATTGACGTGGACAAGGGTTGCTTTTAGTCTTGGACTCTTTGGGTGTATGTTTGGATATGGATATATATATATTTTAAGATGTGTCAATACAAATGTTTTGAGGTAATGAATCACATAAGTTGGTTTGTTAGTAAAAGGGCCTCCAGCTCTCAGTGATTGTTAGCATTTCCAGGTATCATGATTGTCCCGTACTTGTCCTTCAGCATTCCCTTGGGAGCAGGTCAGTTCGACAGAGCCGTGTACCTGGAAGGCATCAGAAGAAGGATGAGCAGAGAGCTGAAGAGGAGGGAGGCCGTGATGAAGAATCAGAGCGCCGTTTGCTCCATCTCCTGATCTTGGATCAGGCGGCCGCAAGCCCGACACGCCAAGACCGCTCACTCCCCTGGGCTGAGTTGCTGACTCAGGAAGCTGGACTTTCAGGACCAAAAAGAAACTCAGAACTATGGGAGATGTAGTGTGTGGCCCACCATCGGAGCTATTAGTCAGTGTTTGCCACGCCAATGTAGGGGCTTGGAAAAATGGCTGAGCCTGGATGTTCAAGTCTGCTAGCTGGAGTTGCATATATATAAAGACAATGCATACTTTGTAGTAAACGGTCCGTTTATACACTGGTACAGAGGACAAGCCATGGTTAGAAATGAAGCAGACTTCTCTTTCAAGATGACCTTTTTACGACCCACTTACCTTGTGCACTATGTTTTACTTAACAGCTATGCCTGTGTGAGTTTTGTATTATTTTTGTACGCTTATATTTAAGGAGAGATGAAAAGGTTGTTTTACCACTTGCAAATTTTGTAACTAAAGCAGTGTTCAATGACCTTGTGCAGGTAACTCAACGGTTCAATTCCCTCAAGCTTCTGTGGGACACAGATTTATTACTAACCCCGTGAATGTTTGTTCTTCCCTTGACTTTGTTTCATGAATCCCAATTGCACACTTGTAATTATTACAGAGATTATTTTAGTAACCATTTAAAACATATGCTGGTACCTTTTTGCAGGTACCATCTTTAACTAAGAAACGTAATCATTTTATGCACCACTTAACTGAACTTTTAAAAAGTGCGACTCAATTTGTAGAGGTGCAGCAGATCATTCATTTAGACTCATTAGAGGCTTTGCTTGGACACTGGTCCATTGCCTTAACTTAAATCATCTAACTTGGTGTCATCTGGCCATGCTTGTATGGTAGCAGGACTGTTTCTGACTAACCAGACATAAAGCAAGGAACTGTTCTCCTCTTGCATGGACTTGAAGTACTGGTGAATCACCATTCATCACCTCCATCACTGCTATTAGAAAGTGCCTGAGATCAAGTTTATGACTTTTCTAGGACTTTTCTAATATGTTCCTTTGTTTCAAACCAAGTAACAGCATGTTCTAAATGTTTACAAAGTTATTTAAATTATATAAAACCTATTTATGACTTGCATTTAGTGTTGATTTATGCATGACTGGTGTTAAAACTCTAAAGAAAAACATACAGAAAAATATGTAAATGTATGTAAACATTTATAAACATACATTTTTTTCAATAGAAGGAACACAGTGGAATCACATAAAAAGGATCAGGACTATTAAGATGTTAAAAATAAACATTTCTTCTAAAACACTGTACAGCTAATGTGAAAAGAATGATAAGACTTTCCCAGTATGCAAGACATCTATATTTGCTACATGACGCACTGATATGAACATCTGGCAAATACCACAGCATGGACAGAAACCTATTTGCATGCCCACAGGACATATGACAACATAAAACTCTGTTCAACGTGGTCTCTTGATGGAAATATCACTCAGATTAGATCCAAAATGTGCACTTTATTTAACATTTACATTTAGATGTACAAGGGTTTATAAGACAGACGTGCTTAGATTTGGGGAGAAACTTTAGATCTGGGAGTATCAGAATAAACTGACAATTCCAATTGTTAAAGTGAACATCCAGACTCCAAAGAAAGTACTTTTATAAATGGACATTTGGACATAATCCTGGTTGCAGTTTAAGGGTGCTAAATCTATGCTTAGTCTTACAAGAAACCAAATCAATATAATAACAAAGCCTATTTCAACACACATGAACGGTAGTGACCTTAATCAGAATATTTTAGACACCAGTATTTGTCAGGATATTCAAACTGTTATTCAAACTAAGTATGATGATTTTGCATGTTCCTCCTCATGAACTAGTTAAATGTCATCTCCAAAAACGTGAACTGGTCACTGTGTAAAAGTGGGTCTGGGGGGGGGAGAAATACCTTTTGGACCTGCACTGATCATTTTACAAATATAATTAAACTCTAATTTTCCTTCTTACAAAAACCCTACTATGGCTTCAAGGCCTAGATACACTCATCCAACACTTGCTCCACTATGGCCAAGTTCTTGGACTGCATGCACCAGTGTTTCATACTTAAAACACGTGGAAAAAAAGCATGCCTGACCAAATCAACTAACCAACCAACCATCAAGGGGGTCATATGCCTGCATGAGAAGAACATATGAAATCTCTCCGACAGTGATCAAGTAAACCAGTTAAATACAGATCAGAATTTCAAATAACCGAGTTGTTTCTCCACCACATATTTGCAATGCAATAAACTGGTAATAATAATTCTTCTGCACTTCTCTGTGGGGCTCTTGGGTCTGATCTACTGTGTCCTGTGTATCTTGGCCTTGCAACCTCTTTTTCCAAGCCTATTTTTGAGGACCATAGATGTGGGATTAAAAACAAAACCATGCAAACGATGAGTCGGGACAAAGTCCTGTGGGGCAAAATCTGTGCCTTGTCTGGTCAAGTTCACCCTCAACCCCCCCCCCAGCAGGAGGCGAAGGTCCGTGGTTTTGAGGTCATCGTGCGAAATACTACACAGCAGAGGCGTGGCTGCAACCTCCCCGCCCGTCTCCACCCGGCACACCGGTTCCAGCGAAAGTGGTGGTGTGGGCGGGTCCTTGGAGCTAGCGGCGACGCCCTCCTACCGGAAGAGGCGGTACATGCGTGGCAGCCGACCGTCTTTGCTGGAGAGGGCCGCCTGGATGTGCTCGTACGAGGGCAGCTCGGTCAGGTCGCCCAGCGCTGCCACGGACGGTTTGCTCCGCAGCATCTTGGTGGTCACTCTCTTGATGTCGCTGGATGTGACGCTGCCTAGGGAAGAGATGAGGGAAGAGATTTAGCCAACGCTAAATGCTCAGTCTGGTGGAACAGTAACACAAAAACAGTCACACCCAGATCTGCACTTTTAGCATAAAGGCCAGTATGAAACATGGCCTTACTGATGAGTTGGCATAGCTCATGGGGCAGCTTCCGTTTGCCTGTGGCCAGAACCTGCCGACCCACATCCTCAAAGATGACAGGCCTGGACTCCAAGTTCATCATCAGCATGGACTTCAACTGGGTCTTCGCTCGTTCCAGCTCCACCTACGTGGAAATGTTGCCATAAAACCGCATTCAAGACTTACCCTGTGCAAGCAGACTTGCTAAATGCAGAAATCCACATGCCCCACCTCTCCTGCAGTGCCTGCCATCTGGATAAACTCTCTCGTGATTATCTCCACCATTTCCCTCACCTAAAAGAGAGAGAAAGAAGGAAAAAAAAAAACCCACTTCCTAGTAAACGTATCCTGCCGGATCTGAGGAATCGGCTTTCTCCTTCCGGTCGGTCCGGACATACCTGTCTTGGATCAGCACTGGCATGGATGCAGAGAAGACCACTGTCCTCATAGCTGTGATGGTAAGAGGTAGCGTTGTACATCCAGTGATGTCTGGAAAACCACAGAACAGTTCATGAGATGCCTCATTTAACAAGGGGGGCGGGTATTTAAATATTTAAAATGAGGTTTTATATATTTTTAAGTAATGTTTCATCTACATGTACCACAATCAATTAATGCAATACTATTAATATAATTCCAATATTGCAAATTACGTACAAAAATCAAAGGCCATTATTCATAATGGAAGAATTTGAATGGGGAATGTTATTTGAATGTTATTTTTGCACCCAGGAGAACAAGCTCTTCTGTCTTTACAGCAAAATACTTTTCAGCACAAGTCCATATTCATTAGTAAAGTACTACCAATAATAATGCACTGAGAATCATACTGATATACCCATCAAATTCAGGCATTTGTTGTTAAAAGATGTGAACTAAAAACTGTGCTTGGAGCACGTGAAGCACATTAAACAAATAGTCTGTGATGCTAAAAATATTCAGGCATGATGCATTTCAGTTGCACTACATGGCAGGCGAAGAGAGCCGTACCTGTTCAGAACGTTCAGGTAGAGGCGAGTGAACATGCCTTTACCGGGGCCGCCTGCAGAGAACGAGCCTCCCCCACCCATCATCATGTTCAGGACGGCGAATGGGATGAAGTCGTCTTCCTGCAGTGGGTGGGAACGACATTACACAGGAATCGCATGGCGACGGACGTCCGGCCATTACGAACTGCTTAAAGGTCGTGTCCCCATCTGACCGGTGCGCAGACCCACCAGGAAGGAGCAGGTCTCCAGGCCGATCATGATGTGCGTAAGCTCTGGGATGGGTGTGGGTCCCAGGCTCACGTCAGACATGTCCTTCTCCGTCTGTAAACACACGGCGCACATCATCAACCCGCGTCACCGCGATGCTTGCGGTTGCCTCCCGTATCCACGGCGACATGCCGCCTCCTGTATCGCCTCAGCTTACCTTAACGATGCCTCCCGTGTACTGGGCCACGGAGCAGTCCACGTGACCCGGCGCACTCGTGCCCCACACAGGCTTCACGTCCAGCAGGTGCTTCCTGGCATACTCCAGCAGCCGCTCGTGCTCCACCCCCACCCCGGCCAGCACCATCCGCTCTGGGCAGTAGTAGCTGCGCAGGTAGGAATGCAGCAGCTTCCTGTCGATCTTCTCCACGTTCTCCACAGGGCAGAAACGGGGCAGGCCTACCGTGTTCCCCCTGTACGCAGCCTGACAGCACCAGAGGATGAAAAAGTGCCACACGTTTTGTCATGATTTCTGGCCAAATATTAATGTTTTATCCTGGACTTAAATCTTCACTAAAATGCCCAGAGATGTAAAAAAAATTCATGATTTCAGAAAAACATAAGTGCAGTTTTTCAGAGCAATATTGCAATTTAAGTAACAACTTACATTGTTTCAATATGAAAATCATTGCTGCTACCTTTTAAACATTAGATCTATTACAACTAAGTAGATAAACAAATATGTAAATAAACATTTTAAAAGCAATTTAGGAATCTTATTCCAATCTTGAAATATATTTTACTAAAATCACAGCTCATACACTTTCAAAACTGCATTCTCTTGATAATGTCATTTTGAAGATACCCAGAAAACAGAAGACCCACAATCTACTGTCCAGCCCTTAACTGAAAGAGCACGTTTGATCTGAAACATGCTTTAACCCGTTTCCACAAAACAGGACCCAAGCATAGACAGACTTGCAAACACGGTGGCCCCCACACTCACAGCATGGATCATCTCTGTCAGTAGTGGCTCAGGATCAGGTCTCATATTCAAATCTTCCAACTCAAACCTCACGGTCATTCGAGTCATCTCAAGCTCTTCATCTGTTAAAAACACCAGAGCCACATTCTTAGAAACTGCCCAAGGAGTCCACCCCGTACAGAAAGCACAGCAGCAAGCCCTCACCTAACAAACGCGGCTGAAGAACAGCATCTGCTAAGAGGCTAACCACAGCATCCAGACCTTTGACTTCAGCTGAAACTGCATACATTGTTGTATCCCTGAAAAACGGCAGTAAGAATTGCATGAGGCATAGCAGTAGCGGTTTGTTACAAAGCACCTGACAGTATATCAATCTGCAGCACACCACACATTCCATGTAGTTGAATACAAGTTTTGCAAAGGTTTAAAAGAATCAGCATAAAGCTGTGCTACGCAGAATAATGACATTGGGGGAAGTAAAATAAAAATTTTAAACAGTAAAACCTGGATGTCTGACAGTCACAGATTCCTCCATGTTTCTCCAGTGACAGAAGTATTTCATCTTTACTTCCAAACTGGGATGTAGACTTGAGAATATAAAACATTAGGGAAATGTTCAGGGGACAACATCTTCACTGGTTTATAACAAGAAGACAAAAAAAACATGTTTACTTACAGAAAAAGCAAGTTTTTCCAAAAAGTGTGCAATTCCACTAGGATATTTTGCTTCGTGACGAGATCCTGAATTCACCAAAACTGAAAACAAAATGTAACGGTAAGTCATCTGGCGGGTGATGCAACCTGTAACTGTTGTAACGGTAGCGAACACAAACACCAGAACGTTAGACTTACTTCCTACGGTGCAGAACTCGCCAAATTTGTTTTGTGATGCAACCCTAAGGCCGTTCTCTAAAGTGGTTATTTTAGTCTCGTATTTTTCTTGACCATCAACAGAGGCAAATATAGGTTTGGGTATTCCAGGTAACGGCATGGACA
>JAOYMR010000005.1:5602529-5614796 GCA_025802075.1 Tenebrosternarchus preto
CACATTTCTATTTAAATTTCAATTTTAATTACAAACACAAAGTTATATGGAATATAAATGACGTTTAAAAATATTTGTTTTAATCATGTATTGTATTTATGGTAGTTTTTGCAGAAACACTAAAATAACATTACTACTGAATTAGTCATTTAGACTTTTCATTTTTATTTGCAAAATTAGCTCCGCACTTCTCAAGAGCCACACGTTTGATTCAGTAGACTCTGGATACCACACAGGGGTTAAACACTACACATGCGCAAAAGTAACGTCATTTCCACCGCTCTTGGGAGTTTTTATCAGGAAATGCCAGGTCCTGTTTACGTTCATCTACAGTGTATATTCACGTGTGCAAATTTATAGGTTCTTATACCATTTCGGTGTAACTTTACATATAAGAAATGCCAGGAACGATCAAAGATCTCTCTTTGCACTACGACCCCGTTAATGAGAAAAACACGTTTACAAGTGGCGACGTTATTAACGGACGAGTTATCTTAGAAGTGACTAAAGAAGTCAAGATTGATAGTCTTTACGTAAAGTGTAAAGGGGATGCTAACGTTCGCTGGAGTGAGAGACACAATGACAAAACACACGTCTACACTGCTCATGAAAGATACTTCAAACTTAAGCAGTTTTTCATTCAGGACCCGTCCAAAAAGGGTAAGGAATATCTTGTTACTATCAGACCGGAAAAATCTCATGCGCTCAGCATTCTTCAAACGGATTTTATGTCCTTTTGCACACGTACCATGTTATTTACATTTGGGCGTGATAGGCGACAATGTTCGGCTAAGTGCTGTATCTCCTAAAGTAAGATAAAAAAAAAATACACAAGGTGACTACTTACTTGCGTTCCTTTTTTTACAGGAGAAAGTGATCCAGGTGTCATTTTAACAACTGGGGAAAGTTGTAAGTGTTTTTTTTTTTTTTATACATCGATTAATTACAGTCACTTTAGGAAAATAATCGTATCGCGTAGGCGTATATATTTACTGTATGCCGTCACGTAACCTGAGTATTTTGTTTCTACGAATTTCCTTTTTTCATGCTCCACACCCTTTTATTTATTTTTTATTATTTATCTATTTTTTTAAACTTCCAGACAGTAATGTGGTTAGGCCAGGAAGCCATGTTTTTCCGTTTAGCTTTCAACTGCCCCAAGGGTGAGTAACACATCTAATACTTTTTAATTGCCTTTTTAAATGGCCTTTTTAGTTCTCTTTACTGTAGACATTGTGCTTTTCATGATTGCTTAGTCCCCTCTCAACTAATTTTGCTCATAAGATATTGTAGCACTGTATTGTTCTAACTGTATTGTTGGAACAGAACCCTGGTCAGATGAACAGCCTTGTGCCAGGCAGCAGTTCACAGTGCATTTTGGAAGGCTTTGGTGTAAAATTAAACTGAATTAAATTTGCTTCATTTGATTCTTGGATTTACTCCAGTTATCACCTTGATATTAAATGACACCAGCCTTCCATCCAGCTGTATTCATTGTCTTGAACATCTTTATAAGAAAACCGCCATCACTGTTTAGGCATTAGTCTACACAGAGCACCTCTTAAGCTATAGAGGAACAGGAAAGTAAAAATGAGTTTGCATGGTGGAATGTATGTAAGAAACATTTATCAAAAAATGATTTATGAATGGAGTTTACATTTAAATAGTAATATGTATGCTTATACAAATTTGAAAAAATACAGATCATTGTCACGTATGCTTCATTCTTCTCTGCAGGTCTATGCCACCATCTTATAAATCATACTATGGCTCAGTTAAGTACATTCTTGAAGTCACACTGGATCGTTCATGGAGAATAGATCGTACTGCTATCAAAGAAATCACCTACGTCCCAGGGATTAACAGTGTCGATCCCAGTTTAATGGTATGTAGCCATGTGAAAAGTGTACATGCACCCTTCTGCATTGTTCCCCATATTGGCAGGGGTGGAGTTATGCCAGCCACATCTCAGAACTGTGACCACAGCACTGCTTGTGGTTAAGTTGTTACAATGGACAATAATGTGCTGGTAATAACATTACCTCAGGAATCTCATGCACTTTAGCACTGCATGCTGAGATGTTAAAGTCTAGTTTTTTGAAGCTACTGGAATGTAACCTAGATTAGATAATTTGGTGCTGATTTTCAAATTTTACATATTTTAAACAAATCTTCACTTTTTCATGAAATACTTAGGTCCAGCTACCATCTTTTTAAAATGTGTATGGTTTTAATGTCATTTTAATGCAGTAACAAGATGACAAACTGTACACATGTATCCTTTGAGCAGGCCTCTCTATTATTTTGCTTTCTGTTTTGTTGTGATCCTTTGCAAGCAGATCCCACAGAGTGGTACAACAGACAAAAAGATGAAACTGTTCACCTCAGGAAGTGCCTCAGTAAGAGCGTCAGTGGAGAAAACGGGTTATATGCAAGGTCAGTGGAATTTTAACTCCCATATCCCACCGAACCATAATTCCACCTGTTTCAGGCCACTGTATGGAGCTTCTGACTTTGTCTTCAATCATTCTTTCCTCAAGGTGAAGTTCTCAAGGTTTCCACTGATATTGATAACTCTTCATCTCGCAACCTCAAACCGAAGTACAGTCTTGAGCAAAAACAGACCTTCCGTGCTCAGGGTCGTCATAAATATTCTACCAAAACTATATTCAAAGAGGTTGGGGATTCCATTCCTTCAGGATCAAAGCAAACGGTCACCACCCAGCTCACCATCCCATCTGATGTGGAACTCAGCATTATAAATTGTGGTATTATCAAAGTGGAATATATATTCAAGGTACCAGTGGATAATTTCTCATTCATATAACCATTTGCACATGAAATTCATAGAAAAGTCATAGTCATCCAGTTACCCAAGTTGCCCAAACTACTGTATTTCCTAATCCATTTATAAGTCACATGCCAAGGAAAACTTTTTCAAGTAGTGTTTTATATTTAAAAGTGATACTGTTATTTTTTTATACCGTGGTCTTGTAGGTTATAACTTACATTCATCAATATAATTTTTGAAGGTACATTTTAAGTTGTGGTGTATTTTATAAAATGCATCTTTCATTAATCTTAAACCAAGAACTAAGGTTTAGAAATGTTCTAGAAATAAACATGTTTGCTGTGATAATTTGCTGTAATAACCTCGTGATTTTTCTCAGGTCTATCTGGACGTCCCCTATGCAAGTGACCCAGAGATCCATTTTCCAATAGTCATTCTGCCTGCAGGTCTAATTCTTGCTCCGTTGCAAAGCCAACCAGGTTTTCAACCCTTTGGGAAGCCTGGCGCACCAGGCTGGAACAATGTTCCACCCCAGCCTGTATTTCAGCCCGGGCCCACTGGTGCTGCCTATGGACCAGCCCAAGGGTTGTACCCCAATATGCACCCTTCACCTATGCATCCACAGCCAACCAATCCAGATTCACCACCTCCTTCCTATGCTGACATCTACCCGAATCCAAACACTCCACACCCAGGATACAGTCTACCTCCTTCGGCTCCAACTTTCAGTTATCCAAATCCTACACTGCCCCACCCAGCACCAAGTGCTCCAGAGTTCTGTCCAAATCCACCTGCCCCAGCCTATGGGACTGAAGGTGGGGGCCCAGGTTATTGGCTAAATCCAACCAATCTCACAAACCAACCAGAGCCTTATCCAACCAAAACGCCTGAGAAGCATGAATAATTAGACCTACCTTTGACCCCTTATTCTGATGGGGTTTTACATTATGCACAAAAAACCACAACTATGCCGCATGAACTGACATACGGATGGCATCAGGATGCAGGCTTCATTATTATGGTTTTGCAGTCAGTCAGGCTGAGAATCGAAGCTTTTATGGTAGCCGATGTCATAGAATTCTAAGACGTTACATTCAAAATCATGTGATTTCCTTTTCCGTTATAAATCAAAAGTTGAATGCCTTAAGGTTCCATTGATTTAGACACTTACTATTAACAGTGGTAACCCTCCACAGAGCCCATTTGAGCTTCTCTTCTCACTTACACACTCCAAACACTGAACACACTCCAAATAAGACTAATCAGTATCTCATAACTTAAATGTTAAATGTACTAAAATGTGGATTTAGATATATATAAGAAAAATGTAGCCAATTTATATTTTATTCATTCATATGTTCAGCAATGTGTACAATAATTGCATTGTAGCTGTTGTATGGTACAAAAAATATTTCAGTAGTTTTTAAAACAATTGCAATTTAAATATGGAAGTGTAAAAATGTATTTACTTTGGGAAGAAATTGTACATTATAGTACGTTTTACATCATTATATGAGTAAAATTGAATTAATTCTGAATGTTTTTTTATAGGAAAAGCAGATGTTCTTTTCCAAGATAAACATTTTGTTTGGAAATAGTTTGACGATCTTACAGCAACATATTGATTTCCAATTTGATCTTAATTTGCTAATACTTTTATTTTTTCATATCTGTTTTGTATCTTTGTCAACAAAAATGTATAATAAAAAAATTGAATAAATGAGGCGTCAAGTCAAGTGCAGAAGACAACTAATGAACTGTTTTATACAGAGTGATGTAACATTTAAATATTTGAAAAATACAGCAATGGGGTCTTTTATTTGAAACGTCAGTAATAAGTCACATGGAGTGGAGCAGTAGTATTTTCCCCCCAAAATACTACCTTGTGTTTATGAACTAAGCTCGGTGAAACGCATGGAAATTAAGTTCCCTTGAGATCAATGTATGTTTCAGTGTCTTTAAAGGACTAACTCTTGCTCCTTCAGTGTCATTGAATTGTATATCCTTGTGGGTCTGTCAGGACAATAGATTCTTCTGTCCCAAGAGCCTGACAGATTTTTTTCACCCAGCATTACAGG
The DNA here is from genome assembly GCA_025802075.1 of Tenebrosternarchus preto. Classification (NCBI taxonomy): domain Eukaryota; kingdom Metazoa; phylum Chordata; class Actinopteri; order Gymnotiformes; family Apteronotidae; genus Tenebrosternarchus; species Tenebrosternarchus preto. The sequence continues at coordinate 5,607,399 of JAOYMR010000005.1, forward strand.
AACAGTGGTCTCTGTTTTGGTAAACTGGATTACAATACCCCTGCTGGGCACCTTCTTTCCCATCTTTAGCTTTTGCAACATTGTCACGGGACACCCTCAGGGGAGTCCCAAAAAGCGTTAGGAAGACGTTTATTTACTTTCGGTTTCGACAGTGCCAAACAGCGACTTAAACGGACAAACTCGCATGAATGTAGCATCGACGCTGATACATGTAGCGACAAAGACTCAGAGACGTACACGCTTTAATACACTCACCCTAACGAGACGAAACGTATAACGACGAGACCAATCACACACGCCACATGTATACATAGAAATTCACGTTTTCTCTTACACATAAACAGCATATACACATAAAAAATATGTACTTACACGCTCTTGAGTTTAGCTGATAGAAAGCTGCCAGTGGAAACATGTAATGCTGACAATGGAGAGGAACTGACCGAGAAGGTGCCACCAAGGCCATATCTTAAAATCTGTAACTGAAACAAACAAAAAAGAAAATAAAACTGGAAAATTGAAAAAAATTGTGTTCAGGTGCTTGCTGTGCAATCCCAATAAGATGCCGCTCTTAACTTATTTTATTAAAAAAAACATGTATTAAAAATATGAATTATATAAACATATATATTTTCTGTCATTTCTTTTGTTTTTTTTTGCTCCAAGAACAGTACAATAGTATTATTACGTAATTAGCCCCGCACTTCTTAAGAAGCACGCGTTTGCGTAGTACGCAAGGGTTAACACTGTTCATGCGCAATGCAATTGCAAAGCAACGCCCTTTCCACTGCTGTGGGGAACTTTTAACAGGTGTCAAGTCGTGTTTGCATGCATCTGCTACAACGTAGAAGCGAGTGTGCAGCTTTATAGTTCTTATCCCAATCTTGGTACAATTTTAAATATAAAAAAATGTCGATCAAAGATCTCTTATTGCACTACGACCCCATTAATGAGGAAAACACGTTTACAAGTGGCGACGTTATTAACGGTCGGGTTATCTTAGAAGTGACTAAAGAAGTCAAGATTGATAGTCTTTACGTAAAGTGTAAAGGGGATGCTAACGTTCACTGGACTGAGACACACAATGACAAAAAACGCGAGTTCAAAGCTCATGAAAGATACTTCAAACTTAAGCATTTTTTCATTCAGGACCCATCCAAAAAAGGTAAGGAATATCTTGTTACTATCAGGTTGAAACGAAAAAAAGTCCGCAGTTTCCAAACGCATCCTAGCTTATGTGCATCTGTGCGATATCATACTGTGCGGTATGCAGATCTCCTAAAGTAAGATGAAAAATATAATACAAGCCAACAACTGTTTACTTGCGGTCCCATGTGATATTTTTTAGGAGAAAGTGATCCAGACGCCACTGTAACAACTGGGGAGACTTGTAAGTTTAGTTATTTTATATGCCATTTATTTACAGGCATTTTAGGGAAATAAAAATAGGATCTGTGGTGTAGGCGTGAAATTTGTTTCTATGCATTGCCTCTTTTTCATGCTTCCCCACTATTTATTTATATTTTTATTTAATTGTTTTCCAACTCCCAGACAGTAATGTGGTCATGCCAGGAAGCCATGTTTTTCCATTTAGCTTTCAGCTGCCCCAAGGGTGAGTACCGCATCTAATACTTTTTAATTGCCTTTCAGAAAAGGTTCATTTTAGTGTGTGAGTTCTCTTTACTGTAGACAGCGTGCTGAAGTAATGCCCATTTAGTCCTATTCAGGATTGTTCTTCCCATCTCAATTAAAGTAGCTCATAAGATTTTGTAGCACTAATAACAAAACCATAATGTTACCGTGAAGAACCACTTCCATTAGGCAGAGTGTTTTAAAGCATTTGCTTTAACAGTTGAAGTCTGGTCAGATGACCAGCCTTTTGGAAGGCCTTGGTGTTGTTCATTATGCACTCTAGAACATTAATGATGCATTAATGTTCTAGATTGTTAAATAAAACATTAATGATGCATTATTTTTGAATGCTTAGTAGAACATTAATGATTATTAGAATTCAAGTTAGGATATTGCCTATAAATTCAAATAAATGCCCACAGTTACTATCTACTTATCCAGACGCAGATGAAGGATCAATCAACTGTCCTGACCCTTCTCAACACCCCTGATCCCCCCCCTGCTGTGGCCCAACCCTGGACTGCTATATTCATAATTTTTTATTCTTTGTATTTTGTTTATATATTTATCTTCTTGTCGTGGTGACGGGTGTCAGCCAGAAGAAACCCTGTGTCAGATCCAGCAACACCATGTCCCACCACCAGAGGTCTCACTCCCCAGAGTTCTAACTCACTGCATTTTTCCAGCTCTCCTGTTCCTCATCTCCACGATTACATTCCTATATAGACTCTCCCATACATTCACTCATTGCAAAGTATTGCCAACATTTGTTAGCATGCTGAGTGTTTCTTCTTGACTTCCTCTGCCTGGTTAAATGTTGATTTCTCTTCTGGTTCTGGATTTTGTCTCCCCTGGTTTGCCCCAGTGTACCTTTGCCTGTTCTTGTTGTTGTTATATATATTTTTTGACTCTCTACCTGTTTTTTGGATCCTGTCTTCTCCTGTCCCCTTTGTTACTGTTGCTGATGTTTCATATCTGGTTACTCTGCTCTGTTCCCTGACTCTGTTACTGCCTGCTCCCATCATTAAAGAGCACATATAAATAATCCTGATTTGATTTGATTTTGATTTGATTTAGATGTGCATGAAATTGTAAGAGTGAACACCACAATAATATTTTTAATTACTCTCATCATACTTCCCCTCTTTGTGTCCATATATGATTGAAAACCATCATCAGGTTCATGTTCCCTTCAGTTAAATAAAAAAAAAAATGCATCAACTGTAGAATTCACTCTGATTGCGGATACTGCAATATTACATACATATAAAAAGCAAAAACTTTGCTAATAGTAATGAGGGCTAAAACAGGCTGGTAACCAAACATTACCCCAGACTGGAAGCGCACAAAAAAATACCAGTATCATTCCAGTATCATGGTGATTTTTTCTTTCTTTTTCTTGTTGAATCTTCTCTGAGGAAAGTTTATAAAATGCACAAAAGGCTTTTAAATGGAAAAAATAGGCTATTAAGGAAAGGAAATTTTGTCTGAGCCTGGATGTTGGATGTTCTAAATTTAAAACCAGTGGAAACAAGGAAGACATGATTTAAAAAAAATATATCGTACAGCAACTTGATATGTGATTCATCATTACAGATGAAAAGAAAAAAAATGAGAATGCCTTTTATTCAAAGCTGAGGTAAACCCCCCCTCCCCCTCCAAAAACAAAACAAAATAGACATGTCGCTGAACAGATGTTTTCAATACAGTTTCCATCAGATGATCTGAGCACAAGCAACAGCTAAAAAAGCTAAATCAGTGATAGCGGTCCAGATGCTACAGGAACGGTCGAATCAAAGGGCAGAACAGCTTATAAAAATGTGTTGCCGTGGCAATGATGCCTATTGTGAGTAATCATTAGACCTATTTTATGCTCAGTGTAACAACTACTGTTATTCTTGTACTGGTACAAGCTGTCATGTATGGACGTTTATTTAACTGGAATGGCTTGAGCCAAAATTTGCAATGAAAATGTTTGAACTTTACACTGAGATGAGTATAAAATACGTATTGTAAAATATGGTGCGATTGGTGGGGGATTTGTCATTCTAATGTTAAAATGTATAACAATGTGCTATACATTGTGCAATGTGCAATGTTTTTGTAAGTCAGCAATAACAGAGAATCCAATAACTTGCAGAAACAACTTTAATTAAAGTCAGCATTAGTCATTCAATCATCTTGACCATTACCTTCAGAGGTTTACATACTTCAGAGACATTAAATCATATTTGATCGGTATTTGACAGGTTGACATTGGGTTTGTGAGCTCAAAGGGGTGGGTGGATTGGGGTGTGAGTGGTTTACCTTGACCTGTCAAAACTTAGTGAGATGAGTCTTACCATGTATTTTCTCTCTTCCAAATCTCGTACCTGTAAGATACTTTTTGCTGGGTCTACTTTGCTTTGAATTTAATCAACAAATTAAAATCACTGCTCACAAATTCTTCAGATCAAAGAAACACATTTATCTATACTCAAAGACATGGTCAAAGAACTGTTTTGGTCTGTGCTGTTAACTCCTTCCTTAATTACATATCACCCCCCCCCTCCCAAAAAAGGGAACTCATTATGCATTGTTACATGCAGATGTTACAATTCTATATATAAAAAAAGGTCTCATACGGTTACCAATGACTCTACCATCCAGCCTGGACCAAACTAACCCTCACAGCTGTGATTACTTTGCAAATATCTTAAACTGGGTGTCATTGTCTTTAACCATTGCTGGATTTTTTTTTTTTTTTTTACATAATTCTTGTCTCTTAACCCCTGGGCCTGAAAACTTTAGAGAGAAAATTATTAGTTAACCTTTTTAACTTGAGAAGGTATAAATGTCACATAATGATAAAGGTTAGTTTTAAAGGAAATAAAAAAAATGGAGTTTGCATAATGTAATGTATGAAAGAATTATTCAAAATCTACATATGAGCGGAGTTTACATTTAAATAGTTATAAGTATGTTTATATATATTTTGGGGGAAAAAACAGATCTTAGCGACTTCCTGCCTTCTTCTCTGCAGGTCTATGCCATCATCTTATAAATCACACTCTGGTTCAATTAAATACATTCTTGAAGTCAGAGCGGATCGCTCATGGAGGATAGATCGTACTGCTGCCAAAGAAATCACCTTTGTCCCAGGGATTAACAGTGTTGATCCCGATTTAATGGTATGTAGCCATGTGAAAAATGTATATGCACATCCTGCCTTGTTCACCTTATTGGCAGGGGTGGAGTTATGGCAGTCACAGCTCAGTACTGCTTATAGCCAAGTTGTTACTTTTGTATGCAGCTCCCACAGAGTGGTGCAACAGACAAAAAGATGAAACTGTTCACCTCAGGAAGTGCCTCAATAAGTGCAGCACTGGACAAAACGTGTTATATGCAAGGTCAGTGGCATTTAACTCCATATACCATCGAACCGTAATTCAACCTGTTTCAGGCCACTGTGTGGGGTTTCTGACCATGTCTTCAATCATTCTTTCCTCAAGGTGAAGTTATCAATGTTTCCACTGATATTGATAACTCTTCATCTCGCAACCTCAAACTGAAGTACAGTCTTGAGCAAAAAAAGTCCTTCCGTGTTCCGGGTAATCATAAAAATATGAACAAAACTATATTCAAAGAGGTTGGGGATTCCATTCCTTCAGGATCAAAGGAAACCATCACCACCCAGCTCACCATCCCATCTGATGTGGAACTCAGCATTATAAATTGTGGTATTATCAAAGTGGAATATGTATTCAAGGTACCAGTGGATAATCTTTTTTAATTCATATAGTCAGCTATATCTGGAAAAAAAAAAAAAAGTAGTTGTCCAATTACTTAAGTTGCCCAAATTACTATACTTCTCAAACTATTTAGCGTTAAGTCACATGGCAAATAAAATTGTTATATTGTGGTCTTGTAGGTTATAACTTATTAATCTAATTATTGAAGTTTTGTTTTAAGCATTTATTAAATCAAGAACAAAGAATTTAGGGTTTTCCTAGAAATATGTTGTATTTGCTGTAATAACCTCCTCCTGATTTTTCTCAGGTCTATCTGGATGTCCCCTATGCAAGGGACCCAGAGATCCATTTTCCAGTGGTCATTCTGCCTGCAGGTCTGCTTCATAACCAACCAGGTTTTCAACCCAGTGGGAATCCTGATGCACCAGCCTGGAACACTGTTCCATCCCAGCCTGAGCCCGGTTCCCCCAGTGCTGCCTGTGGACCAACCCCAGGACTGTAACCCAGTATGCACCCTTCACCTATGCACCCACAGCCAGCCAGTCCAGATGGCCAATCCATCCCACACTGACATCTACTCAAATCCCTCCACACCCAGGATACAATCCACCTGGGGGTCCAGGTTATTGGCTACATCCAACCAATCTCACCAACCAACCAGAGCCTTATCCAATCAAAACGCCTGAGAAGCATGAATAATTAGACCTACCTTTGACTGCTTATTCTGATGGGGTTTTACATTATGCAAAAAAACACAACTATGCAGCCTTAACTGACATATAGATGATATCAGGATGCAGGCTCATTATGGATTTGCAGTCAGTCAGGCTGAGAATTGAAGCATTTATGGTAGCTGATGGAATTGAATTCTAAGAAGTTACATTCAAAATCATGTGATTTGCATGTGAGCTATAAATCACTGGTTAAATGCCTCATGGTTCCATTGATTTAGACACTTTATTAATAACAATGGTAACCCTCCACAGAGCTCCTTAGAGCTTCTGTTACACTTAACTTACACACACACACACTCCAAACACTACAGGAAGGGCTGTGCACACTGCAAATCGGACCTACTTAATCACTGTCTCAGAACTTGCATGTTAAATGTGCCAGCATGCGGGTTTAGATATGGAAATGTAACAAATTTATTGAGTATTTATTCATATGCTAGGCAGTACAATAGATGCATTGTAACTGTTGCATCTAAAAATAGTATAAACACGTTTTAAAACAATATTGCATTTTAAATATTGAAGTGGGGAAAATCATTATTAATTACATTCCCTTTGGAGGAAAATGCCCATTGTAGGCCAAACGCTGGTGGTAGATGAGCACAGACCATCTACTCCCACTGCTGTACATACCTTTGATCTCTCGTGGAGATGAGGGTGATAAAATCACAATCGTCACTTGGGCCCTGCCACACCACAAATGGTGAATAGTTATTCAAGACTGTAAATCTCCTTCACTCTTTCATCTTTCTCTTTCAATCCATCAGGTAATCTTCAGGTAATATTCTGTATGCTGCATCGGTTTTTCATAATCTATATTTATATATCTATGTTTATGATACCAATTGTATGCAACCAAATGAAAAGTGTAACTTATTGGCTTGCAATATTTGAATAAACTCTATTACCTTAAAACATTTACACGCATTCGTTGTACTCCTTCATCTGCTCCTTGTGTCAGGGAGCGGAAGGTAGGCGGATGCAGTCGCTAAAAAGAGCGAGATTTATTAAGGGCAAATCCATTATCAGAGTTGTTTGGATGGTCCAGAGTCATGAAGCCAGATCGTAGCATGTCAACAAGAAACGAAAAAATTTTCAAAAACATGTCAAACTCTAGACACTTCTCAAAAGACAAAAGACAAGCAGGCTATCATTCATTCATCCATTCATTCATTCATTCATTCATCCATCCATCCATCCATCCATCCATTCATTCATTCACACTTATAATGAAAACAATAACCAGCCACTCAAACTAAAACAGATGAAGACTAAATACCAAATGCAATCAACGGAAAACA
>JAOYMR010000005.1:5614896-5626941 GCA_025802075.1 Tenebrosternarchus preto
TCCATTATCAGAGTTGTTTGGATGGTCCAGAGTCATGAAGCCAGATCGTAGCATGTCAACAAGAAACGAAAAAATTTCCAAAAACATGTCAAACTCTAGACACTTCTCAAAAGACAAAAGACAAGCAGGCTATCATTCATTCATTCATCCATCCATCCATCCATCCATCCATTCATTCATTCACAATTATAATGAAAACAATAACCAGCCACTCAAACTAAAACAGATGAAGACTAAATACCAAATGCAATCAACGGAAAACAAGAAACGGGTGAAACTAAAGACTGTCAGAACCAAAGCATGTACGTGAACGGAAAGAGCGTAGCTCTTTTTCTCAGTTTGATGTTAATTTTCTACTAACTTTATTTACCTTTATAATTGTGAAGTCATAACTCGTATGGAAGAATTATGTATGAAGCATGGGAGTGTGTGCGTGGGTGCATGTGTTGTAATGTTGGGAGTTGTTCTGGGGTGAGAGAAATTGTAAAATATTAGGATGCATATTCTTTTTTTCTGTATCTCTGCTTGATGTTTTGTTTATTGTTTACTGATTTGATACTATTTCACACATTTTGTATCTGTGTATACTCAACAAAAATAAACAAAAATGCAACGTTGATTTGAGCACTTTTAAATTGAAAGCACAATGACCCGGAAGTACGTGCGACTTCGTCTTCCTTTGAGAGCTAGCTGGCTGCAGGAGCCCGTTTGTTATTCTATACGTTATATTTCAATACGCGGTTTAAGGCAGCGATTTAAGTGATGTTTTATCATGTAAGTTGGCCATTTATTATCTGATATGTAAAAAAAATGTTTACATCAGTAGCCAAATCGTTGTAGTTTGCTGGCTAAACAGTTAATTCTGGCGTGCCAATCTGTCTGTCGCTTGCGGTGCTACCTATATAGTTAGCTAGTGAGAGGTTTTCCGTGTAACATTAAGTCTTTTGGGAAATTAACTAGCTTGCTAGTTTTTTTTGCATAATCTACAGGTATAATTAAGATACTGACCATTATGGAATCTAATACCTTATGATATTGCAAAGCTGACTTGCTAGCTAGCTAGCTAATGCACAGCTATCGATAGGCGGCCTTAAACGGACGGATGTGATCAGCTAGCTAGTTGGCTATCAATAGATTGCATTACCTAGAGTGCAGTAGATTGTACTTCATTACCTAATCAGGGTTTTTCTGACTTGGATTTGATAGATATCTCTGGAACATGAGATTCTCCTCCACCCTCGATACTTTGGCCCAAATCTTTTGAACACCGTCAAACAGAAGCTTTTCACAGAAGTGGAAGGCACTTGCACAGGAAAGTAAGTAAAGCTGGAAAGGAATTTTCACTAATAAACACTGTCGACTGTCAAAGACTTTGACTTACCTGTGACTCATCCACTTTGCAGATATGGCTTTGTCATCGCGGTGACGACAATTGATAATATCGGGGCAGGTGTTATACAGCCTGGTAGAGGTTTTGTCTTGTACCCTGTCAAATACAAGGCCATTGTATTCAGGCCATTCAAAGGCGAGGTGGTGGATGCAGTTGTCACTCAGGTTAACAAGGTATTTATTTATTTATTTGCGGTTTTATCTGTACTACTTTAAGCTTTCTTAATGTGGTGTTTTAAATTTCCTGCCACCAGGTATTTACTGTTTTTGCTTGTATTTCACAGGTTGGACTGTTTACAGAAATTGGCCCAATGTCTTGTTTTATCTCGCGTCATGTAAGTTTTAGTAATTTACTTGGTGAGAGTGTAGTTTCATAGTTGAGAGGTAATCAGCAAATGTGGTACATAAAAGAAAAAAAAACCTCACTTTTCCCTTTTATACATATCAATTGTTTTGTTTATTTACAGGTAGTTGAGTAATTCTATTTATTTTTACTGTATAAATAACAAAATAAGAGAGATGAGTAGTTAAAATTCAGTATTGAGGACTATTCTTTGTTCAAGTGTAGTGTTAATACATGTCTACTTTTAAAATGGCAAGTTGTCAATTGTTAAGATACTGTTACTGTTTATAATACTCCATGTTAATCATTTCTATTTCAGTTCGAAACCATAGATATTCTGTTACTCTACAAATTAACTGTATTTGCTGGTGGTTTTGATCTTCCCCATTCATTTTTCTTTGGTGGTTAGTCTATACCCTCAGAGATGGAATTTGATCCAAACTCCAATCCCCCTTGCTACAAGACAGTGGATGAGGTAAGGTGCTGAAGCTCTCACTTGGGACTGTCTTCCATGGTAATGATTGGTTTTTATTACTTTTGTTTATTTTAAATGTACTGATTCTGTCTATTTCATGACTTCTCTGTAGGACATCGTTATCCAGCAAGATGATGAAATTCGGCTGAAGATTGTGGGAACACGAGTAGACAAGAATGATATTGTAAGTCTATGGATAAGTGTGTTTGTTGTTGACAGATGTCAGTTTTCAGTGATCATTAAAAATTGCCCCCTTTGTATATCGGTCACTTAATTACTGTAATGTTTTTTGTAGTTTGCTATTGGATCTCTCATGGATGACTACTTGGGTGAGTATTGTTTACAATATTTGTGGTTTTGTATGTGCTCAAGTTGCTTATTGGAAGGGGAAAATGGTTTTCATTAGTGTGGATGGAGGGGGGGGGGGTGAATGCACTGTGACTTTAGATTTACTAAGCTTGTCAAAATATGCATCTGGAAAGGAAAATTAGTAAAGTATTCCATTTGTTTTGTAATCATTTATTAGAAAACATCTCTCTTGTCTTTTCAGGTCTTGTAAGTTGATCCCTCTGCCAGTCAAGTTGCAGTAGTCACCATCGATAGTGTTTGTACATAGAAATTTCCCAGTTCTAGGATAGAATTTGTTTTGTTTTTTCTCTTTATAATCTGGCATAATTGTAATTTATCACACCTAATAGACACGGTACTGTTTTTCATAAGTGTCTAAATGGTCAACACAAGTTTGTAAATTATTTCCATGGAAAGAGCTGCTATAAAACTCCAGGCTTGTTAAGGAAAACTGAGTAATTATTTTTTGTTTAAACCACATTCTTTTGGCTTTAAAGGCCCAGTTAGATTGCCAATTTGCTTCTCAGTGGTGGTGATCAAACATCACTGCCTTTTCAGCACTAATTATATTTTATTATGCAGCCATTCATGATGAAGTGTTCTATGTATCATCCCCCCCCCGTGAAACAGTAGTATACTCAAATTGCTAAAATGTTGTATATATTTTTTAATAAATCTTGTAAAAGAAACAAGTGTAACATGTTGCTGTTGTGCAGTTTTATGAATTCCTTCCATATATGCTTCTTGCAAAAACACTTGGGTTGTGTTCATTACTGGTTCCTACTAAATGTGACGGAAGTAAATCCAACGCTGCCTGGCAGGTTTGCAGGTTAGTACTGCTGATCCCAGCTTGGCATAAGGATGATGACTTCAAAAGTAAAATCTTCGATCAGCTGTCTAATTGGATCATTTGTGTTGTTTGCTTGTATACTCTAGCATACTGGATTGGTAATTAAAAAAAAAAAATTAGCTGTCATCAACTATTAGTCCAGTCCCAAATAGAACCCAACACGTGTCCTCCTCAAAGTCCACAATTTGGTGATGTCAACAGCGTGCAGATCTAAGAAGCGCAAGTCCTCAGCACTCCGTTGTGTGATTTGCAGTTGCAGCCATGTGATTTCCTTTTCACTTATGAACCAACGGTTGAATGCCTGCAAGGTTCTATTTATTTAGACATGTATTAAGAACAATGGTAAACCTCCACATAGCCCGCTAGAGCTTCTGTTCTCAGTTACACACTCCACAAACACTGGAAGGGCTGTACTCACTAAAGATCAGATTTAATCAGTGGTTCATAAATGTGCCAAGTTACGTGCATCTAAGGAATTGTAACAAGTGTATAAAATATGTATGCATTTACTGAATTACGGGAAAAAAGTTATTTTCATCTGATACATTACAGATATTGTATGGACTTTTAAACAGGATTGCCATTTGAAAATGGATGTGAAATTCAGTTTTTATCACAGTAAATGTTACATTATGAGCACAGTAATGAACTCTGAAGACATTTTAAAGTAAGCACAAGTAAATGCCTGATTAAAATAAGGTTACTTAATCTCTTTTATGATCTACTCAGGTAATTCCACTGCATGATTGAATTTGCTATTATTTTACACAATGCACGCGAGAACAACCCACACCCCAACAATCATGTTTGCTCAGTGTATTTGGTCATTCAAACTCGCATGCAAAATGGGCATCGTCCACGTGGCTATAATGTTCCTAAAAGTACCAACACCCTTCCCCTTTTTTTCGTCTGCCTTGATCTGTGGGAAATTCATTTACAGGCCTTTTCTAGGTCAGCTAAATCATCAATATACATTACTAATCTATTAAAAGATGCATATAAAACTGTCACTCAAACCTTAATACCAAATGATACATTATTTAATGAAATGTTTATAATGTGACATGAATGTGACAAAGTATAAGCAACATGTATTAGAAGAAGAAGAAAAAACATGTAGGGAAAAAGACCTAAAGAAAATAATGAATACATACACAAGATATATTTTAAAGGGGAAATTCATTTAATTGTTTTGTCGGAAACAGTTTTCACAGACGGAAAAATAACATACTTTACATTTTCTTAGGGTGTCAATAATATTACATACACAGTGCCATTTCAAGGAAAATTGAACACCAATATATGAACTATTAACAACTGCTTTTTAGTTTAGATAACTTACCGTATTAGTGGTATATGCGATTTACTGAATCAACAAATGAGCAAGGGCCAGTTTCTAGAAATCATCCTAAAAATCCACGTTAAATGGCAGGGTGAGGTTAACTCTGGACTCGCTAACATTATCAGGACACTATGATTTTTTGAGCAACCACAGATAATGCCGATAATCCGATACCAATTTCCTTGACGGCAAGTGTCAAATCTGCTGTATACCACTCCTTTTGTATAATTTTTTTTGTTTTGTTTGTTTTTTTAACGAAACAACGTAAAATTCAATCAAAAATCCATTCAAGGAAAATCATAAATCATGCTCATTTAAGATCGGGTTGTGCGGCCAAAATTCTGTTTAAGAGTTTTGATACTGAATTTAAATACTGAAGCCTGCTCTTTGTAGTGAATCACTTACATGACTAACCTTTTGCTCAAGTGCATGATTACGTGCTTTCAATCATGTCCAGAACAATTTACAATTGATATTAATGTTTCGTTTTTTAAAACCCATTGATTAGGATGATTTTAGAGTATTTGGATATTCTTTAATATATTCGCTAGATGGCGGTACAAATCCATGTTCTATCAAAGTCTTGTAGACATAAGCTAAATACTCTGAAATTAAATTGCTTCACAAAAGTCCAAACTTTCTATTATCAGTGCACTTGCACAAATATCATAAACATCATTTTCATTGTATGCATGTAATAAAGTCTACAACAAATTAGGTTTGTAAGTTATGTTTACTATTTTCGTGTCGACTGACTAATGACTGCTCTGAATGTAAATCTTCAGTACGTGAATTCGTCTGATTCACGAGTCTGTGTCCATTAGAAAGGGCTTTTGAGCCAATGCTGAACGCAACAGGTAGGTACACATGCTGGTAGCCTATTACATTTACCAAAAACGTCCTGCTGCCACGGGGTGGCGTAATTAATGTAGTCGTACCTTAACTGCTACAGGCAGCAAGTAGTCGAGACTGTAATTCTTAATAATAAAATTAACAAGAGACAACAACGGCGATCTTGGTATAGTAATTCATCATCATCGTCGTCATCATCACCATCTTCTTCAAAATCATCAACAACATCCTTACGTGCTTTATTGAAACTTTTTTGTGATATAGCACATTCATTCACAACGATCACAATACATTCATATAAGTTACAAAATAAAACAGCATAGCCCTATAACGTTTATGAACACTAAACCTGATTTAGGCGTTTTTTTTTTATTGTTCTGAAGAGAAGTGTTTTAAGGACAAAGGTAAACAGTGCTCGCTAACAATAATTAGTATATCAGTAATAGGTAATCAGTAACTTCAAGAAAAACACGTTGCGCTACTGTATAACTGCACAGGTAAAATATAAATGTGCAGCATCAAGTGTAATTAATTTCTAACTTCGATTCTCCGTAGCCTTCTCTCTCACATCTCACATTGCTCAGCTGTTCATTGTAATTTGTCACTGTGGAACTGGGTACTCAACTCCCCCTCCTCTTCTAGGAGGCGGATAGAAAGTTCTGCACATGCTCAGTAGGTTGTTTTTCACAAAACCGTCGCTTAAAGTGAGCCGGGCGACGAAACTTCGCTGTCTTTCTTAGCAGACCAACAGCCCAGTCCTGTTGACGAGCCGCGATAACAGCATCATTTGCTGTTATTCAGCTCGCACACATCAATGACACTGAACAGTGTTCAAACTTGCTTTTTTCATAAGAGATTATTTTCATAGACATTTTTTCTACCAAATTTTGTACATTTTAATTTTCTTGCCACCATGGTGCTAGGCAAGGTTAAGAGCTTCATTGTAAGCTACGACTGTCTCAATGACAGCAATGTTCCCGTTTTCTCAAGTGGGGACTGTGTCTCAGGAAGGGTCATCATCGAAGTCACCGGAGAAATTCGTGTCAAGTCTCTCAAAATTCACGCAAAAGGATTTGCGAAAGTTCGTTGGACAGAATCACGAAATGCTGGATCCAACACTGCCTATACACAAAATTATACAGAAGAAGTGGAGTATATGAATCATAGAGACATCCTTATTGGGTACGAAAGAGGTAAGCTTACAAACAAAGGGTTTTTTTAATGTCTTTTGAAGGACAGTATTCTATTGCTCAAATGTTCTGTATATCGTTGTTACTATGGATGCGCAGACTTGGGTATACCTGTAGATGCAGAAATTACAGATGTCTCCTCATGCACACTATAACCCCAACGGGTTAGATCACTTGCTTTTAAAATCATAAACATTAACAGCCTTTATAATTAGTGGAACTATGTGTTTAGTCCTTCCATTAGGCTACTGCATTGACTCAACTGTCAGAAGTAGGGTAGCTGCTGGAATGAATGGTAGCGAACAACCAATAAGGATGTTTGTCGTTTACAGTTTGATTTTATTGAACAAAAAAACAAGACTGTGACAATGAAAATAGAACGAATTTGGATTTTTTACTCCGTTTACTTCACATCTGAGGCACTGACGGGTGCTTTAATCCAATTTGTCGTCAGTTTCCATCCATTGTTAAAAGCGGTTCAATCCTGTTCTGATGCAGTGTCTGTTCGCTCTCTTCCCTGATTGGTTAACGCCAAAACGTGTTCTTCGATGACTTCACGCTTTTGTCGAAAGAGTTAGAAATAGCTGCAACTTCTGCACCGTTGTATCTTTGCAGTATTTTGTCGGCATTTTCTGAATGTATTGAAAGTGTGCAATGAAGATTTGTCATGCAATGAAGTCGACATGGCTAAAACCAAGGTTTTGCAACGGATTGCACAGCGTGCGCGCAGTCTGCTGTTGCAGCCCTTCAATGCAAGCTCTCGGACAAGAAATTTTATAGCTAAACCCTGACAGTGTCGAATCAGTTATAAGGACTGCCGTCTGTAATAACATTTAGCAATTAATTTTTGTTCTGATATAGGTTAAATTCATTGGGGCTCATCTTTGTCAGTGGAATAATAAGAGAGAATGAATGTAAGACTAACATGCATGTTAAATTCTGTATGGAATAGCTGTAATTTTGTGAATGATTATTTAATTTCATGCATTTCATATTTTTATGGGTTTATTCTGTTATTTTTTTCTTCTGTGATATGATACCTATATCTTCTCAATAATCTGTCCAGTTTTGTATAGCATGTAACGTATGGAATATAACAATAAAGATGAAATTTACAATCTAGTCGGGTTTCAGTCTTGTTATTGTTGGTCTCTGCCTCGACATATTTCTTTTCACGTGAAATTTGAAATGGGTGAATACCTGGATTAATATCTACGCCGCAGTACACGCATAAAGCTAATAGGGGCTTGTCCGTTGTGAGCAAGACTGTTGCCCCGACTGAATGCTGCACAATGAATGCGTAATGAGCATCCGGCATGGGGAAGCAGCCCACTCCGGTTTAGGCCGGTCTTCTCTTGCTCGAGTCTGCCTTTGACTGACAGCTCAGTGCTTGTTTACCACAGCGCTGCCTCCGCTAAGCAGATGGAGAATGCTGAGCTGGCGAAACGGAAGCCTGCTATAGTCCTTTACCATGACAATATATGTTTTTAACATTTAAGTTTTACTGAGGAGAATTTTATTTTTGTCCTGTTGTGACCTAAAACAGCCAGGTAGTTCTTCATTTTTGATGATTTACACGACTTTTGCGGGCGTTTTCTCCCATCTCGCACGAAACAAATCAAATAAAAACACATCAGCCACAAACTGTTAAAATAGGAAACGCCACCCCCCCCCTTCCCACACACAGCATCAGTGCATCAGTGTACAGTGTTTTGTAACAAAGATACCTAAAACGGATCTAAAAAAAAGTTCTTACTTTTATTTTAAATACACAATAACTCCTTTAACATGTTCTGTACTGTGTTCCACATAATTAAACATGTTAAATTTGACAATGTTTTTGGTGTTATTTTCATTCTTTCAGGTAAGGTATACATGTATTTGGAATATTGTTCTCTTTTTCAGATGATGATAACTCCGAGGAAGGTCTAAGTACCATTCATTCAGGAAGACATGAGTATGCATTTAGCTTTGAGCTTCCACAAACGTGAGTTGTTCCTAATTATTTATTGTCCTAGCATGAAAGTGTGACTCTTTACTCTTTACACATACGCTCTCTTACAGACACACTCTCTTCAACAGTCTACCTGATGCGATATCTTGCTCTTGTAAAGGCTTTCAGTCTGACCATGTCCCTTCTCCATGCGCAGACCTCTGGCTACCTCCTTCGAAGGGAAGCACGGCAGTGTGCGCTACTGGGTTAAGGCCGAGCTGCACAGACCCTGGCTCCTCCCCATGAAGACCAAGAAAGAGTTCACCGTCTTCGAACACATCGACATCAACACTCCCCTCCTGCTGGTGCGTGTCGGCTTCCCCCCCTTCAGACGCACATGTCCACTCACTTTGCGTTCGTCTCTCTTTGATTCCATATGACTAGACCTGGGTCCATTCCCTGGTAGTCACTACACATTTCAGGCCCAAACAGGATATATCTCGTAACATTTTGTGTTCGTTTCAAAAGGGTAATGATCCATTCTCACACACTAAGGTTGTCTCACCTCTTTTTTTTTTTTTTTTGCTGCAGTCTCCCCAGGCTGGTACAAAAGAAAAGACTCTCTGCTGCTGGTTCTGCACCTCAGGTCCTATCTCCCTAAGTGCCAAAATTGAAAGGAAAGGTTATACTCCAGGTACTTTTATCTTTCCTAACATGTCGACATCAGTAACACTGGCTTCATCGTTGCCATGTCATCCCGGGATTGTCATGGCAACTTAGCTGCGTGCCTCATCCCTGCAGGAGAATCCGTCCAGATCTTCGCCGAGGTCGAGAACTGTTCCTCACGCATGGTGGTGCCAAAGGCGGCCATCTACCAAACGCAGACCTTCTATGCCAAAGGGAAGATGAAGGAGATCAAGCAGCTGGTGGCGAACCTACGAGGCGAGTCGCTGTCGTCCGGAAAGACGGAGACGTGGAACGGGAAGATGCTGAAGATCCCCCCAGTGTCACCATCCATCCTAGACTGCAGCATCATTCGGGTGGAGTATTCCCTTATGGTGAGTCATGAACACTTCCTGGATCACTTCTTTCCTGTCCAGCAGCTTTTTCTTCTTCACTGGGGCGATTTTCTCGACCATGTGCTCCATCCCGGAGGTTGTCATGCTTTTCCAAGCATGATCTTTCAAGATCTTTCTGGGTCCTTACATGGATTTTGCAAACCACTTCAATTAAACAAGTCATATAAGTTCCTAAGCTTTGAAAGGAACACATCTATGAAAGCCTTTCTCCTTCTGACTAATGGGACCATGGCATAACCAACAAATTTATTCCCAGTGTTGCTGTTTCCCACTAAAGATTCCCACTAACCCTATTTGTTGAAATTGAAGCAATGACCCCTTAACCCCGTGAACCAGTCTGACCACACTGCTAATCATAAGGCTTCATACAACTGACCTTGAGTGATGCAGATGTGTTATATATTTCAACTTGTCCTGTAGCAGCACTGTATGCATCAATCTAGTGTTGCTGCACCGTTGTCTGTGACATTGTCAGCAATCCATACAGTGTTGGATAAAAGGCTCAAATATTATAACATAATAGTTATGTGGTAAAGTCAGCAACGGTCACATCTGAAGGTGGTTCTGTGGTTGACCCGTGTCCACTGCTTGATGTCTGTAGGTGTACGTGGACATTCCAGGAGCTATGAACCTGTCCCTTAACCTGCCTCTGGTGATCGGCACCATCCCCCTGCACCCTTTTGGCAGCCGCACGTCCTCTGTCAGCAGCCAATGCAGCATGACCATGAACTGGCTGGGTCTGGCCCTTCCGGAGAGGCCCGAGGGTGAGTTCCCATCCTGGGGGGCTGTCCTGGCCCTGGAAGAATTCAGCACAGCTGCTGGTTACACTGTAGGGGACATCTCGCTGTGACATTTAGCATCCTGCGCTGTTCAGATTTTAAGGCTGAGCTTTAAATGTTACCTGGGGCTCCTGATAGGTTTACTGTAGTCGTTCTATAGAACAGGGGGATTCTTCAGGGCCCCGTTCTACACCTCTCCCTCTTCCCCCCCCATTCACCAAAGAATCGGATGACCATTTGTAACGGCCAAATGAGGTGGTGAGAAAGGCAGAGCAGCTGTGTTGGCTTGGCAACGGTTGTAACACGGTGCTCAATTCGGCTGTTTGCAGCTCCCCCGGAGTATGCAGAGGTGGTCACGGAGGCACAGCGTCAGAACTGTCTGGATGAGTCCTCAGGCCGTGACAACTTTGATGGCCCGCTGTTTGCCTACATCCAAGAGTTCCGTTTCCAGCCGCCTCCTCCGTACTCTGAGGTAAATATTAATAATCCATTTCATGCGAATTGTTTCAGAAATTACAATGGAAAGAAGCCAACAAGAACTAAATCCCCTATTTTTGTCATTCACTATTGTAAACTTTGTAGGTTAATGTAACACATAAAAGTGTTTTTCATCTAGCTTGTAGATTGCTTGGTAACTGATGCGGTTGTAAGCAGTTGAAAGCTAATATTCATCAACCCTTTGATATGTTGTGAGTGTGTGGGGGGAGGAGTTTAAACTACAGCTGTGTCCCTTGTGTCCTTCCTCGCCTAGATTGACCCAAATCCTGACCACGTCCGACAGCCGGAGGAACGGAGGCCAGACATGTGCCCGTCACGCTGAGCGACCCTCGGGCCCCAAGCACCCGGGGCCCCTCCAGACTCTCAACTTCTTGTGTTTTTTCTCCCGGCGACGATGAGACGGCTTGTGCCGCCGTCGACGTTGCGAGAAAAGGAAACGTGCGCAGGAGTAAAGACGCCAGCGCGCAGGAAGTCACCACTGCATCACTTCCTGCCCGTCCATGGGAACGCATGAGCGCAACGGCCGTTCCTGTCAAACCCCCTGGACGACCGCGGCGGTGCACACTGCGTCACCAGTTTTCGTTGTTTTCACGCTTCTTTCTGTAACCGTGGCACAAAACACATCCAGATCAGAGACTTGGTCAGAAAACCCACAGCGTGAAACACTATGTCCACCGTCTGCAGTCTAACAGAGAGAAGACTGACATCCTCAGTTGTGGATTTTTGCACATTTTTTAAAAATTTCTTTCGAGTTACTCAGTTTTAAAATCACTAACTGTTTTTCGTTCGTTTTTCTACATCTGGTTATGATATGACTAAGTGCTTGCAGGCTTCTAGCTTGATCCGCACACTTACGAACAACGGCAAGCACAGATTCACGGAATGAGAATCACACTGAGCAACACTCGAGCCGCGTTCGCGTCCACTGTCGGCCGTTCTTAGCCGCTGGGGGGGGCGGGGGGGGGGG
>JAOYMR010000005.1:5627041-5643577 GCA_025802075.1 Tenebrosternarchus preto
AGCACACTCTCCCGCCAGGAGACGCACCCGGCCCAACCCGCGCGCCGCGGCCGCGCCCCCGGGCGGCCGTGCTTAGCCGCTGCCCCCCCCCCCCCCCCCCACCCCCCCCCGGCGACGGACACGCCCGGCTTTGCGGCCCCTCCGACAGCTGACTTCGTGCTGCTGACTCGGAGTACGTTTCCTTCGTTCTTCCTTTTCCCTCCTGTTCCTGTGGACATTATGTCTGATTTCTAAACGTAGAATGCCTTTAAGCCAGTCCTCGTCCGCTTGGCGTTTCTGTTAGTGGCGCATGTTCTGTGGGGGACAGACGGCAGACGAGCACCTGCCACCCGCATGCGTGGGCAGGGAGGAGAAGTGAAAAAATGCGGGACTGTGCAGGTGCCAAGACGGGACGGCCTGATTGTAACGCCGCACAGGCTTCCACACAGCACTGCCGAAATTCAAATCTAAAGTACTCAGCCTCAGGAGAACCTCTCACTTGCCAAATGGTTGGAAAAAAATATCTAAATATATATGTTTGAAAAAAAGACTGTTTAAAATTGCACTGTCTGAAAGTGTGAAAACGTGTAGTTGAGACAAAAATAGTTGGTTAGACGAAACAGTAAAGAGCGGAGACGCAAGGCAGATGTCTGAGATGATTGCCATTCCCTTTTTGTCCTGTAGTGCTCACAGGCTTCATGTCCAAAAGCTCCTCCAAGGCCAGTGATGGGAGATATATGTAAAACCCAGAGAACAGGAAACGGCAAAAAAAAAAAAAAAAAGCCCAAAAAACTAAATAGTGGGGAGGACTTCGAAGCCTCTGAGAAGATGAGGAGGAACGGGTGCCCTGCAGTTGAACTTCTGCTCAGATCTTGGCTCCGTGGCCATCAGAAGGCGCCCCGAGTTGAAATGAGTCATACATTTGTTTTTTAAACTCATTCAACAACTAAGCTGGTTTTAGCTATGGCTTCCATGCAGCCTTTATCCTTAAGCACTCCCCCCCCCCCCCCCACCTTTTTTTTTTCTTCTTTTCTTGCATAGCCTGATTATATCTCGTTGAGGTTTGGAGGAAGTTATTGTCCATGTCCCAGAAAAAATGGGTCTAATCTGCATTTGGTATGTTGCAAAAATCCAAGCTTGGAAAAGTGGTGTGGACAGTCATGGTCATGTTGTTTGCCGTGTGCCCGCATGTGTTGAATAGGGCTCGAGTGAGGGAGTGTAAATTTCAGCAGGTCTTCGACTGCTACTTTGAACATGGACAGACTAATCAAAAATGGTTTAGTCGTTCTGGCCCCCGAAGAACCGACATAAATAGTGCTTCGTCACTCACATTCATTACAACCGAAAACCTTCTGACTGTCTGTGTATCGTCTGAACTGTGTTTTTGTTTAAAAGGACAAAAAGGGAAAACCAAATAGTCCTTCAAAGCCAGCACTGATCTCTAGACGCGCCACTCTGATTTGCTATGGCTTAAATCTCATTTTGCATTGACTGCTTTTGATAATTATTGTTATGGGCGTTCAAGGTTTGTTTTCTGGTCAAACGACTTGGTACAGTTTAGTTTCTCCCACCTCTATTTTGGCAACAACGGACGTGGTTTTTTGCATCTCTTTATAGAACTGGGTCATCATTGAACCAAACAGGACTATTCTACGATAAAGCAGAACACTTCTATTGTACGGCTCTTGCACATGTTTTAGTTTTAGTGTTTTGCTTTCATGATCTCCACACCTGGCAAAATCACAACCTGCAAGTGATTTGGGCCTTTAGGTAAAATGATAAGCTCAAAGAAAAATGAATGCTTTTGGTGGTCGGTCTGTTCCACCATCCAGTGCTCATCCTTCCATGTAGTCCAGTGTTAAAAGTCACACGTCTTTGCAAAGAGTGAAAGTAGAAATTTGGGTGGGGATTTGGTTTATGAACTAAGTGCAATATGACCTGTCTGAGTTAATTCTGTCATATCTGTATATCTTTTTGTTTTCCCTCCCAAATGATCATTAAAACACTACATGATGTTAATCTGCAAATTCGAATGGTTTTGAACTTTCATATTAGTTCTTACTTGAAGCTCAATAAACTTTTTTTTCAACCATTATAACACTTGTTGTGATAAATGAATGCAAACCCATTAAATATTACTGACGACCAAAAAACATATAAATGTGTAGCATCCAACATCGAGTGATTATGTGGAGCGTAAACGACTTGAAAGCCCTGCAAGGGAACACAATACAAGGGAAACCTGTAGCTTTGCAGATGTTTCTGCTGATAATCCACAAAACTACATCCTTACAGCCAAATCACATATCTGGTGCGTCCCAGCAATCATTTGCATCAGTTCCCATTAAATATTACAAAAGAAATGGTCAGAGAGAGCAGAACTTTTGGTGAGATTAAAAGTAAAATAAGTAAACGTGTTTACTAAATGTGGTTTGTGATGCCTTCAGTTGCTTTAGACTGAAGGCAATAAAATTCAAAGATATGCTAGATTAACAGTAAATAATTACTGTTAATATAGCATAAGGAGGTGTATTTATTTGGTTGAAATGTCCCGAAATTAAATTTTCTTGCCTACTTTGCAGAGACTTAAGTATACTGATGTATTCTAGTTCTCAGACTGTCTAGAGATAAAATGGAGACTCTTTGGAGGTGTCGGACACAAAGACGGCAGGATCGTATATAAGCGGGTTACCCCATGACCTCGTCATGTAGGGACACTCGGTCACAGGTCGAGAGTAACTCTAGGAGGTGTTTTAAATGCCTGGTAGTGAAGACTGGACAAACTGGATGTGGAGACTAGAAAGCTCCATTGTCCTGCTGTGAGTCCAATATCTATCCCCAGGCACACCATAGGACAACAGCTATAATTTAAACTCTATTCAGAAAGAACTGCCTCTGAAAGAAGCGTCAGGCTTAGTTGTCCTGAGAAAGTTCACCAAAACTTTGTAAGGAGTAGGTAAGTGAAAAGTTCACTTGCTTTTTCTTGTTACCTTCAGACTTATTTACACAGATCTCTGAAATAAATAAAATGTGATCTCCGTTTTGTTCATTTATGAAGCTTGCATGTTCCAGAAAAAAAAAAGAGACGAACCACTAAATACGCAAGCATGTAGCATTAGTCCATAGCATTATCTTCCAATCATGGCATTAACTTCCATTCACAGCATTAGCTTTCCACTCAGTCAAGTTAAAATTACTGTGAAGAGTCATTAGCGGCCTCTTTCTGAAAATGTTAGTGCTATCACTCCACATTCATCAAGTGGCAGATTCATCGATGCTGCTTGTTAGAAAATCCACCAAATTCCGTCAGCCAGGGGTTTGCAATTGCTGACTGGACCGAGGAAACTCCAGATCCCCAGAGATCCCCAGAGATCTCGAGAGATCTCGAGAGCTCCACTCAGAGTCGCAAAAACACAATCGTGTGCCGGGGTTGTGACGTGAGTAGACAGGGCTGCCTGAAAGGGATTATCACTGTGCAGTGTCACCATGGTGCCTCGACCACGGCCTTGGCTTGCTCCTTTTTGCTTCAAAGCAGGTTCTCTTCAGCTTTTGATAAGATAGCAGTTTATCAGCTGGGCGAATGTGCAGGCTAGCACTCCTTCTTACTTTAAAATGCTAGAAGAGGAACATGGAACAACACGGTCACTCAGCAGAGCTTTGATCTCGGCGGGGAGAGGCCTGATGAAGGAATATAACCTTGATATCAGAGCCATTATCAAATGAGGACTTGGCTGAGATGTCCGATTGATTTGTTGCCGCTACGTCTTTACGATTCGAGCTATATTCCGACAGGCTAAATGATGCTAATTTGGAGCATGTTGAGGAAAATTTATACTTGTGTGACTTCTCAACAGTTTTACATCTCGTTATCAGCTCTGCCAATCAATGGGCAGCATTTTGCGATACCACAAAGGGTAAGGATGTTCCTCACACATTCTTTGCAAGCCTAATTTGGGCCATGAGTTTGAGTCAGCAAAGTTTTCTCCCAAGTGTCCAATAGCAGGGTCTGATCTACATGCTGTCAGGTGGGGGTTTTTTGGCCTGAGTTCTAGTGACTCGGCATATTGACCAGTGCTTTTGGTGCCCCCTCAAACCTCTGTGGCACTGATCCATGCCAGTCTGGTTCTTCGCGCTGTGCCGAGCCCTGGGATTTGCTGCAAAAAAAGCAGGCAGGATAACCGGGCAGCTCCGGCTGCCAGTGAAATCTGGATGATGCCACGCAGTGCCTCTGTTCCATCTCACTGGTTAATCCTCGAGCCACAGGAAGAACCGTGTGCAGCTGCAATGCGGTGAGACATTCTAGATGTTTCCGTAATGTGGGGCTAAAAAACACTTCCATGTACAAGAGGAGACACAGTGCTCAGTAGAAGCCAAGGTTATGTCATAGAGCAAGACAGTCATAGCAAAAATTCACAGATTGCATTTAATAGCGATAATACAAATTAAAATATGCCCTGTCATTCTGTCTTTTTGAAATAGATATTCAAATCATGTTTTAGGGGGGATAAGGGAATATGTCTGCACTTTTTGTTTTGTTATGTAATTTTCAAAGGATTCTCAACCCCCCCCCATAAATGTCTCCTTAGATATTCAGTAAAAACACCCTCAACTATCACAGAGAATAAGGTAGCAATGAAAAATTTCCTTTGTACAAAATCCAGTTTTTGCCTGTATACTCGTTTGATCTGAATTTGATCTTTATCCATAAATGGAGTAGTTCTCAGCACTGGTAAACAATCCAATTACTCTGAGCAATATCAACTGCAAACACACTGTGTAGATGACCAGTTCATGTGGACTTTCTAAAACACTAAAAGTAATATTCTGTTACTCAGTAAGAAGTCACTGGGCCCTCCTTCTTAGATCTTTTGCACGCAGAGAACTTATTTTCTCCATTAAGGCTAAAAAATTGTGAGGTAGAAGCACTTTGAGATATTACTGATTGGATCGTCTTTGATCATCTCCTTAAACTATACTAATTTCTGTCAAACATGAAGTGTGAGACAAGCTATTTGTACCAGTTGCTTTAAAAGATGCAGAGTGCGACATGTTCTGTTAAAACTATTTACTTTAGTAAGTTTACACTGGGATGGTTTTGTGTACGCTGCGAGGTCTGCACTCGTTGCCTCCATCGTCCATGGGTGTTCTCAATCTCTGGTAGTGGGTGAGTTTTCTGTTCTGTTCTTTCTTACAGTTGTCACATTGCTGGCAAGCACTCTTAACACCCCCCACCCCCCCAACAACATTCCCCTCTAGGTGTGCCTCAGTAACCCAGCTGACGTTTGACAGAACAGCAGTGTTCTGCAGGGGCTGCTCTTGGTGACCCTCCACACCTCCACGTGAGGCCGAACGGGCTTCTCGACACACAGACGCACCCCGTGGCCCCGCCACGCAGACTCCCACGCCCTTGTAGCCATGGCGATAGACAAGGCAAACATCCCCAGTGAAGTGGACAGCTGCATGCTATTGACATGCAAAGACCAGTTGCCATGCAGCCTCTACACGGGTGTTCGGCTGTTAGAGGGGAGAGAAAGGGAAATCAAGAACGCAGGTGCTGCTGGGGCCGAACCGGTGGATCCCAGGATAGTCTGCATAGCTGGGGGGGGAGGGATGTGTCCGGGGGGAGGGGAATCAAACACAGAACCACAAGTTCAAGTGCCGATTTAGAGAGTGCAGTGTCATTAGTGCAGGGGCCAGTTTGGAGCTCCTGTCCACCCTGCTGGAGACTCTGGCAGGAGAATGTGTCATCAGCTGGGCTGCCGGGTTTGAAAACCTTTCTTCTCCACTGTGTTATCAGAGGCGACGCGCTGGGGAGGTTTATGACCATCGGCCCATGTGCACGACCTGGTCCAGTGCCCCGCCTTCCTGCCCCTCTACCACGGCAACACAGTGCCACAGTCCAAAATGCGTGTGCAAAAACAGTGTTTGTTTGCTGCTTGTGTTTACAGATTAAGGTTGAGTCAACTGCAGTCCACTGTCTACAGCTGTCCAACTCTGCCTGAGGTTAGTAAACAAAGTCCACAATCCACTTCATCCCTCCTGGGTTCCGTCCTATCAGTGAAAGATTTTTTTTTTTTGATGTGGACAGCTTGTGCCATGATGTCTTTAGATCTTATGCTCACCTCCATTTGAAGCTCAAACATTTACTCGGTCTTTTCACATACAGCAAGTGTTGGTTGTTCTAAACCTGGTCAACCAGGTTTTAAAGGAATCGGTATGTGATGTATATATATAAATCCTGGTTTTAGTACAAGCAAAGGAAACTTTAGAAACGTCTTGAGGAACTTTTGTTCCACATACATGTAGGGTAAAGGGATAAACTATGTATCTTTGCCATTTAATATGTTAAAGGGTAATAAGGATTAACACATGAACTCCTTGCTGAAAACAAGCCTTTTCCATGCCATCCAAAATGCAGTTTACATGTTTTTAATAAGGTGAAGTGTCAAGCACAACCCTGTGACCCTGGGAGTATTTCGGATTTCTATTTATGGATAAAACAAATAAAATGCACACAGTTCCAAATAGGGCATAGGTCATTCCTTTGGCTGTTTGTCTCTCTCTCGCTGGTCTCTCTCTCTTTGTTTTTCAGTAGGTAGAGTTTAGCTGATCTTCATCAACAGAGCCAGGCAGTTTCCTTATTTAGGCTGCTTGATACATTCTGCTGATTCAGTTCCTCCGTAACCACCCTCCCCCCCGGCCCTTCCCCCTTCCCCTCAGACATGAGAGAAGGACCCACACCATGTACAGAAAGCACTCACACACAGAATTCAATTCAATTCGAATCTTATTTATACATCACTTTATTTTTTTCACAAAGCAGCTTCTCATACGTTTTGATCCAGACCCCTAATGATCAAGCTGAGGGTGACAGTGGTGAGGAAAAAACTCCCTAAGCAAGTAAGGAAGAAACCTTGGGAGGACCAAGACTCAATAGGAAACCCATCCTCCATTGGGAGGCCCAACCATCAACAGTCAACACCATCAGAACCATCAACTGCCAGAAATTTGACTACAAATACAGATTTTTGAAGCCCCTCAACCCCCAACCCCTTTGATCATTTATCTTGCTCTTGGAAACAGGCCTCATGTAGTATACACACCTAGCTAGGGTTCATTGAGAAGAAGCATGCAGAGGAGGAACAGAGGCTCGGAGTAAATGACCTGGTCTTCTGAAGAGCTTTTTTAGCCCAGTTGCTGTACAGAGCTCACTGATCATTATACACATGTTAGGTGCACAGTTAGGGTGGAACGTTCCGGTGGGACCCAAGGGAACGGCTATCCCACTTCCCTTTGTTTCCCTCGCCGGCTATTTCTACCCCTGGACAGACATTGCAAAGGCATTTCATGCCAGCTTCTGTTTCAACTCTCTTTCAACTCTTGTTTAACCTCAGTGTACATTACATTTACGTTTATGGTATTTGGCAGTGTCCATTTGGCTTCTCATCCAAGTGACTTACATTCTGTTCCTGATCAGTGTAAATCTCCATATATTCCAGACGACAACATCACTAATCTAGATTTGATCCAAACCTTATAGTTCATTGTAAGTGTAAGAAATTCTTTATAAAGCCCAGAGAATCAGGCAAGAAGAAAATACCTGCATTGGAGACATTGGAGGTCAGTTTTCTTCAATGAAAAATCTAATAAGTACACAAAGGCCAAAATCAAAGTTCAACTCCTTCCCCTGTTTTTAGAGGTTAGGAGGAGATATTTTTAAGCTTTAATATGCTGACTCATTTGTTTTGTATTCATATTTATTTGGCACACTGGGAACACTCCATTACCACTTTCGACAGTAAACAGACAGCAAGGGCATAACTGAAAGCACATAAGTTGTTCACAGCCTCAGGCACTCAGGAGCGCTAAGTTGTATTAAGTTGTACTCCTTTGCCTCTACTGAACAGTACCAACAATGTCCCATCTTCCCCGTTACCTTGGCGAACGCTGCATGCCAACTCCACGCACTGCCCTGCACCGCCATGCCAGGCACGCTCTCCACTCCAGAGGTGTGTTTCTCGGTTGGAGGCTGGCGAGGGTGGCTGTGGCCGAAGCACGGCCAAAGTACAGGGGTGTAGAGCTAATGAAGCCCACCTTGCGGTCAGCATAGCACATTTGGTGGCACCCACAATGCCGTGCAGCGAGTAGGACAGCATCTAAAGGAAGTAGTATTCTAAATGCTTTTTCACATGTAGGTGGAAGTAAAAGGTGTTTGAGTTGGAGCACATGCAACACAAACAGGAAGGAAATGTGTCTTTGACTGAAGAGTTTAATGAGAACGAAACAGAACACAAAAGCAGATTAAACACAAACCCCATAACATAAGACTAATGATTGGTAATGATCACAAAACAAAACCATGGTATAAACAGAGACAAACAGGACAGCTCCACACCTCTGTATAACACAGAATGAACTGACAGGGTATAATAGGCAGGTCTAAGAAGAAGAAAAAATAAATACAAAGGAGAAACACCCTCTCCCTCTTGCCCGAAGTTCAGGCTCCTCTTCTCCACAGGCTTTCTGGTCTATAAACATAAAACACACAGACAGGTGCAGTGCAGTATTCAAAGTGAATAGCTCCATGTCGCTGAGCCCTACGGGGAGAGAAGCGTAAGGACAGCACCTCTCTCTCCAACCCGCCAGGCTCTCAACGCTGACACAGGACACTACATAAAACAGAATAAACATACCCCAGCCCTTGCAGCCGAGTCCGGAGGGCGAGAGGGAAAAAAACACACAAAACAAACGAAACAAAAAGGAGAAAGAGAAAAAAAAAAAAACTGAAACAGAGACGGCGACTTCCTGGCGTGGCCGGTCATTCTGTCATGTGTGCATGAACATGAAATGCAAAAAAGAAGCAAACGCAGAACTCCGACTGAAGCGTATAACAGGAAAGAAAACGAACATAAAAGCGTACAGATTAACACGAAACCTGTAACATAACAACGACTGGTAACGATCACAAAACAAAGCACGTTATAAATAAAGACAAACACAATAACAAACTACCGTCAGGTGGAGAACCTGCTGATAGGAGATGTACACCAACTGAGAGGGGCATGGACACAACGATACATGACGTAGGAAAACACGATCAGTGGCGCTATGGGCCTCCGCACCAAGCCACTGCCTTGGGTTCAAAGTATCTCCTCTTGACTTCATGACTTCATCTTAAAATAATTCATAACAGTCTATTGAATATACGGCAAATAGGGCAACTAGATTGAAGAATAGCATAGAGACGAATTTTCAAGAAAATCTGAAAGGCCTGTAAGTATACATATATTAACTATATATAGGTATTTATATACATGCGACTATTTCGGCCGTAACCCTATTATGCACCCGTGAGCCTCTCCTCCCTACATAGTTGTAAGGATGATATAGGTTTGGGTTCAGTCTCTTTTCCAGAACGTCCAATGGCTTTAGCTTTTGCCTCACAGGAAAATGAAATACCGGTGCTCGCGCGAGGAGGTGACAGGCGCTGTTGACTTGGTGAGCGTGTCAGAGCCAGTGACCTTATTCGACTCCCGACATTAGGTTTGTCGAAAACACCGCCACGCAGCCGGCGTTTCTGCACATGGCACGCTCTAACTGCACGCTTGAATTAGTGCCGACTCAGGCATCCGACTCCGGGCGGCATCGAGGGAGCTCGTCATCGCCAAGTGCCCGTCGCCGGCAACCCGGTCGACATGGCGCTGAAAGGGAGAGAAGGTCGAAAGTTACACCGAGCTGGTCTGTCATAACAATGTGCGGTTATGTAACACCATGAGTGTTTTCACTCCGGGGTTACAGTTGCACCCTGTTCCTCCAGCTTGGGTTTCAGTGGTTAGCTAAACTTATAATCCCATTTTGGTATCTTTCCAAAAACACAGTGAAAGTTCTTTTTTTCGCTCAAAGGAAAGTTGTGAGAACAATAAATATGTTTTGTGTGTATAAGATGGATAGTGAAAGCAAAAGACCATCAGTCAAGTGAACTTAAATGAGGCCCTCTGAAGGAGTCTGCTTGTTCGGACTGTCCCGCTCTTTCTTCAGGCGGGGGGGGAGAGGGGGTTTAGTAGTTGAGTGGAAAAAAACACTCCAGTCAAAATATATGTCATGCAAGGAGGGATAATCTGATATGTACAGAAGTTTGGACTTGCACTCAGTGTGTGGTTTCCAACTCCTTTTGCTGCTCCTCTGTTTTCCAGCTGTCTCTCTTTCTTCACTTCACCTTCTCAGTTCCATCCCCCTCCTTCCTTCTCCCAGCTGGGCCCATGATTCAGCAGTCCGTCTTCGCGATGACATTGCTGTGTCCAAATTCAGAAGTCTAGCCAATAGGAGGTGTGCTCAGGAGACACACCCACACAAAAGAGGGCTGCCTCTTTTCTTAACCCTCCTGTCACCCTCCCTCGTACTCTGTAGTGAGACATACGTGTGTCATGTGATCAGAGGGATGACGCACGTATGTCTCACTGCTATGGTATTTTTCAGTTATTGTGCACATGTGCAAATCTCTTGGATTTCCCTTATTTCGCTCTTAATTCTTTCTGTTTCTCTTTGTTCGTTTCCTTTTGCTAAATTTCTTTCCATTCACTCCATCTCTTCATAATCATGGCCACACCCCCTCTTCTCCTTTGCTCCTCCCCCCTTTCCAAGTCTCTGTCCATTTCACTATTCTAGGAGGGTGAGCTAGGGACGAACCCGCCCCCCAACCCCCCCACCCCACCCACCCCCCAACTCATTTCTCTAATGCAACCTGCCAGAAGATGTGCCAAATGGCAGCATCCCAGTGCCACTATCCACAACAATGTCCACGTACCCTGGAGGAGACCCCTGGTGCCTGAGATGCTGAGACGGGTTGATTCGGCAAGGATGAGCGTCACGCGAGGAATTCGTTGCACACGGGTCACGGTAGCTCTCTCACACACACACACACGCACACACACACCCAATCCCGCCGAAGCTTCGCTGGGAGGGCAAACATGAGAACAGCGCAGGGGGTACAGAGCTATTACACTCTGCCAGTGCGTGCCAGCTGTTCACTTTCTCGATGCATTATGCATTTGAATCTCTCTGAACAGACTTTGGTGAGCCTCCGAAGCTCAGGTATAAAATGTAACGCAGAACATGCCAGAAGGTTGTGTACTGTGTAGTGAATCCACAGTGCGAGACAGGGAGTAAGAAAGTAAGTGAAGTTGGATTAACTTAGCTGGAAGGCACAGTGTAAGATTTCAGAGGAAGGTAGTAGGACTTCTTCAGCTATAAAACTAAAGTGAGAAAAAATTGCTAAAAATATCACAAAAAAAAAAAATACAGAAACGATACAAGAAGTTGCAGTGATTGTTAAAGGAATGATGAGATTCTCTGACACTAAAGGAATAAGAGATTATTTGATAGAAATGTTAATAGAGATTTATATATCATAAATAATAATCATATAAGCAGAATGGTTTCAAAAAATTATGGTGTTCAGTAAGGTGCTGTTATTTTGTTGCTTACAATAGTATATTTACTTGACAGATGCCACATTTGCATTCCAGGAAATTTCAGGATGTCTTGAACGAACCTTTTAAAGTTCCACACAAAGCTATATTCTAGAACGTTCCAAGGTTATCTGTCTCAGTATGGGCAAAAAAAAAACAAAAAACAGCGAACCAGTTCCAGCTGGAATTGTGGGTACAGCAGGTCGTGGGCAGCTGGATGATGTCTCCTGGGCTGTGAGAGAGATGAATTCTGGGGCTGAAGATTTCACCGCGTGTGTGTTCCAACATATCACCGGCATCGAGGAAGAGGCGGCGCGTCCCGTGGGCTTAACGCGCGCTCAACGGTCGCTCGTGAAAGCCGGGATGCGACCGGGTGCGTTTTAAAGCGAGCAGCTGCTGGCTGTTAGAGGTGCATAGTGCCCGAGGTGTTGCTTAATAGCATTGCTCTGGCTTTATAGTTTTACATGCACATGTGCAGACTCCTGGGTTTGCTGTATAGAGAAGTGTGAAACAGGTGTTGCTAGTTCTGGGGACTGACCTAGTTGGTATGCAGTGTGTTAAAAGATCCCATCAGACAGCAAAGGTCTGTCAATGCTTGGCAAAGGCTGTACTGGGACTCTCTTCCCATAACAGTGTTTATCATTTAGTTTTAATGGCACTTAACAGCTGTAAAGTCATATTACATTTAGGTCTTGATGCTGTCGATATAGTAAGTAGGGCATACAGCTATAAATCCATCATTTGACTGCTTGCATAATGAAATAATAATAATAAATGTACAGTGTATGGCAATGTGGTTCCTTTTTCAGGCTGCTGTTAGGTTGATCTAAATGAACTGAACTGAATAATACCAGCATTCATTTTCAATTTAACAACTGTGTGGGCTCTATACGTCATAAACAACCCCATGTGAACTTCACCAAGCTCAAGGCATTTCTGCTAGCACAAGGCACATGGCTTTCTACTCTTTGTTCTTAGTAGACAGTAGCTCTCTGTTCCTCACTGCAGATGCCTGCAGACGTTCCGCCTCTCATCCAATGCATGTGAAATCAGTTTGCGTCTGTTATCACTGGACCAGGACTGACCGGTCCAAACTGGAGCTATCGTATTATGTGTCCAATTATAAAACCAACTTTACATCCTGATCTCAGATCAGCTAGAAAGGGCTTCATAAATCTGATGCTGGATATGTCTGGTTCTCAATATGATTAAGGGAACATTGAGCTGTTCTTTGATGTAGCGCTGTTGTAAACATCTGTGACTGCCTTCTTTTTCTTACCCACTTATGTTTTCTCTAACTAGCAATGAGGCAGCCATTTCACCACGCCTTCCCTCCTCCCACGTGCTCACAGAGACAGTACAGCAAGACTTAGTGCTTTTATAGAAACCTGAGGCAGCCATGTTAAACCCTCGCGCCTTGGTTGGAAGTTGCACATGGCTTCGTGAGCATTAGTCGTCGTCCCCAGTGATCCTGGTGAGGAGAAGAAAAAAAAATGCTTAACAAAAAACCGGCTCAGACTGGTTTGGGTGACTCGGAGAGAGATGAGGAGGTTGGGAGATGGAGGAAGGGGTGGAGAGAGAGAGTGAGAGAGGCCACACTGCACTCTTTTCTGTGACTTGCTGGTGCAGCTCCTTGGGAGAGGAGATAGGCCTTATCTCAGCTGTTGCTTTATCCACCACCTCTGCTTCTGCTGCCAACTTGTAGAGAAAGAAAGTGGTCTGAGACCACTGAAGAGGTTGGTGACAAGAATCAAAGAGAGGCAGTATTTCTTGGAGTCTTTCTTGGCGTTCTTGGAGTCTTTCTTGGGAGTCAGCTCCGAGATACATATGCGCAAAGAAGGAACTTTTGTAACAGTCTTTCCGTAACAGAAGTCTTGTTACTCTCATATTTTTAACACTCACAAATAATTGTATCATATATGTCCTGCTTGGCAAAGTATGAATACATTCTTTTGGCTTTTACTGAACCCAAATGTCTTTTATAACCCCGAGAATTGTGACTACATGTGGATTAGCGCATTCGCTAGTCCATAAAAAAATGCCTAAAGGGTTCTGTAACAACATGCACTGCTTATTTGTATGGGCGATCTCTTCATATGACCTATCCTATATTTGCTGACAAACTGCCCTCGGCCAGTTTGGGTGTCAACACTAGAGTGATCGTCTGGACATCTTGGCAAGCCCAAAGCCACATTAGTTATGCATGATGGCAAAGCTAGATAGCAGGCTAGGATTCCTCACTCACATATCATAAAGCATAACTTGACATAAGTAGACCAGTGTATTCTCCTATAGCAACGGGACAAATATATTGAAATTAATTATTGAATATAATTTGAGCTTTCACAAACTCTGTGGTAAATAATTTAAGTCACTGAAGTAAATGGAAAAAGTCATGGTGGAGTCAGTAAAAAATGTTAAAATGCAACAGAAGGTTTGCAGAAGGAATTTTAGAAAGCAACGACCATCCAAACCTCCTCCACAGATTCCATCAGTCTTTATGAAGAAACACCTGCTTTCCAGTCTTTCTTAAGCCTAAAGCTTAAAAGATACAAACATTTTTCAGCACCCTGACTCAGAACGTCATACATTTTTACAAGGATATAAAAATGTCAGGATAAATACGGATGAAACTGAAAAGAAAAAAAAAAAAACTTTTTTGTCACGTTCAACAACTGTCTCCTTCCAGTTCTCCACAGCTCCCAAAAAACGAACGTCCAACCTCCCACACCGAGCGTTCCTACTGGTTCTGGGCGTGCGCTCCTCACCCCGCTGCCGTCCAGCTGTTCCAGCTGTGGTAGTGGTCCAAGTCCTTGTAACGTGGACCACAGGCTTCTCTGGAACCGATCCATCCCTAAGTGTGCCCAACTCCCACGGGTCGCGGCCCTCTAACCCTATTGGCAAAACTGTTTGCTTAGGGCAGCGTAACAGCATTCCCAGAGGTCTCTTGAGAGCCATCGCCCAGAAAGGGGGAGAGTTGGGGGGGGGGGGCTGCAGTGCGAAAAATTCTGCAGAAGAGTTGTGTGATTCACACTCAGTGGAGCTTGACTCCACTGTAACAAAATGAGTTGAGGTTTTTTGGTTGGACAAGTTTGCTACTGGATATTCACTACTGGTGCATTTGTGGCAGTAGCTGAGGAAGGTCTGACAATGTGCAGATACTTCACATAAAGCAGAAAACCACAAACCGCGTAAACACACGTTTGGTTAGCATTTGACCCCAGCCGATGTAATTTGATGAAAATTATGCAAATAAGTTCATGGCATATGTGAAATACATAGAATTGTATTACAGAAAAACCTGATGATGTAGCCATGACAGTCTAGCATGAGGCTTATTGTGTGTTAGTCTTATCACAAGTGGATTGTAATCGATATGTGATGGTCTGAACATCTGAGGTTCAAACAAAAACAGACGGGTTACACCATTCAGCTGAAAGAGAAAGAGTGTGTGTTCCATAAAGAGATTCGACTGGCACATACATCAGCAAACAGAAGGGTTTTATTTGGCTTGGGTCAGACCCAGGTCTTTGGAGAAGTCACGTTTCAAAACAAAAAATAAGATGTGCAACAACTCCAAAACATCAGGAAGGAATGAGTCATATTTCAACACCGTTGAGTGGCTGCCAAAAAATCACAGAACAACATGAGAGAGAGAGAGACAGACAGAGAGAATAATAGCCAGACAAATGTAAACTGAAATACTTAAGTGCTGGGAAGGTCTGAATCATGACTTCTGGGAGCTGTGATTAAAACACATTGATAATGTTCAGGCCCAAAGCTCTCAGGATGTAGACCAAATAATACAGAAAGCCGCCAATGACGGGATTAAACAGTGTCTAGAAACATGTGAACTGAGCAAATGTGTCACTCTTTTTGGAGTGAGCATCTCTGTGAAGTCACTTAAACATGAACGGTGGTACAGTCCGATTCTCTGTGAAGTCACTTGGACATGAGCGGTGGTACAGTCCGATTCTCTGTGAAGTCACTTAGACACGTACAGTGGTAGAGTCCAATTCCAGGACTGGCTGACTGAATCCTGGTTAATTACACATTCAGAACACTAAGCCGACACACATTTTCCTAACTGAAAAGGAAAATGCCGCATTTACCTCAATATGCGATTCCAAATTGTAGCATAGAATTTCAGAGTAGGCAAAATATAGTTTCTTCCATTTGCTCCTCCCGTCTGGATGCTAATAGAGATGATGCATGATGTTCCATTAATAGAAGAACTACATTCTTATTTCCCCAAAGCAAACAGCTTGGACTGCAGGGAGAGATCCAGAGGCTCTATCTTTTTCACACGGTGTCCAAATGGTTGCTGACAGTACCTCAGTACTCGGATTACTCGGAGCTTTTCCTCACTTTAGCATCACTGAGAGGGATGTTGGTCTTATATATTGGCCTTTTATATCTCTTTCTCTCTCACACACACACACACACACACACACACACACACATGATCCGAGTTGTTTTACTCTATTATTTTCTTCAATTCTTGTTTTTCTTCTTATTTCATCATGAAAGCAGAACTCACTCAAGAAAAAGAAGTTGGTTGCCCACGGGACTTTCCTCTGACAAGGTGCTGCGCCTGAAAACCGCAACTTGCTTAAAATTAAAAAAGATAGATTACTTCTGTCTTCCTGAGGGCCAAGCTACCACTGCTCTGCTCTTCAACCAGGGTTTGTTTTCCCTCTAAGAGAGACGGTGTCTCCTTCCACAGGGCTTTGCTTAATATTTATTAATTAATGAGAAAATGTGTCCAAGGAGAATGCAAAAAAAAAAAAATGAGAGTTGGAGGAGAAAAGAAAGTGAGCAACATGAGAGTGAGAGAAAAACAGAGCAAGACAGAGCGAGAGAGAGAGAGAGAGAGAGAGAGAGAGAGAGGAGACAGGAAAGGGAATCTCTTCTTTCACCCTCCCGTGGGTGGTCACAAAGAAACCCCAGCCACATGATACAGAGCGATGAGCAAGGCTTGCATTATGGAGTTGTTGACTTTGAACCAACCACCTCCGGGGGGGGGGGGGGGGGGGGGGGGGGGGGGGGGGGGGGGGGGGGGGGGGGGGGGGGGGGGGGGGGGGGGGGG
>JAOYMR010000005.1:5644086-5685558 GCA_025802075.1 Tenebrosternarchus preto
CATTTTGGTTTTGTTTACTTTGAACCACCCACCTCCGCCCCCCCCCCCCCCCCAAACCTGCCCTCCCCCCCGGTCAGTGCAAGGTCAGAAGGAAGCGGAGACCAGCTCCACACGGCTACGCAGTGCTTCACAGCGTGCACGAATCCTCCAGACCCGACTGTTATACATTCACTTGCGGGCTTCGTAAACAAGAGTTTCAGATTTAAACCTGGCTGTTAAACTGTCAGTATCGGAATGTATAACAGTCAGGTCTGAAGGATTAATCAGTGTTGAAGTTGACTTGTTTCTGGGTCAGGTTTGGGGAGTGTGCAAACATCTTCACCTCACACTCACAGACGCCCAACTGTCCATGGATTAGTCAACACTACAGTGCTTTTTTTTTTCTTCAACCAATCACCACTACCATCATGAATCCATCATCATCATAAGCAGAAAGAGGATTCTTGCTAAACCTGTTGGTCAAACTAGAAGATAACAGCAGACATGACACAATCTGATCATCTACTGAACTTTGTCAGGGACATGTGAGGTCATCTGTGCAGGTCAGGCATGGGTCTGCATGTACAAAAGGTGTTCCTAACGAACTGAGACTGGTAATCCTGGGTGAAGATATGCTAGTAGTGGAAGAAAAAAAAAAACATATAGCCTACACAGAATACATAACGTCCTTTTTATTCGAGTAGCTAAAAGCTAGCAGATGCCACTCACTTCATGGAAACGATCGCTCGGAATTATATCGTTCTGGCCTAAATGGAACAAACTGCGGGTATCTACTGGCAACGACTGCCAGCCTTCCACCTTTGACTCTCCAGATCGCAGCCGAGGGAAGAAACACACTCGCAGACAACCTGACGAAAATAGCTGCTGCGTTCTTTATTGATCCGTGTTACATGAATGAAGCAGCTTCAGGACCAGCATCATGCCCATGTATTTCTTAACCTACAGTGCAGGATATTTACATCTCAGTATGTTAAGAACTTCACAAATAAATGTAGTCACAATTATACTGCAGATTCACATACTATATATATCTGAAGAAATATTAACAAATTCCAGGTATAAAAACAGGTGAAAAACTAAGAGACTAAGGGCCAATTCAGTGCAAAGGTGGTACAAAAAAAATACTGTTGGCTGGTTTGTCCAAGCGTGTCCAGCAGAGTGGCAGCGTTGTCACAGGTGCGTGTCGGCGATGGGAATGCGCCGGAGCTCGACGATCTGGGAGTTGGCCGCGCTCCCGCCGTCGTGACTGCCGTGGGCGGAGCCATCGTCGCTCGCGTTGAGGCCGGACCCTGTGGAGCACGTGACACGGATGACCTTCACGACGCACCGTCACACACCGCGTCCTGAACATGAACCCGACCGCGCAGTGCAGTTGGATGATGAGATGAGCCTTTAGAAGCTCACGTGAGGTCGGTCGTGAAATACAGGAATGAGCTTTATGTCAAGGGTATTTCACGTTGGTACTGGGTAAACCATACTTCAAATCCATGAAAGTCTGATCCTCAGAAAGGCCCTTGTAAGCATGCAGTGTTAGCTAACAGTAATGAACATTACAAGGAGAACAAGCCTGTCCTCTTTAAAGGCACGCCCGATTTATTTCAGACTTAATAAAAGAGATCCAGCAACTTTGTTTATGGGTGCTGATTTTATGTATTTATCAACAGGTTATATTAAAAGCTTATTTTATCAAGCGTGACCTGTTACAGAGGATCCGTTCAACATGTACGCATCTCATTGGTTGAATTCTTGCCTTGTTTTTTGACCACGTCCTAAATGGCTTTAATTTTCTAGAAAAGACATGTTATACAACTCTGGACCACAGTTCTGATCCGGAGGACTCCACTGAGTACGAGGCATTTGATTTCGGAATTTGATAATGCTGGAGATTCTGATGTTTCTCTACCCTCTAGGATTTATCTTGCTGCTGCCGTCAACAGTCACATTACAGCGGAGGGCTAGTGAGCCAGTTCCACCGACAGACATTCACCACCATGTTGTTACAGATAAGATGACATGTAACGAACCATGACCGGTCTCCAAACTCATTCCGTCACTCCCATTCAGGTTAATCTAAGTTTAACCTGTTCTTAGGACTCCGTTCCAGACATTACACTCTGACGTGCAGAGCCAAAACAACAAGTTTGCCACTGTCCGCTTATTTATAGATCGTATCGCGTGTCAGAGTCTGACACGAGACGTAACACAGACATGTATGCTACATACATTTGTCATCATGATTACGCTGACCACAGCCACTGGGATGAAAATACACAAATGAGAAAAGTTCTGTAATCATAAATCTTGATAACTAATCATTAATCTTGTAGTAGGTTTACTGTATATGATCCAA
This sequence comes from Tenebrosternarchus preto, assembly GCA_025802075.1. Lineage (NCBI taxonomy): Eukaryota > Metazoa > Chordata > Actinopteri > Gymnotiformes > Apteronotidae > Tenebrosternarchus > Tenebrosternarchus preto. The sequence continues at coordinate 5,646,437 of JAOYMR010000005.1, forward strand.
GTATGTTAAAAAACTAGACTTAGTCCTGTGGTTGTTACCTCAGCACCTTGCAAACTGGCAATCCCACAGAACTGTTATTTATTTATTGTTGACAAAAAAGAGGCTTTTTCGCTGGGCAATCTTCCAACACCTATCCGGTACGTTCTTGATGGAGTGAGGCAGCATGGGATGGATGGGCTGGCCTTTTAAAGCTCGCTCGACTAACCTCACTCCTGGAAGTCCAACTTCCGATTTACTGCGTAGTTGAATCAGGTGTATTTGAGCACCAAATGTCTCGCAGTCCAAGACCGGGAACCTTTGTTTAAAAGCCTAAACCCCCATAATTCCATCAGACTAGTTAATGAGCCGCTTGCCTTCCAACAGGGATGCAAAGCACACAGGTTTCTCATGTTCCGGACTGGCTCACTGTTTTAAACGAGACTTTAAAGAGCACTTCATAGAATGATTTGATTTGATTCAATATTCGTAAATCTAAATTACACCCACATGCAAACTCACTGACTCAATAAGAGCCTTAATAAATAGCTGTGGTTCACAACCTCAGTTATAACGCTTGCCTTGTTATACAATTCTGCAAGTCCTCCAATATGAGACGGGACAGAAGCTGTAATGGATATCAGTGATGTACCGTCATGTGTAAAGGGCATTATCTCATTAAGCTCTGATGACAGACTCCAAATAGTTGTCATAGCAACACAGACGAAAGGCTACAGTCTATTAAGACGAGTACATGAGAGAACAGGAGTACATAAAGAAACAAAATGTCAGGGATAAAGAAAGAACATTTGATACATTGTTTGGCTGTATCATCATGAGAAAACATTGCAATGAACTAGATACAAGGGTTAAAGATTTTAAAAAGTACCACGCAGGTGTTAAAAGTGATAAATTAATTGGAGGTTTTGGGAGGCAGGTTATACCGGTCTTTAGAGCAAATATGAGGTCATCGAATTCCTGTGCCTCTTCGTCTTGGGCCAGGCTTGTGTTGATGAAGCCACCCTCTGAGGGGAAGGTTTCCATCTCTGGGCCCTCTTTGAACACACTGCCCGGCTGGCTGCTGGGCCTCAGAGAGGCTCTCTCCCAGTCTGCTGAGATCTGAAGGACACACGGACATGCACGTGCAAGCATGCACGCACACACACACGCGCACAAGAGTAAAAACAGATGCAATGTGAGCTGGGACCTTCATTAAACCAACAGTAAAAAAATGTGCTTTGCTAGAAAAGTGAAGCTCTCCAGTTTGTCTGAAAACATGTTTAAAACACAAAAGCAAAGATGTACCAAGATTAGCGTTTTAAAAAATATTCTGCTTAAAACACAGCTTGAACACATTAAATCCATAATGATCAAAGGAACAGACTCAACAGTAGCTGAAGGAGGGGTCATCACAAGGTTAGATTATCATGGTTGTCTAAACGGTTCAAGGTCAACGAGTTCACTGACACTAACTTTGAGCGATTCGTTACTGCCCTAATTAATTACACCCAGTGACTTATTTCACACCCAATCACTGCACAGCTGGGAAATGCTGATATCTGGGTGACAGATCTTTGGATTTGATATTAATTCAATTACGCACCAAATTCAGCCACACATGGCCTTGAGGAATTCAGACAATAAAAATGTTGGAAACCAGTGAAAAGTAAAAAAGAATTCTGATATAGCAGGTCAGAGGTCATGGGTCAAATCTGTGTTTATCCACAGTGGATGACCTTGATGGCATCAGTGCTACAAGATTTGTTTTTATTTGTCTCCAGGAAAGACGTCCACCAAACTACCAGAAAGCAGTGTTAAACAGAGATAATTCATGCCCAATTATCCCCCAGCAGTTCAGATGGGGACTAGTGTGCACACACACACGCACACACACACACACGCGTGTGTAGACCATACGCACACACAACAGCAGGTGCAGACAGTTCTATTGTTACTTAATGGCAGACAGACAAATAAATAAATAAATAAATAAATAAATAAATAAATAAATAAAAAAAGACCTCCACAGTGAGAGGAAACACGGACTCAGTGAGGTCGGTGAACTGTCCAGCCTTTGGTCATCTTGTTTGTTAGTTTCAATGGCACTTAATAGATTCCCATTCTTTACTCCTCCATCACTGTGCAAGACTTTTAAAACAGCAGTCATAATAATGCTGCAGTAAATCAATTCATGTGTGTCCTTTTCCCCATCCTGTATCTCACTTCCTATAAAACAGCATTAGAAATAACTTCAACTGCAAAAATCTTGCACTGTGCAATTCCTTATAGTGTTGACTTGCTGGATCAAGGCAGCGACCAGCACCACCTTTCTCCTGAAAAATGGAGCAGAGCCCACTCTGGTTTCTCAGGGCGTCCCAGGCGCCCGACACAGCAAGACCGGCCAATCAGAGAGGTCTGTACTAATTTTGAAACAATGCCTAAGGTCAGCTGAGCTAGGTCCCACCGCCACAGCTGTTTCTTCCTCCCCGGGGACCTGTAAGGGTCTCGCTCCATTAGCACTCGCCCTCATCCTCTCCCTCCGCCCTGTCTTTGATACCCCTGGCTTCCTAGCTTTCCCTGTGGGACTGCGTGTGACAACCCAGGGCTTTAGATCCGAACATCTGTGCTCTTAGGAATGAAACAGGATTACGCTGACCTGTAAGAGTGATCAAATCAAGGCTGCCACTCGAGAGTGGCAGAGCCTGGCATACAGATCCAAGGAAGTGCTCCGTTTGTACTGGGACTGGATTAACGAATGCGCTTAGAGACTGCAGTACAAAGATCGATGCCTTCCACTACATTCTGAACGGCATCTGTAAGAAAAGCTAATTTCTTGCATCTGCTTAAAATGTGCAAACTGTAATTCATAACGCTTGAGTGATTTGCTTTGAGTAGGCCGATCAATACCTCATGATCGCCATCGTTTCACTCTGCTTAAGAGCCTGTATTTTTAGAGTCTTTACCCATTACATAACCACACATTGTGTGTGTGTGTGTGTGTGTATACTCTCAATGTTCTGAGAGTAAGCAAAGTGTAGCATGAGCACACACTCCTGACTCAGGGCCTGAAGGTGATAAATACGTGTCTGATGTCTTTGCAAACAGACAGGCAGACAAACGCTGCTGCAGACTGCCCCCACAAACCACACCCACCCCCACAAACCACACCCACCCCTTCCAGTCAATCTTGAATGAAACTCAAAAGAGGAACACGTATTGATGCCAAATGAAAAACCAAATCACCAAATAAATTCATGCTACGATTTGCAGTGTGTCGAGCGAACAACCGGACCCCACCTCCTCCATGGCGCTGATGAGGTTCTGCGTGGACTTGCTGATCATCTCCCCTCCGCTGATGGTTGCTGCTCCGGGGCCCTGGAAGGTGGTGTCGGGACCACCCTGGCCGTTCATCTCCACCGCGTAGCTGGCCTTTGCCGGCCAGCACAGCTGGTTATGCATGAGGAAGTAGACGGCAAACACGTACAGGCCCTGCACACACGGCACGTGGGACCTCATGGAATTCGACAATCAAGGCTTCACATGCAAACCTGTACCAGTATAAGAGACTGGAAGCCAGTTGACTGTTGTCAGTTTATGAATTTGGAAAAACAATAAATAAATAAACACGTCAATAATTCTGACTGATTCATTTCGATGAATGTACAATGGGTAAATGTGCAGAGGCAAACTCCATAAAATTGAAGACATATTTCTATTGAAGAAATTGTTTAGCAGACAATTGTATTTATCCATGGGTTTCAGATTTGTTTTATATTTGTCTACATTTGCTATCTGTAAGGCACTGATTAATGTGTAGTCACACGGGTGCACTTTTTTTTCCCACAGGAGATTTGGCTACAGCATGACATCACTTCCGTCTGGGTCAGACACCAGTCAGTGAGGTCATGGCTTAACACATCATTCTGGATGATGGCACCAAATTGCCAATTGTTCAGCTCACCCAGGTGTAAAATACCTCATCACCTCCCAGTATCTGTCCACAAAGCCAGTGAGCACAGGTCAGGCCTTGAAGATGAGAGAGAAGGCAGAGAGCAGAAGAGAAAGTTCTGACACCTCATGGATTAATGCTGAGTATGTTCCCACTCTGCCAGGATACAGTCAACAAGTTCAGCGAACAAACAATGATTGCATTTAAAGCTGCTTTAAACACAGACCACTATGGCTCACTCTTAGTAAAAGGTAGTAGTTCGTATTGAATAGATCTGAACTTGAATCTATTCAATGTGCTGCACTGGTTTGCTGGTTTGCTATTATCAAAGCTCCGGAAGCTTCTTTACCACGGCTGCTGGTTAGAAGTATTGGGTAGAGTTTCTCCTGATAAAAACTTGCTCAAACGTCTATCTGGTCTGCTGGACAGAGACTGGCTGGTAGTTTCAACTTAAACCCAGTGTCTGCTATCAGCCATTCCTTTCAAATCGTGACGCACGTTCGAAACAAGCGCTAGAGAGAGGATCCGAGCACAGGTCTCAATTTCCCTCATTTAACTGGAGCAAAAGGAGGCCAGTGTGTTACGCTCAGCGGCGTGCTCTAAAAGGTGAGGAAAACACTCCCGAAGCAAATAGCCGGAAGCAAAATTGCTTGCAGAGTTGCCATTTACAGTTGAGGCGTCACGGTTCGCCAAAAGGGGGCGCTGTGCTGGGGGGTAGAGGGAAAAGGGAGGACAGGTGTTAGAGAGAGAGAGAGACAGAAATCCAGAAAGGAAGAACAGTGAGAGTGACTGAGTAAGAGGGAGAAGGGATAACCTCTCGCAGATATTACAATAGAGCATTGTGAAAGAAAGAGAGAGAGAGAGATTGAATGAGAATACAGTAGCAACACAATGAGAACACACAACAAACAGAGACAAAGGGATCAGAAAAACAAAGACCATATATACACCTTCTCCCTAAACCCAGACAACTTCACCTCCAATCAACAACTTGCTTCTAATTTGTACTTCTGACTCAGGAGTAATAACTGGAGCAACAGCTCGATCCAGACAGGTCTATTATTAGAGTTCAAATCCCGTTGAGGAAATGGGGAGGAAATCCAGTCGTGGCGTGCGAGTTCTATTGTTCTGTGGAACAAGGCATTGACTGGCACAGCCAGACAGGATGATCAGTGCCACCACAACACTGGCACATTGGGAAAAGCCATCAGAGGTGCGGGGAAACGGGCCCAGATGCTGCCAAGCATCTGTCCGGGAACAGACGCCTCACCCTCGGAGCAAAGTATCCTCCCGCGATTAAGCTCACGGAATGTTTGTGATCCGTTTGTTTACATGGCTTATGAGATTGTAGTGTAAACACATTTTTGGTATGAGAGCAAACAGTATGGACGGAAGATAAAACATGTAGACACATCAGTGGAACAGCAGACACAAACGCAGACGAGTGGAAAACAATTACCTCGACTACAAGTGTCCTGAGAGAGCACTAGTGAATGGACCTTTAAAGATACACTCACATTTTATTGCACTCAGCCTCTTTATTAGAAACACCCACACTGTACAATCGCTTCCAGGCCACTTTCACTGGGTTACACCTGCCTCTCGAGCACATTTCAAGTCTACAGTTACAGACTGCAGCCCATCTGTATGTCACTCTTTGCTCACCACTGTTAAATCGCAGACATAAGCATTTAAACGTCCAACGGGACGTTGGCTGTACGGCTTACGAATACCGCAGCATGAAAACTGATCTGCAAATGCATGTGTGCACGCATGTGAACATACAAAAAAAAAAAGTGCCACTTCCCCTTTCTTATGGGCAATAAGAATGACCTGAACATCTCCATCCAGCAAACCGCTGAAATGAATGCAACAGGGCTCAGAATAGGGACAGAGGGATGAAGTGCTAAGGAGTCCATGATCCTTCTCTTCCAAATAGCAGCATTTGTGGTCCTCAGGCCTACAGACACTGCTGTGTCAGCTGTGTTTGGATAGCTTATTCCAGTCATTTGCAAACACAAGAGCACTCCACTGAAAGAGTATTTGCCCATTTCATTACACCTGGTGCAGGCCTCCGTTTAGTCATCCATGCTGGATTCACCCCCCCCAAGTGTTGGTTTACTACCAGCCCCCCAACATTCTGGATTAATTTTTTGGGGGGGGAAATTGTTAAATAAACCAGAAACTGTACAGTAAATGGCTATGAAGGTCATGTGACTGTTATACATTACTGACAAGCTTCCTTTACCGCAAAGAAGAATAAGAAATTTATTCACTGAAAAATCAGAGGTGATAGTGGGCCTCTAGAGTTGTACACCTCTTATCCTAATAAACCCTTTGGCCCTGGCCAGATACCCCGAGTGGTGCTTAGAATCAGACCAAAATCTGATAAGTAGAGTAAACTGCATTTATTGATGAACCCTATCTGTGTGTGTATGTGTGTGTGCTCTAGACACAGACCATGGTAAAGTAGGCAACACTGGGGACTGGGGACTCATGGAAAATTTGTGAGTGGGTAAAGGAACTTTGCCCTCCACACTTTTGTTTATATATAAGAGAGAGTCTTTTTGACCTTTGACTTTGTTTTATAGTGTAGGTCTCTCATTGCTGTCCCCATGATCAATTTGATGTAAGAAAGAATTATAAATCAGGTAATTCATATTTGTGTTTCTTGTTGTCATTTACTGAGTCAATGATCTTTTCTGAGTCAATGAGTCAATGTTGTTCATTTAGTGAGTCAATGTTTTTTTTCTGTCTTGGCATAGAGCTTGATGTCATCCATGTACAGGAGCTGGCTGAAGGTACCTTACAAAGGTATCTAACAAACCTGGTTTATGATGTACCTAACCCTGTACTTAACCCTTATTTATGATCTGACTGAGAAAGTTCAGGCCTGTGCAGAGCCATTCAAGAACTCTTCAGTTCTTTCTTTTGAGCCATTCCTTTGTGGAATTAATGGAATGTTTCAGGCCCTCACCATGCTGCACAAACCACCTCTGCTTCAGCTTCAGTTTTTGGACAGATGGCCTCATATTTTCCTCAAGCAACCCTCTGATACAGTGAAGAATTCATAGTGGATTCTGTGATGGAGAGCTTGTCAGGTCCTGTTGCAAGCTCCACCTCCATGACATTTCCACCCCCGCGCTTCACAGTTGGGGTGAGGTTCTTGTGCTCAAATGCTTTGTTTGTTTTGCACCAAACATGTCTTCTGTTACTGTGCCCAAATAAGTAAACATTGGATTCATTTGTCCAAAGCACATTGTTCTAGAAATGCCGGGAAACTTAAGTCTTCCCTTAATGTTTTTGGCAGATAGCAAGGGTTTCCTTCTTGCACACCTCCCATGAAAAACAATCTTTCTGATGGTTGATGCATGCAAGCCCCATGATGACATTTTAGAATTGTTGGAGACAGTTCTTCATGCATTTTGTGGTCTGTGCTTGGGATGAACTTGCTAGGACAGCCTGACCTGGCCACGTTCACAGTTGTTTCTCCCATTGCAATTTTTTTCTGGACAAAGGAATGGCTGATTTTTTAAAAACTGTTTTGAGATCTTTTCAAATCCCTTCCCAGACTCATATGCATCTACAATCTTCGTTCTGAAGAACTCAGAGAGCTTTCTGGATCTCACCATGGTGATACCCTTCACCTCAACAATCAACAACAAACCAAACTAATGTCTGAGGTTTAAATAAGACAGCAGCCTCCTCAATCATGGTCATTTGAAGTTGATGTGGTGCACCTGATTCTAATTTTAGACACTGACAGTAAATGAGGGACAATAATTGTAACCTTTTCTTCACAAGTTTTACAAATTCTTTTTTAAAGAAATATATTCTGTGTTGTTAAAACGAAGATGTCTACGTTTAAATATGTTTAAATAAGACAGTTGTTTTCTTGGGGTGTCTTAATTTTTTCATATGACTGTATATGCCATGAAGACTATATATATATATATATATATATACACACACACACGAATCTGTGTGCAAGTCTTTTTAAACCTGTTTTTGTTGATGTGTATTCAACAAATCTGAAGCAGCTCAAACGGTCCAGTCTAAATGCGGCCCAGGCGGGGTTTTTTTTTTTGTCCCCAGCTGATACAAAGAACTGCAGCCTTCTTTCCTAATTAGTGGAAGAACACATTCTCTTCCATCTGCACTGTGTTCTGCCAGACTTGCTGTGCAGCCGTGGAGCGGGCCAGCATCCAGCTTCCTCGTGTCCATGCCGAGGCTGCACAACTGGAGGAAATCCCCTTCACACTGATTCTACAAATCAGCACGATGGTGTCCAACACGCTTCACGTCCTGCTGTCACAGGGGGACTGTTTTAAAGGTCAAGGTAAAGCACAATTCATCACTCAACTCTATGCAAACTCTGTGTAGAGCTGAAACACTTAAAGGCTGTCTGATGCCCGACCACCTAGATAAAATGAAAACATCTGTCTATTTTGCGATCAAATCGGAACATGCTTGAATGAGTTGTTTGTATATCCCAGAACAAATTAGAACAAAATTATCTTTTGTGTGACGGAGTAATTTACGGTCCAAACATTGTCGCACTGTTCTTACATAACATGAAAACCAAATGGAAACCAAAGCAACTTCTGCTGATTAGAAAGCTGTAAAGATAGAGCGCATCTCTTGAACCGAGGGCCTCTAAGTTAATCACCCATCCTCTGGTTTTCCTTATAACACCTGAAGATAAGGCAGATAACACTGAGTCAATATTTGAACTGACTTTCTCTTCTTACCAAGACATCACAGGGAGATGGTAGAGCCCACCCTGAGCATACTCACATGTGCACGCGCTGGACTTAAAAGATCAATACCATGCCAAGGACAAATCGATATACTGTAAAGATGCAAGGAGCTACTTTTGGCTACTTAACTCTTGCAAAACCCAGTAAGAACCTAATCTGTCTCGTGAATTTGTGCAAAAGGCTTCCCTGATGTACATTCAACTGCAGTGGGAAGACCTCCAGCACCATACTACAGTGTCCCTATATGTACGATGCAATGTCTGTCTTTAGCGATTCTTATCTTATTACATAATCGAATCTGGCTATACACTTTTCAGAATGAGAGAGGACACTCAGTGATGGCGAATTTATTACTACAAAAGCTGTCACTCATAAAAACCTCACTGTACTTATCTAAAATTCATTAAAACTAATACAAAGTGAAAAAAGCAATGCTCTAATCTAAGTTAACTTCTGGAAAATAAACAAAGTGGATAGTGGGAGGATAATATGCTGAGAAAGGTTCTAAAGGTAGATGTTCTTACCAGCAGGATGTTGAAGATGACAAGGAGGATGAGCATCCACTGATATGTGTAGGCCATGTGGAGGCCAGCCCACAGACAGACCAGCGACACCAGGGCAAACAGGTACAACACCATGGGAATCTCTGCAGAACAACAGTCAGCAGCACATTACTAACATGCACACGTTATGATTAGCTTGCATCCAGTGGCTTTCCAGTCATGCTGACTGCGCTCTCCGAGTTCTGCTACGTGTCCGGATACTCGCTCCTTAACTTTGTGCCCTGTGGATGGAGAGAAGTTTTGGCACGGGTGCAGCTGAATCACGATGGTAATCTGGGCTGGAGAGATCACTTTTTCCACAGACTGTAAAGGGGGAAGAAGGGTCTTTGTGAGCACTGGGCTCCTTTAACGGCCTCTGGACCAGGAGCTGAGTGGGTGGTTTCATTGATCTGGGGGAGAAGGCTCCAGAAGGTCATTAAGAGGATCTTAATTAAGAGGCCTTAACTCGGAGCCTGTGGAGACTAGAACATGGGCTGAGAGCTTGGACCACGAGAGTTCTCCATGTGGGCAATCATTTGAATGCACAGTCGAGAGCCTCTCAGGCAAACGAATACAAAGACTCCACTCTGAGTAGATGCAGGAAGACTGCTTGATATTGGTGAAGTACTGTGGGAAGCTTGGTGAACTGAGGTTTCATTTATAGCACAGGTTTTACCCTTTACTGGTTTTTTTAAACACATGCCACTAACTGGCTAGCATTTGATTAATATTCCACAGAGGAAAACGGTCTAGATTTCTACACATTTACATCTGAGAACTGCAACCGAGGCTGACAGAGCCGAGGTTTAGAACTCTGACCAACATCGTGCACGTTATCTTCAGCTTCCTTTTTAATCAACCTCACTTAACCACCCAGCAGCCACCCTGCGACACAGCTAGTAGCTCAAGATAAAATATCTTAAGTCTTAAGAAAGGGTTGAGACCCAAGCTGTGTGTTAAAATGGACAGCGCTCATACCTCTAGCCCATAAGTATCAGTCCTCAATGCTACACCTTTGCCTCCAACACCAAATACCACAATCCTTTGCTACATTAACCTTGAGTGAGAAACCTCCAATCAGCAAGTACAGTATCCCAATCTCGTATTACATCACATCCAAAGTGCACCAGCAGAAAGATGCAATAGACCTGATTAGTGTCTAGCAGACAGGGCAAGTCATCATCTCTTCTCACAAGGGCCCAATCTGCATGCCTCCTCAACCTTCAGCGACGCCGAATTTTATCTGCTCATTTACTGTTGATGCAAACCACTGCAACACCGGGTTACTGATCACCACCTCCCTCCTTTCATTACTAAGTGAGTGAGCTTGAAATAAAAAGATTTAAAAAATACCAATTAAAAACAAACAAACAAACAAAAAACAACTTCACCATGCGTAGCACTCATTCCCTGAGCACAATGGCAGAGCTGTTGAACAAAAGGCTGGACCTTATTTGAATTGGAACTGCTCCTCGCTTCCTTTCAGCTGTGAGAGGCTCAGCAAAGCGAGCTTCACTGGCTTCCTTTGATGAACGGAGCGTCCGTATTCACACTGAAAGCTGACAGAGCGAAAGGTACATTTCATACTGGCTGTCAGGGCCCAGGCGACCAAGTGCGGGGTCATCTGCTCCGAGCTTCCCAAACTAGATGCTGAACAGGACCCCTCAACACCTATGAGACTTTGGCCTATAGCTGATCAGGTTCTGTCATTAATGGAAATACATGTAGTACGATAATGTTTCATTTGGAACATTTCCAACTACACACCTCTATTAGGGGTCGTTTATATCACCAGCCTTCAGGGTTTGGCAACAGTTTGTTCTTGCAGTGTTTTTGGTGGAGTTGGTGTGCCACTTTGATCGGGTCACTTTGATCGCACTGGGGCCCGAAGAGAATGTCCACTCAGATGCCAGACTGGGTCACAGGGTTGGTGTGAACAGGGGTGAGGGCACTGCCTGTGACACTCCAGGAGAGTGCATGGAAGCCAGACGCCGTGGATGACACGAAGGACTTGGATGGGGGGAAAAAAAAAACAGGTCATGCATTCCTTGCAGGACGTGTGGTGTGGGGCCAGAGTTTAGCCACTGGGCTAACCGTAGGGGGCGCTACCTCCATTCCTCTTCCATTACTGTCTGCACCCTCTACCCCTCTGTTCCTTCCTCTCATCCCCCAGCCCTTATCTTTCCTTCTCCATGTCTGCTCTCCTCCCTTCCCTAGCATTCCTTTCTCCTTGTTCCCTCCTTCTGTCTCCTGTCACCTCTCTTTCAGCTGTACCTCCACTACCCCTCCCCCTCCGCACCTCCCTGTTTCCATTGCTGTAAGCACATTCTTCTCCATGGTCTGGGCCTAGCCTCCACACAGAGGCAGCATGTTCCCAAGCACAGAGGTAGAGCAGGCTGGAGAGTTCCCTCACCCCAGGACAACACCTCCTGGCTCTAGACGCCTGTGGACCCCATACGCCCTCTTTAGAGAGACTCCTGGCTCTACACCCTCTTGAGAAAGATATTATGGAGTTTTTACTGTCGTATGTGACTTTCCCAAGGAGTTTCCTTTGGAGGCACTGTAGGGAAAAGTGTTTGCTCATGCAAACATACTGGAATGCAATTCAAAACAGGATGTTGTTGTTAGGAATTGTCAATCCAGTTTATGGTATATTAACTTGCCTTTCTGAGAAGTTGTGTCCAGTAGCAAAAGTACAGAAGTGTTTTTATTCATTTCTATGAAGATTTAAGTGCAAGATTTATTCACACCCCACAGGGTTGAATTATATAATCATGCAGAGTAATTCTGATTTGTAAATTTGATATACATAAATTCAATGTATACCTGAGAACTGTGTTGAAAAAAATAAAAAAATTTGTAAAATTTGTAAACGACTTATTTTTATACATAAATCACTTCATTTAATAAATGATCAGGAGTCAAGTGTATACTCGAGAAACGGGTCTGTAGAAAGTGTCCATTATTTGCTTGGATAAGCAAGGCCCCTCAGCATGGAAAGGCAAGCACAGTGGGTCTCTTAGGACAAACACAAGGGCCGTAATGTGAGACAGCACTTGGCTCCTGTTTGGAGATGCCAGACCAGCTGTCATAACAGCCTTCCTCGGGTCTGCCTCGGGAAAAAGACCCGGCTTTGTCTCAGCCCTGCTGAGCCAACGTCCGTCTGGCCGTCCGCTCAGGACTTATGGGAAAAAACGCTGCGTGGTACCAGCTAAAGGGCCACAGGACATGTGCGTGGAAATGCATTCCCTGGTGTGGACATGAAAGAGAGGACTGGAATGGACAGAGGAGTGCCGGTAAGTGATCCTTAAGAACAGTGGGAGGTTAGCAAGCCTGGAAGAACATCCAAAATAGGGATTAGATTGGACGCACTGGATCTCGTTCTGTTCTAAACAAACACTTGTTCTGTGTACGTAGCTCTACATGTGTTGGTGTGATGATAGGACATCCAGTTCGGCTTCAGTGGCTGGGAGGCAGGAGGTAGTGTTCTTGGCTGCAGGCCAGATCTCGGACCAGATGTTCCGCATGCCGTGTTCTCCGAGGCCCTGCCTTCACTCTGGGAAAAACTTGGAATATCGCGGAGATGGAGCGTTAAGCATAACACCAAACAAGAGGTCAGAAAGAAGTCAAGTTCTAAAGCTGACCCTGGATCAGTTGTGCACGGTGTGCTTTCCATGTGCATGAAAAGGCTGTGGTCCAGAAAGTACATTAAGACCATAAGATACTACGCTCTCAAACGTGCCAGCGGGCAATTCCGTGCCAGGGGGCAATTCTGTGCCAGGGGGCATTTCCGTGCCCTTGCTTTTCCTATTTTTGTCTCAATTATTTTATATTCCTTCTTCCTCATATTGCTCAGGTACTGTTTACTGCCTGCTTTTTTATGGTTGTGGTAAAGACCAATGTGTGAACATGGTGAATGGCTGGTACATTACATCAATGTGCTCTATTAAAAGGGGTTAATGAGTTCTCTGTTGTTGACTTGACATTTTTATTCATAAACCTGCATATATATATATAGAGAGAGAGATATCCCTAAATAACAAATGTATGTTATAATGTGCTATATCGTCATGCAAACCCTTTACTGGGGTTGTAAACACACAGTATGAAACAGAAGTACTCCAAGAACAGATAAAACCCAGTGATTTTGAATGTAAATTTCTTACAAAATCGAAAACTTTCAAAGCTAGACCAAAATCAGACATTTGTTTTGCTAATATTTGAGGCAGATTTGAAGAAATGCTAAAGGTCTGTAGAAATCTCAACCAGTGTTGGTCACTTCAAAGTCAAAGAACTCCTTGTAACTCTGTGTTATGTAATGAACATGCAGCCGGTAGTTAATTAAAACTGATAACTGGGTTTAGTGTGTATGTTTGTATGTGTCATCATAGAAAAAAAGGCCAAAGTATGAACCTTTAAGTTATGCCATAATATTGACATAAACAACTGAACCATTTAGCTGTGTGTGCTTAAATGTTTAAACTCCTTGTCTCCCTTGAACATATGATAGCATTGTTAGATACGGATAAGCGCAATTTCAGTGCAAAGTACAATTACAGTTGTAAAAAGAAGACGTGTTCTTTGTGTATTGTTGCTTGCTCTATCAAAAAGCCAAGCTACTCTGGTTCCTCATTTTGAAAACACTCTCGACTACCACGGACTTTCTGTTACTAAACCGTTGCGCAAAAAGAAACAATATTGTCTTTTTGGAACAAGGCCCGAAGACTGGGGCAAGGGCAGACTTTGAAGCCAACAAGCTTTCAAGCATGTTAGCACTCTGATCAAGCATGTTAGCTATCTGATCTGGGCTGACGTCAGAAGCCTGATCAGTCCCCAGATTGCATTGCATCTAAAGCAGGTAGAGCTGACAAGGACTTTCAATACATAGCTATTTATCAGCTGAAGGTTCCTGGGAGAGAGGCAGAAGCTGTGTTTGATTTCATCAACCGCTGCACAAGCAATGCCAAGTACCCGGAGTTCATGCTCAGAAGAACCGCGCGATACGAGTAACTGATGCTAAAAAATAAGGTATCATAACACATGTCCTTGGTTACGGCTATGAGCGGCGGTGCTAAACTGCTAAAAAACAATACATCCACAGGTCATGAAGCGAGAAGCACCAGCTGTGAAACATGGTGGCGTGGATATGTGTGTGGCTTCTGGTGAAGTATGTGGGTATGTGTGGATTCTGGTGGAGCCCAATTGCTAATCCTTATTGAAATGGCTGTTGATGCCAGCTGCAGGAGGAATTCTTAAGTGAACCAAAAATGAATCGCTTAGTTCCAACCAAAAGCCTCAAAGTCCTTCACCTCACATGACAATGTCCGTAAACCAGCCGCTGAAGTAAACTGAACTTTTTGGGGGCCAAAATATGTAACAGAATATGCTGTCCAAGCTGGTCACCTGACCTGAACCCCACTGGGTATGCATTTTGCTTTTAGTTTTGTCTGTAAACAAAATCCATGAAACTGGATCTAATAATGGCTATAACACACCTTTCAGATCAGGATCAGCAATGATATCAAGACTCCAGACAGTCAAAAAATTCCAACCATGTACAAAATTGACATTTTATTCAAGATTCTCTTATTTACTGCACATATTGTTCATTCAGTCTAGACGTTGTGACATTTTGCACTTTAACCTAATTAGCGTTTTGTACTCACCTTAGTCTACTGTAGACTAACACATTACTCTACTCACAAATTACTCTACTGTAGCTGTATGCCAAGAGTAATTGTTATACTCTGGTCTAGAAGTTTGTCTCTTATGTCTTACCCTCACATACTGGAAGCCCAATATCATGACTTTAAAATCCACTGGAATTACAGTAACCACAATTACAGAAACCACATTACCATTGGTTGTTATGGACTTGTCATTTGGTGACCTTTATGTTCACACATGTGAACTGGGGCTGAAGGTAAAGTTAGTTCCTATGAGCTTCAGTTGAGAAGTGCCACTGTTTTTTCCACAGAAGCACATCAAAATTCACCAGCTTTATATGCTAATAGGCTTCACCTAAGCCTTGTCTTTGAAAAATACATTCATGGAAAACTGCAGGGTAGCACATTTTTGAGATGAATGTTTGTGGAATATGACACACATTTTCTTCAAAGGGCATTTCAGTGACAGCTGTGAAAATGCTGTATTAGGACAACTGCTCTCAGCAAATCAATACTTGCAGTAAATATAGGACAGAGTGTTTGCTAATAAGCATTGCCCTCTAAGCTGGAGGAGCTCAGGTACAAAATGGTCAGGGAAAGGGCAGGCCTGCATCCAAAAAAAGGTCTCTTTGTGTGCTTTAGGCTGGAACTAAACAGACCAATAACCTTTATACTACAACAACCCACAAGGCATTGCAGCAGCTGGCTGTAAACAAACACTCCAAAAGAAAGGATTAAGTGTCTGCCAGCACACATCCAGGAAAAGAACGTCACAAGCACACCAATTCTCCAAAGGTCCCAAGACCATTTGAAATCTTTAAACAGCTGCTGTTTAGTAATTATTCCCACATGGACATAGAGGAAGAACATCGCTTCCCAGACGCTGACCGGTGTGTCCTAAACTTGGAGAACCCTTCGACAGAGGGTCAGGAAATTTTGGCAAGGCAGAGTGTCAGCACTTCCAAAAGGTCGTCCAAGGTCACTTGTGTTTTTTCGAGGGCCCGCTCTTTCGACAGCTTCCAATAGCACGGGGCACACGGCGAGCCATTTTGGCTCGGACCCGCTGCGCTCACTGACTCCAGCTAAACAGGAGCGAGGGCTCCACCCGCTAACACCTCCGCCCATCACCCTCCACCCCCGGGCCTCGGCGAGGAGGGCCGTAAAGGGTCGGCGGCGTTTCCTCAGACTGGGAGCGGAGGGGAATGCCGAGTCAGCTACAGATGTGCTCGACGTAGACAGACGGGCGTCTGGCAGCATGTGTGCTTCAGACTCCAAGAATACTTTAAACCTTCCGTAAACGTTAGTGCCGATCGTCACAGGCTACTTTATTAGAAACATGATTAATTAGAAACACACTGGAGGTGTGAAGCTACACACCATAGCCCGTCTGTGCGCCGAATGTGTTTTGATTTTTTCCCTAGTTCTAATGACTGGTGTAAAAACCCCAGAGACACTAATGTGCCTCACACTCATTCAAGAGCAACACACTGCCTGATCTCGCCCACATCAGTCTAACTAGTGTCTTCAAAACTAGAATGGTCTTCAAACAATGGTCAGAAACTGACCAGTGTTGGACAGGCTTACAGGGTGTCTGGCACATGATGCTAAATGCTGGAGAATTTTACACATCCAAAAATGCATTTAAAGTTTCTTTAAATCTACACTAGACTTTTGGGAGTTGAGCACCGCCTTTAAATGGTGTGCCTTCATTAAAACTTAGGCTATTATAAGGAGACATATAATGGTTACAGTTTAACCATGCTAGAGTTTTAAGAATTGCGGTTGATTGGTAATCTTTGTCAGAAGAAATGAATGCATACTTCTGTTTGTGACTTCCGAAGGTTTGGCGTTCCGCCCACCACTGCCTCTCAACTCGAAGTGGGTGTGTGTGTGTGCGGCTGCTCGCTGTGTGTAAAGTGACAGATTTTTGGGCGGTGTGAGTGCAGTCTGTTGTTGAAATAGCTGCGTGGGAAACACTTTATCCTACACGCAAATGCACTCTGGAGGATGGACAGGATGTAGAAGCAAAGCTCCCGATCACCTGACGCACGACATAACAACACGACAGGGAACTTCCACTTTCAATGGTTTTACAAGAACCGGCTTTTTTCCTCAGCTGGTGACACATAACTATGAAGTAAGAGAAAGGAACTCGGGGGCTTTCCTGCTGGGATACGAGAACCTGGGCATGAATCTGATAATTACATATTTACACAACGATGCGAGGGAAACCACCTTATCTGTTTGACTTTTGGTTTTTGTTTTACAAAATCCTCTTTCACTTTTCACTGCGCAAAAAGAGCCCTTAGACAGACACACATGGAGCTCTCGTGTAGATGCACAGAAAGAGCAGGTGCACGCTCACGCTCACGCTCACGCTCACGCTCACGCTCACGAACCTGCGCTGTTGGTGCGGCCTCTGTAGATATCGTCGTAGGCCTTCCACTGTTGCATCACATGGTAGGCATGGATAAACACCACCAGCACTCCCACCAAACAGATAAGAGGAACAAAGACTGCTGTACAGAGAGCCACATACACATTCGGGATGAAGCACCTACAGAGAGAGAGAGAGAGAGAGAGAGAGAGAGAGGGAGAGAGAGAGTGAGAGAGGGACAACCATACTGACACAGTCAGGAAAGTCCTATCAGAGAGTGCAACACTGTCATTGGTGGTCTTCACATTGGTCGTTAAGGAGACGGGCAGCTTGCTATCAAGGATGCTCTTCCCGCCTCCCGCCCCTCTCGTCCAATCCCCTTTCTCCTTCTCCTAGTTTATCTCAGGAATTCCTTCTCGGTTGTTCTTTTGCTGCCATGCAATTAGGAAGCCCTCAGGCCGGCCTCGGCCATGGGAAAGCTCGGAACGCGATGCGGGTTGGGGGTTGTTTTGACGCAGTTCAAGTTCAAATACCCGAGGAGCCGCCCAGCGCTCGCAGGGCAGGGCCTCCCCCAGGCCAGGCCGAATAGATGCACAAATAAACCCAAACTTATTTTGTAGAGGAGGGTCCGGGCGACACAGCGAAGCCATAACAGAATCCAAAGCACGCAATGACTAATATCGCTTGTGTTCACAGGCCTCATTTTCAAATTGCCCCAATCCCTGACCTTGTGTTGGCCTGGGGAGACAGATTTGGACATACTGTAGATATGCTTCCAGATAACTTTTCCTGCATTGTGCAAACACGGTGTGTTTTTCATGCATAAACATTCAGTGCTTTCAACGGACAAAAGTGTGTAGCTGTGAATTTTTGCTTCTGTTTTTTTGGGGGGGGTTGAGATAGGTGGAACTATGGTGCAAACACCAAACAGAACAAGACACAAAAGAGGAGAATTATGCTGCTGGTTTAGCAGTCATTGTTCATGGGATTACAGGCAGATCTGGCAGCGACAGTTTCTGAAGAAGAAAACTAAAATCATGAAGAGAACGAGTCTCCTTTAACACTGGGTCTTGTATGACACGCGACGGCAAGCTCCTCCCGCCCACCTGGCCGTGACGTTGGTCCAGGGTGTTGCCGGGAAACACTGCTCTGGAGATGAAACTGTAGCTGCGGTCTGCTGACCAACAGAAAAGGGTTGGGGAGGGAGATGGTGTGAGGATAGATAAAGAAAAGAGAATGAGAGAGAGAGATTGAGAGAGAGAGAGAGAGAGAGATCACACGAAACTGGCTGGTGCAGGGAGTGGTAGGAACTAGACTCGCAAGCTCATAATCACTGGAAGAGCAAACACAGACTCCAGCCAGGAGTCCTATGCCTTGTTTTATCTCAACCCTTACTGGACTCTTTTGTGAGGCTCCTTTTTCCTTTAGCTCGGTGCTTTTAACAGAACTTTAGATAAATGCCGTTTACGCGAATACCGCCATTATAATATTGCATAAACTGTGCAAAAATATATGTATATAATATCCAGACATCACCTGCTTTGTTGCTTTTAAACAGGTCATTACTGGAAGAGGTTTCTTGAATCATTACAATTGTGTGCAGAACAAAAGAAGTTACCATAAATCACCAGGCTTCTGAATAAGCAAAAGGATTGATAGTCTGTAGCTACAGCTATAGAGTAGATGCACCTAATAGAAAGATCTCTCAGTTTGTTTGGTTTTTTCCTGGAGGAACGTTACTTTATTTTGTTGTATACCTGTGTGCAGCTGGGATGGCAATAAAAACCCTCTTGACTCCTTACTTCGAAGGCCCAAAGCCAACCAGAGTGGGCAGAGATGCAATACTGCTGGATGGATGCCACAAGACTTGGGCTTTCAAAGTGCTTTTTCCTTTAAGGCTCGCTGATCAGTTCTAAAGCAACATGGCTGGCATATGAATGATAATCGATACAGCTGACAACTATCAGCACAGCCGACATCAATCAGCCCAGCTGACAGCAATCAACACAGCTAACAGCAATCGACACAGCCAACTGCACAGCTATTAGCAATCGGCAAAGCCGACAGCACAGCCGACTGCAATCAAGACAGCCGACAGCACAGCCGTCAGCAATTAGCACAGCCATTAGCAATCAGCACAGCCGACAGCACAGCCCTTAGCAATCAGCAATCAGCTGAGAGCACAGCCTTCAGTAATCAGCGCAGCTTGTTGAAAGGAAAAAGCAGATCCTGGATGTTCCCACACATAAAGAAATAGAAGAAAGGTTATGGTGGAAAGCGTAAGATCATATTCACTTGCCTTTAGTACTAGATAGATAGATAGATAGATAGATAGATAGATAGAGCAATCAAAACTCTAAAGAATTTTAATGATATGGTTTTAACCTCTTAGTTCTTTTATCCACCTGATGTAAAAGACCAGGACTCTTTCTTTTTTTACAGTAACCCTTACACTAATCATCAATGAAGTCCTTATTAAGGCCATGTTTCTTGAAGTTTCTTTCCGACTCTGTCTTCACAGCCGTGTCCTTGAAGCCTGCCATATGGGTGGCTGCTTGCAAGCTTTGAAATCTGAGGTGAAATGACATCACTTGTTTGTCTCTCCATGAGAGGGATGTTTACCTTTCTCGAGTGGGCCGGGAGCGTACCCGCCCTGGGGACTACAGAATGTCAGTGCCCAGGCAAGGCGGGTGTGAACCTGAGTGTATAAACAGTCAACGTTTGTGACCTCATAACCACAGGGGAGCTAAAAATAGCTATTGCTCTATTCTGTTTCCAAACAGCAGTGCCCTCCTCCATCCAGTCTGGGTAGGGCACTGTATATGGGTCAGGGAAGTAAGAGAAAAATAAGTATTTATTCTGCCAATCAGGTTATGTGATGCTGTTGCTCTTAGAAAGAGGCTCAAGTTGTGGCAGAACAGTGTGTACCCACAGGGTGTGTGTGTGTGTGTGTGTGTGTGTGCATGGCTGTGCACGTTTGTGGGGCGGCAGGTGATTGGCCGTCTCCAGCACACGCGCGTACGTTTCGGGTCACGCGGGGGCACACACTCACAGGTCTCCGCGCACCAGTCCGTAGACGTCGTGAATGCTCCAGTCGTAGCCTCCGAGCAGCACGATGACCAGGATGATGATGACCAGCGCAGGAAGTCCCCAGCTCAGCAGGAAGTAGACCAGGTACCGCCTCTCTGTGTGCTCGTCGTTCATCACCAGCGTCTGCCAGAAGTTCACAGCCTGAGGGGAGATGTATGAGATGAGGAAATGCAGTGGAAACTACTTTCACTGGAAAAGCTCCAGGTCTTTAGTAGCCCAAGAACAGTAAGCACATGTATTTACTTGTTCCCACGGTCCTATACAAATAAGAAAATGATTCCTTTGCTCAGGGATGGGTAACACCACCACAGGGTACAAACTGCTTGTCTCTAAATGATCAGGACAAAGAACTGTGTGAATTTTTTGCTCTGCATTCAACTGCTTGATTTATGAGTCTTTATCAAACACAGATCTAAATTTTTATTCTTTCTGGGAAATATTTATATGACTCGGGTTCTTTTTTGCTTCATAACCCAAAACCTCTTCTACTTTAACTTAAAAATGAAGAAGGTTGTACGCTCTGCTTTTCTCCAGTCCAGTATGTCCTGATGGTGGTCACCATCAATACAACAGCAATACAACTTCTCTTTGGTCAAAGATCTGGCCTTTGACATACAGTCTTCACTATCTACAGCCATTACATCATCTCATATAACAAAGTTCTTACACTTGAGATTGCCCGGGGATAAAACGACTTCCACCTTTTCCATTACCGCCTGTAACGGCGTTGATAGATGACTGAGTAGCAACATGTTCAGTGCTAGCCTTCAACTTCAAAAGAAGAAGGCCACTGGCAGGCTGTTGCAATAACACCTGTGAAACGTTCAATTAACAGTTGCTATTCAGTGCAATGATGGCACCACTGCCTTCTCGCTATGACTAGAAACTGCTGCTTGGACAGGGACTTCGCTCATCACAGGCATCTGATATATTTAGTGATGAGATTGACCTCTTAGATCGATGGCCTTCACCGACTGACTTGGAAAAGAGAGGTGGAAATGGGTGGTTTCCCTTCTCTGTACTTGGAAAGAGAGATCAAAAGATGAACTTTCTCTTTGAGAGATCAGAAGAAAAGGATATGAATGGAAAAAAAACAAAAGGAGAGGATACAGATGAAGAAAAAGAGGTGTGGAGATGCAAAGTGGACAGAAGAGAACTAATTACCAACAAATACAGTTACTAACAAATCCAGCCTAAAGCTGTTTAAACATTCTGATATTATTTACCAACTCTGAACGTGAGAAGAGAAGCACATATCTAACATGTTCTTTTTATTCAGGACACAAATACTTTCCAGTCTGGATCATAGTTTACCTTTCTCACATACAAATTGAGTTTAATTAGATCCATGTGTACACACACACACACACACACACACACACACACACACACACACAGAAGCACATTTCTACATAGACAAATGCAGCCATTCAGCAGAATTACCATGAGACATATCCCCTCCCAGTATTGTGAAATGCTGAATGTTAAACTTAGAAGAACCTCAGAACTAAACGGCAAATATATTAAATATATTAAATCTCAGCAAGTATGGGTTTGTCCTCACACAACTCTGAATCATAATGAGCAGTTCAGTCTGTTTCACACACTTTAGAGTAATCTTTTAGTTCACAGTCGAGCAAGCATTAATTGCAGTGTGAGATTTTTACATAAACCAGTAACAACCCCAGCCACTTTGTTCAGCGTCACTGAGAAACAACAGCTAATCCTTTAGGTGAGAAAAACTTTGATTAGAAGAACTTAAACTTCCACTAAGGTTAGGGGCATACGCCTTGGGTCAACCCTTGGTCTGATTTACTTTCAAACAGGAATGAAAAACAAAACAAAACAAAACAACAACAACCGTGGGCTCGGGTGTTTACATCTGCCTGTCCTTTAACGGATTACGAGCAATGTTCTTTCACCAAGCACGTTCATGCACGTTCCTGCCGTTTCTGATGCCCTGAGAGAACAAGCTGACCTTCGCAACTTGGCTTCAGGTGTCATTCAAAGCCACACGGAGGACGGTTTAGCACCTTGTGCAGTGGGTGAAGAGGGGATTAGCTCACGGAGGAGAGATGGTTGGACGATAAAACAAGGTCTGCTCGGAGCCGACATGATTCGTCATAGTGTTCTGAACAGCGACGGAGGGCACGTCAAAACAGCTCCCTCTCAAGAGCCATATGAGCAGAACTACACGTAGCTAGAGCAAGCCATGCTTGACGTTACATAAAAACATGTCTTATAAGTAGGACAGGGAAGATTGAGGCCTGCTTCTGCTTCATCTTTGAGCTTATATGATATAAATGTAGATATAGAAATAAATTGGCCTGATCAAGAATAATTTCAAAATTATCGACATTTGATTGCCAGTGGTTCTTTAAAGTTTTCCTTCTCTGTTGTGGGCACCAAGACTCTACTCTCAGTGGCTCTACTCTCTAGGTTCAGAACAGTCTATCAAGCAAAAAAACAAACAAGCAAACAACCTATTTTATATATATATATATATATATATATATGTATATTTGTTTGTTTATGTTTGGCTATATATCCATTAGCAGTCCTGAGGTCAAAAAAGGGCCGTTGATGAAAACATCTAAAGCTGCATCGAATGTGTGGTCTGCTGTAGTGTGGTCTGGTGTGCTGTAGTGTGGTGTGGTCTGCTGTGGTCTGCTGTGGTGTGGTCTGGTCTGCTGTAGTGTGGTGTGCTCTGGTCTGCTGTGGTGTGGTGTGGTCTGCTGTGGTGTGATGTGGTCTGGTGTGGTGTGCTCTGGTCTGCTGTGGTGTGGTGTGGTCTGCTGTGGTGTGGTGTGGTCTGCTGTGGTGTGGTCTGGTCTGCTGTAGTGTGGTCTGGTCTGCTGTGGTGTGGTGTGGTCTGCTGTGGTGTGGTGTGGTCTGGTCTGCTGTGGTGTGGTCTGGTCTGCTGTAGTGTGGTGTGGTCTGTTGTAGTGTGGTGTGGTCTGCTGTAGTGTGGTGTGGTCTGCTGTGGTGTGGTGTGGTCTGCTGTAGTGTGGTGTGGTCTGCTGTGGTGTGGTGTGGTGGCCTCATGCTTTGCCCCCACCTGGATGAGCATCCAGCTGAACTGGCTCAGATGGAAGTAGTGGAAGAAGAGGCCCAGAGCGGCGCAGCTGTCTTCGGAGAACACCGGACCCCTGAACGCCGACACCAGGAAGCAAATCTGACACCAACACAGGACAGCAGACACGTCAACGTAAACCAATGCGCAGAAAAGAAAACAATACAATACAACCATTTGAAATGTTTGACCATATCTTCGACACAGCCTGTCTGGAAACATGTATACGCACACTAACACCCATAACGTTTACATGTATATCCATGTACTGAGATGATGTCACTCTGCTAGTACAGCCACAGCATGGGCAGATGTGTCTGTTTCTTTTTGTGCAGGAATTTCTATTTCTGTTTTTACATTTGTGTCCTGGTCATCTTGCACCATTAAAAAGGTATAAGGACAAAAATAGATGTACTAAGAATAAAGAGGTGAGACCCCAGAGATTAAAAAAAAAACTGTGAAAGTATCTGAAAATATCACCAAGATCTTATTCCATCTCTCACTTAACCCCTGGGACATTTCTGCAAGACATGTCCTCTTACAATGATACTAGACACAAAGGAACATCTTTGTGCAGTGCTAGCAATGAAAGAAAAGGGAGAGAGAGAGAGAGAGAGAGCGAGAGAGAGAGAGAGAGAGTCTCTTAAGAATCCTTGAATGAAAACTAAAGGCAGCCTCTGTCAGAACACGGACAGCATCAACGATGTTTTTATTCTTGCTGTTCATAATAGTTTTCACTCTGTTCCGTCGTTCGTGGAGTGATCCTGATTTGTGAATGACGCAGCTTAACTCCACCCTACGAGTCAACGCCTCATAAATCGAGTACGGGCGTTACATCGACAGAACACATTATTACATTACCAGACTAATCTCATCCATGTGGAACAGAAAATGCCTTTATCATGTCAGAGGCACACTGGTCTTACAGCACCGCTAACAGGAAACACAAAGCATCCAACCCAGGCTGATTCTCACGCCACTGATCAATAGTTTCGCACGGTTAATGAATCATTTTTCCTCCCCAATATCTCACTCATTCTGCAGCATCAGGCCTCTGTCCTACTGCAGAAATGCTTGAACATCAGTGGAGCAAAAAAAGCCTTTCCCTTTGGACTAGCCGATGGACTACAGAATGACTCATGCACTGCGATCGTGGAGACGTCTCTTCTGGGGCCGTGTGGGAGCGTCAGGGCTGCCAAAGCTGGGCCGTGTGCCGGGTGGAGGGGTGTCCCGCTGCAGACGGGCCTGGACCGCCGTGCTGTTGGGCTTCTGGGTGGCAGAGGTCTTCGGGTAGCAAATTTGTTTAGCAGCGCTGGTGAGAGGTGTGTCATGTGTGAAATAGGAGTTCGGCCTTGGGCTGTCATAAACACAAACCAACAGGCTACGCAAGTTAACAGGGCAGAGCTATAAAAATAAATGATGAAATAAACTGTACTATTATGCAATAACACCTGTCTGTCTAATCATGCGGGACACACCCCTGGTACATGAGTTTGTGAATGCTACAGACAGGTTGAAGTAATTAGCAGTGCCATTTACAAGGCCTATATTATGTAGTTGCTATGTTACTTCCTGGTGTGAATAACAATTATAGCCTTGTGTTAGTCACAGTTCAAGACAAGAGAAACAGGGTGGTTGATGAGAGAGTGAGAGAGAGAGAGAGAGAGAGAGAGAGAGAGAGAGAGAGAGAGAGAGAGAGAGAGAGAGAGAGAAAGAAAACCTGATTTGGTGGTCTGCCTATGATGTCTCTGGAGGATGAATTTCAGAAGCTATTTAATTAGCTACTGTGTTGTTCCCCATGTGTGCATGACTGTGAGTGGGTGTGTGGTTGTGTGGTGTATGTGCGCACATATGTACGTATGTGTGTGTGCGCATGCATGCACGCGCGCGCGTGTGTGTGTGTGTGCGTGAAACACTTAGTCTCAAGGAGGTTTGTACATATGTCCTTCCCCCCTTCTGCTCTGATTCAGTCCCTTTCACACCAGGGATGTGTGTGTGTGTCCTTTTGACCTCAGATGCGCAAAAAGCGGGTGAGACACATACAGACACAAAGGTTCACTGGGCACAAGGTGTGTTTGTGTGTGCGTGCATGTGTTTGTGTGTGCATGCGTGTGCATGCGTGCGCGCGTGTGTGTGTTTGTGTGTAATGAGGCTGTGCTGTTCTGCCCAACCAGGTGAGCTCTCTAATGAGAAAAGACAATGAAAGTCGGCATGGCAACAGCACCTGCAGGGTTTCTATATCGGGGCATTAACTGATGATACACACACACACACACACACACACACACACAATGTGTATATATGTACATGAATGTATATATGTATATGTATATATGTAAATGAATGTATATATGTATATATGTATATGTATATATGTAAATGAATGTATATATGTATATATGTATATGTATATATGTAAATGAATGTATATATGTATATGTATATATGTAAATGAATGTATATATGTATATGTATATATGCCCATGTACATATGAAATTGTGGTGTTCTCTAGTTTTGATCTCCAGTGTATACACACACACACTTATATACACACACACACACACACAAGTAGTGTCTGAGTCCAATAAATATGGAGGGGGGGCATCCTCTTCTGGCCGACACTGGTCACCACAACAAGATAATTGTATAAAGAAATAAAAAGAATAATAAATGATCAAATATAGCAGTCCAGAGCAGGGCCACAGCAGGGGGGGAATCGGGTTTATAGGGGCTTCCATCCAGTTGATTGAACCTCTATCTGGTAGACTGATAGAATTGAGCGATCGTATGTTGAGTATGTTGAGTAATGCCGAATTTCGATGGTGGACACCATCCCTACCTAAAAGACCAGGCTTGCCCTTGAAATCTTTCCAATTGTCTATAAAGCCCCCGTGATTTTCTGAACACCACTTGGACATCCAGCGGTTTAGTACCGTGAACCTGCTGTATGTCTCACCGCCGTGCCGCATTGGGATGGGCCCAGAGCAGATTACTGCATCGGACATCGTCTGGGCCAGTTTAACCACATATTTAATTTTAGCCTTAGTTACTTCAGACTGCCATAGATGGATATCGTTGGCCCCAAATATCCTTAAATATCTCCTGTATTAACTAAGATTCTAAGGTTGCTACTAATGCTCTGGCTCCGGGTAAACGGCTAAACTGGAACCGCTGGAGCCCCTAAAGGGGACGATCGAATCCTTTATTACCAGAGTACGTAAAACAGGCTCCTCAGTGGGTGTTTCACTGAGACGTCACCAATTCTCCCCGCTGTGAGGGCTCTAACGCCGGAGTCACGGGAGCACTGGCTCTCCCTGGCACGTCCACAGCTGAATTCTGCTCTCTCTCCCTTAATAAATGGTGGACGCGTTGGGCCTATTTGGGTCTGGTGGTTCTGAGCCGGTCTGGGCTTCTTGTGTTATTGTTGCAGTGTTGTGTTGCAGGTGTCTGATAAGTTTGCGTTCAGCCTGTTTGATCTGGACTGGGACGTCTTCATGCAGCACATCGATGGAGCCGTTAACAGAGTCCCTGCTCTCGAACAGACCGGAATCAAATCCACCGTGTGTGGACCAGGTACACACACACACACACACACACACACACACACACACGGTTTTATACACATCATGTATAACAACATAAATTCTCACCAAGTTTATCCACTTCTGTGACAAATAAGTATTTTATGAGGATAATGGTTTCATCAAACCAACTCAGCAAACCAACTTTAGCACCCAGATTTGTAAAATCCCAGTAGAGAGCATCAATGTTACAACTTCTGCAGAACAATCTACTGATGTCTAAGACCACAGACTCAAAGACCAATGTGCAAAGACCAGTGTGTGAATGTCTGACATTTACAGGCAGTAACTCGTTGACGTGTTCAAACATGGAAGTGTGTGTTTTTTCACAGCCGGTCATTAATGACCCCAAAACACGTTCACACTGATGATTGGCTGACGCTCACACCAAAGTCTTTGTCCCTCCCCCTGTCAGAAGCTTCACAACTGCTTTGTTTTATTCAGCTCACTCCCTTCTTGTGACCTCACCTCTGATTTGCTCAGTGGCCTGCCAGTCACGTAACCATGCCTGAGGATTGGCTGTGGCCAGTCTTCCTGCTTTACCGCGTGGTGTGAGATGCGTAGGTCCTGCCCACAGGTTGTCGTGGACACCAGCTTGCTGTTGAGTCCAGACGGCTGTTCGTGGTCCTGCTGGTATGGCGGGATGTTTGGTGGAGAGATGTTCCCATTGTGTGTAACGACTGTAATGAGAAGAAATGTTTGGAGTTCAGGCTGGTGGGGTGGTGTAGATGTGTTTCATTGACGCAGGGTTTTCCGGACCTAAAACATCTTGCTGTTCATAGTATTTTGTCTATTTATACAGATTCTATAGTAAAAACAAAAATCCAGATTCTGTCCTTGTAAGGGCCTTTTGGTACCCTGACACATATATATAAACATGTAAGCACACACACACCCGCACGTACACGTGTGTGTGCACGTGGAGCTGATCCCTGGATAGCCCCCAGCATTATGAGCTTCCAGAGACACAGATAATCGAGTGCGTGTGTGTGCGTGCGTGTGCGTGTGTGTGTGTGTGTGTTTTATCCTACAGAATCATTCACTGCGGACCACAAGCCTCTGCTGGGAGAAGCTCCTGAAGTGAGAGGCTTTTTCCTGGGGTGTGGCTTCAACAGTGCTGGTATGTCGCTTATACACACACACGTCTCTGGGCTTTGGAGGTGCGAGATTAAGAACAGACTGTAGAGCAACAGGGTTAAAAGCAGGTTCTAGAGTGGGTCTCTGGAGTTTAGTTTTAACTGGTTCTGGTTCTGGTGGATGTCCCAGTTCAGCTTCACTAGTTTAACTGGTTCTGGTACTGCTCACAGGACTCAGGCTTCCTCATGCTGAAAGAGGCCGGAAGGGATTTGATCAGGAACAACAGTTTATAGAGCAGGTTCCAGTTTATAGAGCAGGACTGTAGAGCAGTGTCTGGAGCAGCTGGTTCTAGTGCATGTTCTAGAACAGTTTCAGGGGTAGCAGTTCTAAGGCAATTTCAAGAATATCGGGTTCTATCTTGGCTTCTAGAGCTGTTTCAGGAGCAGCAGGTTCTAGTGCATGTTCTAGAACAGTTTCAGGGTTCTTTAAGTCCAACTGTCAAGCTCAGACAGAACAGAAGAGCAGAACATTAAGAACAGAAGAGAGGTACTTAATCAGAGAGATCAGAGATCTTCCTTGGACTGTGTGTGTGTGTGTGTGTGTGTGTGTGTGTGTATTACTATGCATGGCCATGATTTCATTCTTCCCATCTGTTTTTCTGTGGCTCCTAATTTTTCTCATTTTTCTTCTGTTCAGTTCATGCTCACTGCCCTCCTCACTTCTCTCTCTTTCTTTCTGTTTTTTCTTCTCTCTCTCTTTCTCTCTCTCTTTCTCTAGAGGGGAGAGTAGAGGGGATAATCAGTAATAATCAGTAATAATAATAACGTGTTGATAGTCCTCACTGGTCGTTCCTCAGGTTGTGACACAATCACATATTGTGTTGTGTGTGTGTGTGTGTGTGTGTGTGTGTGTGGTCAGTTCACTCTTCTCTCCTGATATGGACAACGGTTTATCAGTGTAGAGATGAAACTCAGAGTTTATCAGTGTATCAGGGTTATTTGAGGTCATATTGAAGGAGTTCCAGTGCAGGGTTATTTGAGGTCATGTTGAGAGAGTTCCAGTGCAGTGGGAGTGTCTGTATGTGTGTGTCTGTATGTGTGTGTCTGTCTGTGTCTGTCTTTGTGTGTGTGTGTGTGTGTGTGTGTGTGTGTGTGTGTGTGTCCACTAAAGTTAATGAAGTCATCAGCCGCTTAATGAGCCAAATGTCCTTTAGAGGCACTGAACCTCCACCCTCTCTCTCTCTCCTCCCACTGTCTCCACCATCTCTCTCCTCCCACTGTCTCCACCCATCTCTCTCCTCCCACTCTCACTTTCTCCTCTCTCTCTCCTGCTGCCCATTTCACTTCCCAGCACACCCATCCTCCCCTAACCCTAAACCCTAAACCCTCTGCCTCACAGCTGCTAGATATCTTTGTCGTCACTACTATCAATAGATTCTGTGATGTCATGTGTCAGTGATGTCATAAATGGTTGATCTTTGTCATTCTCAGTCATCTCACTACTCTTCAAAGTTCTTTCTACAACAGAAATACAAACTTAAAGGTAAAGCACATGAACTTGATTGATGTATCTGTGTGTGTGTGTGTGTGTGTGTGTGGTTGGCAGGTATGATGTTGGGAGGAGGCTGTGGTAAGGAACTAGCCCACTGGATCATTCATGGCCGGCCCGAGAAGGACATGTATGGTTATGACATCAGGTGTGTGTGTTATGACATCAGGTGTGTGTCGGGGATTACATCTGTGTTGCAGTCGGGACTGAATGTGTGTGTCTCCCTAAATTCACATATATCCCCACCTAAACATGCATCAGTAAAAGAGAGAGATCACTTCTATCACTCCCTAACTGTGTTTTAGGAGGTTACATCACTCACTAACTGTGTTTTAGGAGGTTCCATCACTCACTAACTGTGTTTTAGGAGGTTCCATCACTCCCTAACCAGTAACAGCCGGTGGCTGAGGGAACGCAGTCATGAGTCCTACGCCAAGAATTACTCCATCGTGTTCCCATTCGACGAGCCGCTAGCTGGACGTAACATGAGGAGAGACCCACTCCACCAGGTTCTGTACACACACACACACACACACACACACTCACACACTCACACACACATACACACACACACGAGGAGAGACCCACTCCACCAGGTTCTGTACACACACACACACACTCACACACACATACACACACACACAACATGAGGAGAGACCCACTCCACCAGGTTCTGTACACACACACACAAACACACACACACACACACACAACATGAGGAGAGACCCACTCCACCAGGTTCTGTACACACACACACACACTCACACACACATACACACACACACACAACATGAGGAGAGACACACTCCACCAGGTTCTGTACACACACACACGCTCACACACACACACATACACACACAACATGAGGAGAGACCCACTCCACCAGGTTCTGTACACACACACACACTCACACACACATACACACGCACACAACATGAGGAGAGACCCACTCCACCAGGTTCTGTACACACACGCACACAAACACACACACACCCACACACACACTTGGTATGGTTCGGACGGTGAGTGAAGCCTTGTGTGGTTCGGACCAAATGCAGACCTACTCAAAAGTGCGCCCAGCATTCCATTTCTATGTGATTAAGGGTGTGTGTGTGTGAGTGAGGGTGTGTGTGTGTGTGAGTGAGGGTGAGGGTGTGTGTGTATGTATGTGAGGGGGTGTGTGTGTGCGAGGGTGTGTGCTTGGCAGGTTCTTTATTACTGACTTCAAAGTGAGTGCAGCTTTTAAAAGACTTGTTGCTAAGCTACTGTTAGAGGATGCAGATGAACCGTTTCCAGAGAAACCCCTCCTCCAGATGAACCGTTTCCAGAGAAACCTGTCCTCCAGATGAACCGTTTTCAGAGAAACTTCTCCTCCAGTGGTCCTCGGGAGGTCACCACTGAATTCCACACTGTCCTTCTGGAACATGGCCATCCTCATTTTGAACTCCTGCAGCGTTCTTGAGCTGTTCTCCGAGGTTCTGGAGCTGTTCTCCGAGGTTCTGGAGCTGCTGTTCAATGTGCTGTGAGGTTCTGGAGCGGTTCTCTGAAGTTCCCGAGCTGTTTTCCATCATGCTCTCATTTCAGAATCTCCTCACGTCACCCAGCTGAACTCAGACTGACAGCTAGACGCTGGCTTCCTCCCTGCTATATTTCTAAATGATTGCTACTGTGTCTAGTCATTTATTGAAGAACACACACACACACACACACAGCGTTCATTGGTCCGTATTTAATTGAGTTTTCTTCCTTGTCCTTCTCTGGTTTTCTCAGGTTCACCAAAGACAAATCAAGTCTGTAGTTTATGTTCTGACTTTGTGGAACTTAATAATTCCTATAATAATCTAAGTACCCACACAGAAAACACACACACACACACACACACAGTCAAACGCGACATACCCATGGAGCCTTATTGGCATGGAAACTGTGCTGAAGTTTTCCCTTTGAGATTATTTTTATCTTTTTAACTATCACAGTATTGTTATAAAAAGCAATAAATCACATGGTTTCATGCTGAGAAAAACGAGCAGTGAGAGTGTGACTCACACACCACATACACATACACACACGCACACACACACCACACACACACACATACACACACACACACCACACACACACACGCACACACACACACACACGCACACACACACCACACACTCACACGCACACACACACCACACACACACACGCACACACACCACACACACATAGATACACACACACCACACACGCACACACACACACCACACACACACACACCACACATACACATACATACACACATACACATATACATACACACACACACACATACACATATACATACACACACACACATGTGCACACACATCTTCAGTTACCAGACCATCCTTGAGCCCAGGATAGCCTTCAAAGAGCATGGTGGAAGGCAAGTCTCCTAGCAACCAATGTTTTTTTAATGCATGTCATGGAAAAAAGGCAAGAAAGAATAAGAAAAACTAGTGTGTAGAGAGAGAGAGAAAGAGGCTGAGTGTGTGTGAATGTGCCTGATTGTGAGGTATGTGCATGATTTTGAAGTATGTGTGAGTGTGTGTGTGTGTGTGGGAGTAGGAGGAGAGGACCAGCTCCTTTGTTTCTGACCTGAAGAACATCTTCAGGAACCATGACCAGCATTCGTGAGATGTGAAGAACATCTTCAGGAACCATGACTAGCATGCTAACCATGCTAGAAAGGCAGAGACCTTCGAGTTTCTCCAGCAAACCTCTAAACAGGAGCTTTAGTTTGTGCGTGAGACACTGGTCCCCTGGTCCATCGTGAGGCACTGGTCCCTTGGTCCATCGTGAGGCACTGGTCCCTTGGTCCATCGTGAGGCACTGGTCCCCTGGTCCATCGTGAGACACTGGTCCCCTGGTCCATCGTGAGGCACTGGTCCCCTGGTCCATCGTGTGAACCTGCTTTGTTCACTTTGATTTTCTGTTGTCCTAAGAGCACTAGATGTGTTTTAAAAATTTCCCTTTCCTGTCTAGTACACACACACATGCAAAAGTGCATGCACACACACTCATGCTTGCACACACACTCACACACACTACTTTGGATTAGAATGAAAAAGTGCATGTTATTTCTCCGGTTTGGTTGTAATACAGCTGAGGTCATTTGAGTCTAATAACCTGTTATCTTTGTCACGACAACCCCAGGGGCTCCTAAGACCTTCATAAAGTCAGCGCTAATTAATATTAGATCTCTAGCCAACAAATCAATCTTAGTTAATAATGTTAGAATGTCCCACAATCTAGACTTTGTTTCTTACTAAGACATGATTAACAGAAGGCAGCAGCGCTACTATTTTTAATGAGACAACTCCAGTTTGATAACGAGTCAAAACCAGTAAATTCCAGTTTGATTAGCATGTACTGAGTTCAGGTGATGGCACCACTGTTAAGTTTTATGAGTTCCAAAGAACGTGAGGTCAACAAAACGTATGTCTCTGAAATCCTCTCGATGAGAGGAATCTGATGGTCACTTTCCCAATCTGATAGCATTATGGGAAAGTGGAGTTTTCAATACTGGTGGTTAAATGGAAGCATTAAAGAATGTGGTGTCAGTTCCTTCTCCCTGCATTTCTCTTAGATCTCTCAGTCTACTTTGAGGTCATAAAAGTAGCTCTGGAGAGTGTAGCAAGTCATAAACCTCTCATCCTGAGATCCTGAGAAAGGGTTAGGTGCTGATAAGCTGGGTCCATGTAGCGGTGGTCTGGGACCAGGTCAAAGTTCAGGAGAAAAGACATTTTGGAGTGCATTCTCCACTACATATGTTAATAGAAGGATTTTATAGTCAATGCAAAATTTGATTGGGAGCCAGTGCAGGGTTGATAGAACTGGGCTGATATGATCGAATTTCCTAGTTCTAGTTAGAGCTCTGGCTGCAGCATTTTGAACTAGTTGAAGTTTACTTAAGTTCTTACTAGAGCATCCTAATAGTAATAAGTTACAGTAATCTAATAAAGGCATGTACTAATTTTTCTACATCATGCGGTGATGGTGTATTCATTAGTTTACTAATACTGCGTAGGTGAAGAAAAGATCTCCTATAAATATACTGTCTATGTATTTATCGAATGGTGAGTCAGAAAAACGAGCATTAAATGATATTTTCTGTCTTGCGGCCTTCAGCCTTCAAAAGACCTGCCTATGACTGAGATTTCTATTCATTAGTTTATTTTTTTCTTATTTCTTTACATGTTTAACTTCATTCTAATTTTAATTTCTCTTAATGTTTCATTTTATTTATCTAAAACATTTTAATTTCTGTAAACAGGAATTTTATTCTTTTCTACTAAATTCTTTAATGTTTTTGTTATTCTCGAGGTGATGGATCTCAGGTTGTAATAAGCTTCTTCTGTTTATTCATGTGTAAAGCAGTTTGAATTGCCACTGTGCATAAACGGTGCTCTCAAAATAAACTTGCGTTTGCCTAATGCAGATTATTTACATGGATGTGAATCATTCATTGATTGGCTATTAACTGGAAGTATTAATGATTAACTGGTTGCATTAATGATTGGTGGTGTTAAAGATTGTTTTGTTGGGTTAATGATTGGTTTGATCAATGATTTATTAGTGGGGTTAATAATTGGTGGGTGTGATTGATTGGTGGGGTTAATGATTGGTGGGTGTGATTGATTGATGGGGTTAATGATTGGTGAATATAATTGATTGGTGGGGTTAATGATTGGTGAATATAATTGATTGGTGGGGTTAATGATTGGTGGGGTTAATGATTTACAGATAGGATTAAATAATGGGGATGGTGGTATTTGGTAGGTGGAGGTGGTCATGATTGCTGCTCTGTTTCATCATCACGTGTTGTGTGTTACATCATCACGTGTTGTGTGTTACATCATCACGTGTTGTGTGTTACATCATCACGTGTTGTGTGTTGCAGGTGCTGCAGGAGCAGGGCTGTGTGTTCCAGGAGCGACATGGTTGGGAAAGACCTGGGTGGTTCAATAAAGACACCCCAGCACCGGTTAGATGCACACACACAACTGCACCAGCTAAACACGCGCAGTGACAGTGGTAGCCTACTTTGTGCTATCAGTCAGAAGGTTGTAGGTTTGAATCCCAGCTCTGCCAGACACTGTTGGGTTTTTGATCAAGGCTCGTAACCCTCTCTGTTCCAGGGGGTGCTGTACAATGGCAAAACAAAACATTTCATTGTACTGTACATATGTGTATATAATGACAAAATAAAGAAATTCCATCTGGCCTAGATCTTAATCTAAATGATCTTAATGCACACATACACACACACACACATAAAGCCATGCACTGGTTAGATGCACACACACACATCAGGTGAGTTGGGGGCTGTGTGGTGGTATCTGAAGACTGAGTTGGGAAACTGCTTAAATCCCAAGGACTCCCAATCATCACCATGACCTCACCGTTTCTTTTGAGAACCTACTGGTATTACCATCCTAAGCTACCTGCAACCTGGGCATAACTTTGGACAGCCGGTTGTCATTCTCAACTCATGTATCAAACCTGACCTGGTCCTGCAGGTTTCTCCTTACTAATATACGAAAGATTCATCCTTTCCTTTCACAGAAGCCACCCAGGTCCTTGTCCAGACTCTCGTCTTCTCTAACCTCCACTACTGCAACTCATTACTTGCTGGTCTTCCTCTACGAGTCATCAGGTCTTTACCACTGATCCAGAACGCAGCAGCACCACCAGTCTATAACCTTCCAAAGTTCACACATCACCCCATTACTGTGTTCCTTTCACTGGCTTCTTGTAGCTGCCCACCTCAAATTTAAAACCCTGATGTTTGCTTACAAAGCCAAGAATGGACCAGCTCCCTCCCACTTGATGAGAATAGTCAAAGCCAGATCTGTACCTCGAGTACTTCAAGTACAGCTCGGCTCGAAATAGCAGGCTTCAAGTGCAATGGTAGACAGTCTTCTAGGCTGTTCTCTGTCCTGGCTCCAAGGTGTTGGAAAGAACTTCCACTGATTGTCCAGACAGCAGAATCCCTTGCAGTCTTCCAGTGCAGATTAATGACTCCTCTATTTGTAGAGTATCTCAGACTAAAGATTCCTCTATTTGTAGAGTATCTCAGACTAAAGACTCCTCTATTTGTAGAGTATCTCAATGACCACTGATGCTACACTTTCATTTTTCTACCAATGCTGAGTAACTCAAATTCGAGCATCTATTTGTTATTCTTTCTTAGTGTATTTATCATTCTTTAACAGAACTTATACTAGGACCAGTGTGATTCTTGTATTTAAGCAGTGATCAAGTTCAACTGTATATTGAACTCTATGCTACTTACTGGCTAGGATACATTCTGTTAGCCAACAACGAAGCACTTTTGTAAGTTGCTCTGGATAAGAACGTCTGCTAAATGCTTCAAATTCCTCATATGTTCTAAACTAGGATTATGGCATTGCCAAAAACAAAGACTACAAAAGTGTTCCCTCATGTGCAGGTATAACAGATCAGTAACAGATCTGTAATGATGTATAACATGTGTATAACACAGTGTTCCCTCATGTGCAGGTATAACAGATCTGTAACAGATCTGTAATGATGTATAACATGTGTATAACACAGTCATCCCTCATGTGCAGGTATAACAGATCTGTAACAGATCTGTAATGATGTATAACATGTGTATAACACAGTCTTCCCTCATGTGCAGGTTCTTGACTATGATTATTATGGTGCTTATAGCATTGCCAGAAACAAGGACTACAAATACAATGAGCTTCTGGGCAAAGAATACACCTTCGGCTTTCCTCCGCATCATGACACGGCAAGTGTGTGTGTGTGTGTGTGTGTGTGTATGTGTGTGTGCGCACGCGCATGCGTGTGTGTTTGCGTGCATTTGTGTTCAGTCATGTATGTGTGTGTGCGTGCGTGTGTGTGTGTGGGTATCATGACTATATGTGTTTGTGTGTGTGTGTGTGTGTGTGTGTGTTTGTGCAGATCAGGGCTGAGTGTCTGACCTGCAGGAACACAGTAGCTGTCTTTAACATGTCCTACTTTGGTAAATTTTACCTCACGGGTCCGGACGCTAAGAGGGCTGCAGACTGGCTCTTCACAGCTGATGTCAACAAAGTGCCAGGTAATCACACACACAAACACACACACACACAAACACACACACAAACACACACACACACAAACACACACGCACACACACACACACACACACTGCACACCTTACATACAACATCATCTAAACTGCTATCTTATTGAGTGTGTGTGCGTGCGTGTGTGTATGTGTGTGTAATATATATATATATATGTGTGTGTGTGTGTGTGTGTGTGTGTGTGTATGTTTCCAGGCTCTACTGTTTACACCTGCATGCTGAATAAGAGGGGTGGGGTTGAGTCTGACCTGACGGTCAGTCGTTTGCAGCCAGGCCCCGCCCACCTCCCTCTAGCTCCTCAATCTAATGGTGTGTATGGAAGTCAGAGTTATGAGCCCAATATTTACAAATATATGCACACAAGGGTTTATGAAGCACATATTTAAAAACCTGTTAGATGATTGCTCTTCAACAGGAAGTGTGTGTGTGTGTGTGTGTGTGTGTGTGTGTGTTTATGTAGGAGATGATACATACTACTTGGCTGTAGGTGGCGCTGTAGCCCAGCACACCTGGAGTCACATTCAGACAGTTCTGCAGGACGAGGGTTTCAGCTGCACCCTGAGCGACCACTCCGAGGACATGAGCATGATCAGCATTCAGGGCCCCAGAAGGTCAGAAAACACACCGTTAAACACACACACACACACATATACACACATATACACACACACACACATATACACACATACACATACACACACACACACACATATACACACATACACACACACACACACATATACACACATACACACACACACACGTGCACAAGTTCTACTGTTGGGGGGCAGAGGATGTGATGGTGGCTGGTTACAGATGCCGGTTACAGACATTGGTTACAGGCGCCTGTTACAGACGTTGGTTACAGGTACAGGTTACAGATGTTGGGTACAGGCGCCAGCTCCAGACGTTCGTTACAAGTACAGGTTACAGATGTTGGGTACAGGCGCCAGCTCCAGACGTTCGTTACAAGTACAGGTTACAGATGTTGGGTACAGGCGCCAGCTCCAGACGTTCGTTACAGGTACAGGTTACAGATGTTGGGTACAGGCGCTAGTTCCAGACGTTCGTTACAAGTACAGGTTACAGATGTTGGGTACAGGCACCAGCTCCAGACGTTCGTTACAGGTACAGGTTACAGATGTTGGTTATATATGGATGAGTCTCTCACTCATACCCCTTCCTGCTCCACACTCACACATACACACACACACACACACTTACACACGTGTTCACAGATACACCCTCATATGCACGCACACATACACACATATGCACACTTACACACACAAACTCACAAACACACACTCACACACACAAACTCACAAACTAACACTTGCCCACACTTACACATACACACACGTCTATATACACGCACACACTTGCGCATACACATATACACACATGCATGCACACGCACACACACACACCTCTAAAAGCACAATAGCCATCTGCTTCTATCACTCAACCTGACTCACCTGCTGCCAGTTTTATACATCGATGTTTATCATGCCAGTCCACACGTGTGTGTGTGTGTGTGTGTGTGTGTGTGTGTGTTTTAAAGATTGATGTTTATCATGCCAGTCCACACATGTGACTGATACATACCGATGCACGTCTCTGTTTGTGTGTGTGTGTGTGTGTGTGTGTGTGTTCCCAGCCGGGAACTACTGCAGGAGATTATGGATGTAGACCTGAGTGATGAGATGTTCCCCTTTTCCACACACAAAGTCGTCTCTGTTGCTGGACACACGGTGGGCTGCACTCTCTGTAACCCTTCTGTGTGTGGAGCATGCAGAGAGAGGTGTAAAACAGATTGTGTGTGTGTGTGTGTGTGCGCGTATGCGTGTGTGCGTGCGTATGTGTGTGTTTGTGAGTGTGTAGGTGCGTGTGTGGGTGAGGGCGTGTGCATAGGAGTGTAGGGTGTGTGTGTGTGTGTATGTGTGGGGAGACCTGGGCACTGATCACACATAACCCCAAACCTAATTCTCTCTCTCTTTCTCTCTCCTTCTCTCTCTCTCTCACACCCCCTGTCCCCTCTCCCCACTTCCCCCCAGTACAGGTGCGGGCGATCAGACTCTCCTTCGTGGGGGAGCTGGGCTGGGAGCTCCACATCCCTAAAGCCTCCTGTGTGTCTGTTTACCAGAGCATCATGGCGGCTGGATCCAGACATGGTGTTTGCAACGCTGGCTACAGAGCCATCGACTCCCTCAGCATCGAAAAAGGTGGAGGAGCAACACCCATGGCATGTACACACACTACGTGTGTGTGTGTGTGTGTGTGTGTGTGTGTGTGTGTGTGTGAGAGAGAGAGAGAGAGAGAGAGAGAGAGAGAGAG
>JAOYMR010000005.1:5685658-5701481 GCA_025802075.1 Tenebrosternarchus preto
GAGAGAGAGAGAGAGAGAGAGAGAGAGAGAGAGAGAGAGAGAGAGAGAGAGAGAGAGAGAAAGAGAGAGAGATGGAGGGAGGAGAGGAGAGGGTCCCCATTTAAAGCAATCTAAAAAGTGGGTCTTCCTCTACACTACACACATAGGCTCTGTTTTGGGACTGCCAGAGAGAAACACCCAGATTGAAGGTTGTGAGAAACTCTCTCCTCCGTAAAAGACTCTCCTGTAGTTACTGGCATCAGACTGCCTTCATGTTTGCACCGGGGTGTGTGCCGAATGACAAACGGGTGGGCGTGGCAGACCGGGTGTGGCGGGCGAGGGTGGCGGGGCGTGTCCTTGGGCACCAAACATCGAGCAGGTGGTTTGCTGGGAAGTGGTGAGTTGGCTTGGGGCCCGACGGCAGCAAGTCCAAAAGATCGGCAGGAGCGGAGGGGCGGGGTGAACGCAGGGTGTGCAAACAAGCCCTCGAGCAGGGCCAACCAGCCGGGGTCACCGCTCCTCACGCACTGGGGGTCTCCGTGACAACTCCAGGGTTCACTCGCTGTTCGTGACCTACATCTGAATTTCTGAGGCCCACGGTGCAAAGTACAAGCAATTATTTGTTTTATTTTTTGGTTTGTTTAACTCTGTCACTGCAGGTACATGCAGACACTGTGTAACTGTGTGCATACAAAAACGAAATCACAGTGTTTCCTGGGTTGAAGTAGTATTTCGACGTTTTATCTCAGATCACATGATTAAAACCAAAATCCTTTGGGCTGAGATAACACTCAGGTGAAAGAAAAAACACAAATTATTCTGTAAAAACAATTAAATGCAGGGACTAAATTCATCTAAAAGACAGCACGCATCGGCAAGGTCTGTACTGATGCAGTGATGTTTTGTACTGTCCCAGAATTCCCAGGGCTAGGGACTCAAGCATGAATAGCAGGGAAGTGGAACTGTGATCGCCTTTCTCCTCAACGTGGCCTCACTCAGTCTCGGCAGTAACCCTAGACCCTGTTTTGTGTGAAGAGGTGTCACAGTTCTCCCTCCTCCCTCCGGGGGAGGGGAAGGTTCTGAAGCTTCTGACTCGTGCTTGGACTGCCTGCAAGTTCTGGCAGCTAAGTCAATAAGATTTGCCTGTGGGTCACTGAATCCCAGGAGAGCCAAAGCTACTACACAGAAATGAAGGAAGATGTTAGCCAAGGCCAAGCCACGGAAGCCGGCAGGCACCACACCTCAGGAGACACCGCTGCCAACAACGTTAGTGCAAAACAATCTAATTCTCCACTGATTTGTCTCATGTTTTCCTCTGCCCACTGGCCAGTCTAAGATCCAGCGGATATTTTGTGTTCATGGAGCTACATTTTGGTAGCTGATCTGGAGTAAGCTATGTGGACTTTAGCTTTGTGCCTTGGCCCTCGGGCTTGGTGGACTGTGATGACATGACATAAGGTTCTGGAGGGGTTAGTGCATAATCCAGGGGGTTTGAGAATGAAGCGACAGTGGGCTACAGATTAGGGGATTAGAGGGCGGGAGGCGTGAACTCGACTGCTACAGCAGATGGAGAATGAAGGTATGGGTCTCCACCATCCGTGTTCTGTTGATATACCAGGCTTTAGGCCTCCACAGCAAAAAAAAAAAAAAACCTAACAAAACTCTAATAAAACTACACCATCATGATTCAAGATGTCAGTGTCTCACATTCTCCTGTCCAAAAATGACTTGTCAAATTAGCTTTTTTTGGTCAAAGTGCATTATTTCAAATAAATGTCCCATAACCTTTTGCTAATTAACCTGCAACTGGGAACAAAACCAACATATGGGTCCTAATTTCTATCTAAAATGTCACACAGCCCTGAGGAAGAAATGTCAGACCTCTCAAAGGGCATTCGGCCGCTGTTAGGCAGAGAGCAGCTTAGAGGCTCTGGGCTTCAACACCACACTGCTCCCTCACCGTCATTAGCCGGCAGCAGGATGATACTGACACTCAGGGCAGGCAGTGACTCATCCACTACGCTTCTCAGATCACCATTATCAGCTTCTTAATGACATCGCAGGCACTTTGCCAGAACAACTTACTCGGGCGCAAAACTGAGGTACCCAAACACCCAGCCAAGTAAACTAGCCGATTAACGGCCATTTTGAGCCGTTTTTTTCTACCAGATTAGTGGCTATGTCTTTTTACGTGCTTCCTTTCGTTTTGTAGTTCCTCTGAGGTGAGAGAGAAAGCTCAGGGTTTTTTGTTTTTTTTTTAAACGGCCCGTTTTAAATCAGCTGGATGAAACTTGGTACCACAAGCACCGTTAATCCGGACCATCCGCCGTGGATGAGTGTGGAGAAGCCGCTGGGAACTGACTGGAAGGGACAGAAGATGCAGGGCTTAAAATAGTCAAGCTTCACGCATTTAAGAGCATTCCGCTGAGGGTGTCGGATAGATGACAGTGACTAGACATGACGGGCGTTACAATATGACAGCGCAGTTATAGCAATGCAAGGCAGCTTTGGACACTCTGTCCTGTCCAGGTCACAGATCGAGTCCTTGGCACAGACCAAAGGTGACATATGGCCATGTATTTGCCCACTGAGGCAAAAAATGTAAAAAAAAACAAACAAAAAAAACAACAAAAAAACAAATGAATTAGTAAACAGGGCAGCTCTTACACAAACATAATTCTCTGGGACTGTGAGATTTATTTATTTATTTTTTTGTCTGGTGCATTTTAGGAGACATCCATCATGTTTTCAACGAAAAAAAAAAAAAAAAAAAAAAAGATTAATTCTGCGTAATACTCAAAGAGATGAATTACAATGGCTGGCTGCTGCATTAGTTAAAGAGGGGCCTATGGGGTTTGCTAATTTTATAACGGTTCTTGCTGCTCCTGCTTGTGTCCTAGCCGCGTGTGCCATCAGTCGTGGAGGAACGCCTCCCACCGGCTACGGAGCAGACACCACAGGTCCCGTCCCTCAGGCCTGCTTCCATTCAGACTTAGCCAGACAGGGAAAAAAAAAAAAACTCAGATCTGGCTCCCCTGAGCTGTCTAGTTGTCTGCCATATGCAGACCGTCACCGCGTTCAAAATGCCGAGAGTCAGCTGTGCCGTCTTTGAAACTGTACGCCGGAGAACAAAGCGCCCGTATAATAACAAAGGTGTTCCAGAAGCACACTCCAAATAAAACAGACTGTACTGTGCAAAATTGTTTTTCCACGCCAATTAAAACAAGAACCCACACGTGGGATCAGAGACGCTTTTGGAAAGCGCTACATAATTTCGCCACACAAAGCTACTTCACAATGATAACAGTGGAGGCTGAAGGGTACCAACCCCACCCACCCCACCTCACCAACCTCTGTAATACTACCTCAAGTTAACAGAGAATCTTTGTCTGCCTCCCCCTTAAGGAAGTGGAGACGGTTCTGCTGTTTCCTGTGAGGAGGACATGTTGGCATGTGCTTTTGTCATCGTGCATCAGGATCATGCAGCTCCGCTTGCTATTGGCTGGCTGCCCCAGCACTCCAAGCAATTAGGGGCCTTGTTTTTACCCTGCTGAGCCCACACGGCGCGAATGTTGATGTCACGTTTGGATTTGTTTGGTTTCGGTTGCCTGTTTTGCCTACGCGTTTTGATGCCCGTCCCGCACCATTACGCCTGCAAAGAGCCGGAAAACGGCAGAAGTGGTGTGCCTTAACGAACGAATTACTTCACTTCACAGCCGAGCTCTAGTCGAACCCCAGGAGCAATAACTGAGAGAAACAAAGGAGCTTCTTCTAGGAACTGAAACATCAGATTCCACCATCACCTCAGATGCCTTTCTACTTCACACAAAGACAGCGAAAGGCTGGCGTTCTTTTAAAAAAGCACGTCGCACATTCGGTGTACTGTGTCAGTAATTCTATCAGGAGATCAGTCCTCTACTCCTACTAGTCGGAGAGGCCATAGATGCGAGCGCTGCTGATGTTGCTTTACCACAGAGCTATTAATAGCATGGACCAAAAAGATGACATCAGTGAGAGTACAGCACTGGGCCACACTCTCTCCTTCTCTCTCTCCTTCCTTCCTTCTCTCTCTCTCTCCACCTCCCCCTCTGTTACTCCTCCTCCCCTAACAGCTACCGGTCTGAACTAGCTGGTTCCAGCCTCGGCAGCGTCGTGGGTGTTTCCTCAGCTGCTTTTGTTCTGGGAGAGACGCTGAGCGTGCGGCACGTAGCCCACAGGCCTTCACCCTCTTGGTGCTCTCCTTATCCCTCTGCTCCTAATTTCCCCATCTATCTGCATCACTGTCTCCTGCTCCGGATCCTCCCTCCCCCCCATCACACACACACACACACACACACGCCCGTCCATCCCTATAGCCATCGACTTTGAGTGTTATTTTGAACGGACTTAACCGTGATCATAGTCTGATGGGATGAATTAGAAGGAGAGATTTCTCATTCCGCCGCGCTGGCAGGGGTGAGCGGGGCACTCGTGCGTTCGTGCGCGTGAAGTGAAAAAGGGCCGCTGGCTGAGGAACTGGCTGAGCTGTGCAGTGTGGGAAGGCAACACCTGACATATGACTCAGAGGTTCGCAACCTCACCCCGGTCACAAAGCAAACCGAGGAGAAGCCCAGCTTGCGAAGGTGGTTTCGCAGGCTAGTGGAAAGAAAGACAGGAAGTCTGAAAATCTAAAACCGCTAGATCATAGCAGCAAAATGTACAGAACACATGCTATGTACAGAATGGACGATATGCCCAAAGCAGTCCTCAGGTAGCCTGCAGCTAACTAAAATGAGGAACATGTGAACTCGTGCTTAGCTGACTTCTCTCTGGATAGTTGTGGCAAGCCCCCCCCCAAAAACAAAAAACAAACAAACAAAAAAGTTGTATATTCACAGAGTATTACCTATTACAATTTCAGGCTTAAGTGAGAAATTTTCACAAGAGGACTGGACCAACAGCAGGTCAATCTTGGGAAGTTGTTTTACAGTATCTCCTGTCCTTGTTTACATTGTTACTATAGTAAACAGCGCACTTTAGGAGGTGACTTGCTGCGTGCCCAGTGTCTGTCGTCACCCACACGATACCTGATCACTCTCCTGTGAGATTTATTGGCTTGTACTGAATGCCTTCCTTACCATGAACCAGCATATTTTAACGAGATCCCATTATAAATTACCCTGTGCTGTATTACAAAGACAGAAAAGGCCAAAACTTGCCAAATGTCTCACAAAGGTTCCTATCTAGTTTACAGTCGACCTTGGCTGAAACGGAAAAAAGGCTTCTCCTCAAGGTACGGACGTAACGGGGAAATCGCGTG
Source organism: Tenebrosternarchus preto (assembly GCA_025802075.1). Taxonomy (NCBI): domain Eukaryota; kingdom Metazoa; phylum Chordata; class Actinopteri; order Gymnotiformes; family Apteronotidae; genus Tenebrosternarchus; species Tenebrosternarchus preto. Next base: position 5,690,937 of record JAOYMR010000005.1, read on the forward strand.
AGATAACGTATCGGCTCACCGGCAATAATACAGAAAGCAGTTAGCATCACCGCTAACCTCCCCCCGCCCACCCCATGCCGCTGTACGCGATCCGGAGCCCAGGGGCTCAGCGTTAGGCAGCTCGGTCTCGCACGCAAACCGCCAAGCCACTGAGACAGATGTAGCCATGGGAACCGGCTCATAAACAGCAACGGCCGCGGAGGCCGAGCAGCTGCCCTCGCTGCAATTAAAGATGCGGAATAAATCAGGAGGGGTCAGAGGAGGCCCTGCAGTCAAACACCCCCCCCCCCCCCACCAAACACAACAACAGTGAGAAAGTCAATAACAAAGTCGTGGAGGCTCAGAGTTGATGAATAAATGTTTAGAGGTCTGACAGCCAATAGTGCAACAGCCATCTGGTCCATATCTGAGTCAGAGTAACAAAGATCAACGATTCGGAGTATTTATTAACCGTGCACTTGGATTACAAACAGAAACGCTGATCTTGTACGGTCAGCTAAATTCCTGTCCCATACAAAAACATAGAACATTAATAAGCAGTAAACAAAAAAAATTAATTCACCAACCATAAGTTATTAACAGTACAATAAAACGTACATTTCGACGTACATAGCACATTTCAAGTATGCTCGAATCATTACAGAGCTCAGGTTATTTTTGAGGTCTCCATCACAAGTCTCCATTATAATAAGAGCAATGAGAATTTGATCACCACGTACTTATGTTACGGATCTTTTGGTTTTGTGCCCTTTCATGTCTCGTCTCCATAACCGAGATATGATATTCGAGCTGTTTGTTCACTGCTTGCCACTGGCATTGTTCATTAGGAAGCTGACTAATGACTTCATGTCATTTAAGAATGGTGGCTTTACTGGACTCCCTCAAGTATTCCAAGCAGGGTAGTTATTTTAGAGCCACAAATCAACATGCTTTATAATCGCTATTAGTGTCCGACCGTGTGTGTAGAGGGACCCCTACAGGTTGGCTGAAGTAATTGTCGAGAATCATCCATGCAAATGTCTGTTCATGATCACAAATATGTGCAGTACCCTTGACTAGGTAAGTGACTTGGAGAGTGTCAAAATGACAGTCAAAATAAACCAAAGGACTATGCAGGCAAGGGGAACAAACCAAAAAAGCATCTGGAGTAGCTGGGGAGATTAGCGGAATCGGCTGTCGAAGCTTCCCTTTCCTACGCGTCGGTATGCGCATCCTGTCCTTCAGCGCTGGAAACCTGGCAACAGCCAGCCTCCTCGCCGTGTCCTTCCTGTCTCCGCTGGAACAGCGGTGTTATAAGACGCATACACATCACACAGCCAGAGGCCAGAAAACTGGCTCCACAGACAGTCCATTTCGGCTCTAAGCCGAACACCTTCCAATCAGCGCTGTCCAGAGTGTTACCTCAGCTGAACCTGAGCCATGGATGGTCATGTGATAGTTAAACTTATAAGTGACAACTGCATACAGAAGACGGGGGCGGTGCGATCGCTCTAACCTGCGTTGGAACTACACAGGTCTTAAACCCAGATTGGGGGGGGGGTGTATTACCCCAACTTACCCTCTAAACCTCAGACCAAGTGGAGCACTGCCAGACCGTCTAAAAATAGGACTGAGCCCCAGGTTACAGGCCCAGTCCAAAGGTCTGAGAACAAGCCCCTCCCCCAACACGGCAGGATCAGAGCAGACGCCACGTTGAAATGTCACCAGCAGCGGCGGTAAGGCCCGACTGTGACTGCACAAGCCTTATATGTGATTAAGGAATAACATCTCACCTATGGCAGTGTGAGAGAGAGCAGGGAGGGGGGGGGAGGGTGGATGCTGCTGACAAGGGTAAAGACATGCAGAGACGAAGACACTCAGCTCCAGAGTTTTTCTTTATATATGCCGGGAGACCCAGACAGATCAGACTGACGACAGGAATAAGCAATCGATCGTAAGAATATTGCCTGAAAAAGAAAATCAGCCAATTTAGAGGGCTGCAGTGTGAGCTGTCCCCCGGTGTACATGGAACAAAGCTAATTAGGCCGAAGGTGAGGCAGGCTATTCGCTTCTGTTTGCAGAACAGTGGAAGTTCACTATGGACTTTCTTCTCTTTTAAAATGACACAAAAACAGTCCTGAAGATCTGGCCTTGTCTTAATCTCCATAATAACACTGAACTTTTGCATGCAGCACCTAATATGAGAATGTGCCTCAGATACCGGTCGGGCAGCCAGGCAGGTCCAAGTTAAAACCATCTCATTCTTCACCACTTGCCCTCTGACCTCAATCGCGCCTCTTATACCGTGACTCTTTAATAACGAGCGGAAATGGCCGTTGGGTGGTGTGTTGGAACAAGCGCTCGCCTTTCACACAGCAACTGTAGGGTGGAGCTCACGTTCCGTCCGGGTGCCAGTTGTGGTTTACCTGCACCACCCGAATCCATTTCCGCTAAAACCGTTGAGGTCATAAAACTGTCGAAGAGAAAAACAGGTAGTCTTTTTTTTTTGTTGTCTGTGGGACAAGAATAATGATGCTGTCTCCCCATCTCCTCTAATTTGCTGTCTGAGGACATGAAAAATTCAGAGACATTACTCTGCTGTGCTGCCCTCCGGAGGCAGGGTGAAGAAAGATGGACGTGGGCCTGGAATTAGGAGCCCATTCAGATCACACGCAAGGAACCAGTGCTCAGCACTTGACACACTCAGTTACACTGAGCGTAACTCAAAGTGGCACAGTGACTCATCAGGCTATAACATCTAACAACTCAGGCAGGTTTCAAAAGGATAGGCCGACTCATATGCCGACAGGAACACGGTGAGGCATGAACGAAGTTTAGCAGCTCGCCTCAAACACTTTAATATGAGGTAAGAGAACTAGAAAATGGAGTGCGGTGTCAGTCTATATAGACACTGGCTGTAAGAACTAGCCTGACCCTCATGGAAGCAACAAACCGTAAGGCCTTCAGGAGTTTAGAGAACTCTTCAACGTCTGTGTTGACAGTCCCTGTCGATTTGTGGTTAGTAACAGAGCTCTACTCTGCCAACTTGCTTTGGATTTTATTGCCTCTTTCTGCTCACAGTGTTACAACACTGTTGAGGAAGATGATATTAAAGTGTCTGAGCAGCTGTTCTCTGGTCGGTCCAAAGCAAGGTGACACAAGGAGGTAACCCTAACCCCACTGTGATAGCGCCTAAGCTCCACTGGAGAATATCATGTTAGCGTCACAGTGAGATTGAGTAATTAGCTCATGGCTCATCGTGTGCGGGGAGAGCGAGGTCTTGACCTGCACATCATGCATCCAGTTTCTGTAATGCTTAGGAGAAAAGGGATCCAGGGTCTCCTTCGGCTGTGTAGGCCGGGCCTGTGTGGAGATGGAATGCATCGGTCTTTCATCTTGATCTTAGTCAAATAAACGCGTGTGGGCAGAAATGATTTCGAAGACGCCGAACGGGCGCGTTTCACCCTGGCGCGACCTCTGCTAGTCTCGTCAGATTGTGTTGTGGGAGAATCGCTGTGTTTGGATTCACTCGTCTGTTTTCCTGAGTGTGAGAGTGTGTGGGAGTAGAGTGACACACATATGTACGCGCACACACCCACGCACATGCACACACATCTCACCAAAAGTAAATAAAGAGCGTGAGGGAATGCGGTTTGGGCGGAGTGTGTGGGTGGGGAAGTCTGATGGTGGAGCACGTCTTACTGGGCTTCATTCCCGTGTTCTCACACGTCCTCCTGCTGGAGGTCTCAGTCCCGTCAGTCCAGTCACCACGCCCTTTATCCATTCATTGTAAACGGCTGGCCAGGGTAAACTCTCCAGTACATTGTAAGCTCTCCACCGAGGCTTGCAGTTGGCATCCGGTCCCCTTGGACAATCGGGGAGCTCGGCCAGACCGTGGTATGACTCATGAAACAGAATAGAGGGCTTTGGGAATGTTTTCTTTCTCTGAAGTGGGACTGTGGGAGACATAGGTGCTTCTCTGTGTAGTTTTAAAGAGGAGGGGCATGTATTCCTGGCCACCGCCTGACCTTCTCCTTCCTGCCTTTGGCAGTAAAAACGAAAACTTTGGCAGGAGGGGAAGAATATTTCCGAAATACGCTGTTCCTGTTGTCTGAAGCATTGATATAGTTTTGAACCAAGTCCCAGAGTTTTCGCAGGATGTGAATTGCTAACTCTTATGTCAGCATAGCTTTCCTGGGTTTACTGAAATCCATACTGAAACCATTTCTGCCTGTCAGACATACATATGAGAGCATGCAAGTCAAAGCAGGCACACTGCTCTACAATTTTACTGGATTAAACTGAAGTGACTGTATACATTCAATCAACATAACACTTAACTGAAATAAATTACTAACTATGACTAAGAAGAGTTGGGTGGTTTTCAACGGTGGCATTCAGTGAAATGAAAATGAAAAGATTGACGGTAATAATGAAATGCTTGACAGGGATTTCCTCAGTGCAGAATTACACACCACAAAATCAGACAGATCAGAATCAATGTGTAGGAAATCATTCTAATACTTTCAGAAGGGGCAAAAAAACAGCTTGGACACAGTCCAATACAACGTCCAGCACACATTTGTCAAGACCTGCTTGACAAAAAAAACCATGGCAAATCCAAACGGCTCAAAATAACGTGCAATCAGAAAGAGGAAAGACCTCATTAAACAGCCGTATTTGGTTACATTTTACTCACAAGCTTTGTAACAGGCAGAATGTATCATATCGTAACTCCCAAACCTCAATCGCACAAGTTACCAATGACCTTTTAAACCCAAACGCAGTGATGATATGTTTGATGTGTGGCACTCCAACACCCCTGCTAGGTATAGTTACTGTACCCATTTGGCTGTCAGATATTCCTATATATTTTTTTTATTTACTATCCACCAACACCACCACCATCATGAAGTGACACGTTAAATTCGGTATACACCACTGCTGAGGTCATTAGTGCCAAAAGATTTCACACTAAAGCCTGCAAGATGCTCTCAGACACCAACCTTCCTGGTTTCAGCTGGGCAGGAGAGAACAGCTGTGGAGAGCCTCAGATCCGTAATAAAGAAACACTGGGGGACTGAATTTACAGCCGAAGAAAATGCAACGACAGCAAGCAGAATAAGCTCAAAACTGACCTAACCACCACAGACAAATGGCCAATTGGTAAATGACAGACAAACCGTTCATTACTCTGCCACTGGAGAACGAACTGCCATAGATAACAGAGTGATGACAAACCCGTACGTCACCAGAGCCCATGTTAGCAACGGCTAATTTTACAACCCTTCAGGTAAATGAGGGACGTGAGAGTTAGGTTCAAAGTCTAGAGGGTTTTATGTAGTATACACATTTACAGTTTCCACAGAACGCTGCAGGGTAGAGGGGCAGAGGGCGAGGCAGAGAGCGGGGCAGAGGGCGAGGCAGAGAGCGGGACAGAGGGCGAGGCAGAGGGCGGGACAGAGGGCGAGGCAGAGAGCAGGGCAGAGGGCGAGGCAGAGAGCGGGGCAGAGGGCGAGGCACACTCCTGGAATGCTCCACCTCCTGGCCGTAATGCACCTGCTTCTAAGAAAAGAGGTCATTTGGTCATGCTGAGAGAGGCAATGGATTACACATAAATAAGGGTACCAGAGATAAAAAGGCCAAAAAAAATCCTTTGTAATAAATATTGTAATAAAAATCTTTTTAAGGTTTAGCGGAGTAAAAGCTCCTGACCAGGGCAGGTTGTTGGCACTTATATGAAACAGGGATCACCACAAAGAATATGTGTATATGTACATAGAGTGTGTACACCAAGTATAATGTGTGTATGTGTGTGTATAGTAATTACAAAAAGTATATCTAGATATACTATGTAGACCATCTACATGTGTACATTTGTATGGGTATATGTTGAATGGTTGTATGGGTATATGATGTTATAGGCAGCTGTGGTTGTTTGGATCACCTGATATGAAATTTGACACTGCATTTGACAATCTCATCAAATGGCATTTCATCTCATCCAAGAAACACTGATCGTAAATCTGCCAATTAAAAAAAAAAAGATGTTTCAATTTTGCCTGCATGTCAAAACATAAGCCTCTTTTATTGGATAGTGATTGTGCTTAAGATGGCATTTAGAAAACGGGAGCACAAAACGGCGCGCAGATTCAAACGTTCCGCGTGCCTCCCGCATCTGCTCGGCCCGCAGCGCGAGCTCCCGCCGGCGCGGCCGTGTGCGTTCAGAGCCAGCGCCGCTGAAAACCCTTTTATTGCCCGGCCTCGTCGGCTAATTGCCCTGCCTAGATGTGTGTTATTGCTGCTCGTGTGAAGGGCCCTAACTGTGTGCGGCCCCCGGCCGGGGGGAAGGGGAGGGAGGGGGGGCTACTCTGGGTAACTTTCCATTCCCTGCGGTCCTCAGTCGTCTCGCTGCGCTGCTGCGGTCTCCCGGCGCGGGGCGAGAAGATCGGGGGTTCTGTAGAGCGGGGTTAGAGAGTGAGGGTTCCACAAGCACTACCGCGTTAATAATCCACTCCCTTGGTCAACGAATCACTATTATCTGTTGTTCATCAGTAAAATATACGATGATAACTCTTGTTTGCTCAAATCAGCCAGAGGACAGGCAAAGAAAAAAAAACAAAAACAAAGAACTGTTGCCAAATGTTGCTTTTAATGGCTGCCTGTTAGAAATAATGAACAATGGCCAGGATTCTTTTAGCAAGTCTACAGAAGCACTGCCTCCATGAGAACCAAGGCAGAAAACCCAGCCAACGTGGAACTCGTCCTAAAGTTACCCAAGGTGAGTGGATAACGGTGGAAGATAAATCTGAAGAGTTATTATTTTCTGTTTGTGCTGGGAGCCCCGGAGGCGAGAAATTACAAACACGTGCTGGCAGGGAGAAGAAAACGAGCTCGAAAACGAGCTCCATCTCCTCCGAACATGCATGCGGAGGAGATGGAGGCATCAACAGCTGCATGAAGATGGAGAAACAGAGCAAGACTTTCATATTTAGGTGGGTGCTTGGCTTATGTTGACAGTTAAAGCTGACTCATATGTGAGTCTCCAAAAGCCTGAAGTGAAAATGAAGAGGGCTATGACTAAGCGTTTCTTGGCTGAAAACATGCTCTACTAAACGTTTGGACTTTTTATGCCCAAAGCAGAAAAATACTCTTCAAGCCTGTAAAGCTTGATAGCAACAAACAACGGTGATTTATAATTTGCCATTGCTAAACTCACTAAACTGACAAGTTTAAAGATAAATATTCTTTATGGAAAGCCTAATAAATGTGATACTTCACAGTGGAACATCTATCAGTCAAACTTGAACTCTACAGGCCTTTTACTCCCTGTTTAGTAAACAGTAATATGGCTTTTCTGTTCAGACTTTTTGGCTTTACCAGTGATTTGGATGTTAAGGAAAACCCTCTGTGTTGGTGAATTCATCTCTATTCGGTAGTTTGACATATCTGTGTTGACAGTTTTAATTAACCTGTTTGGTGTTTTTTCTTCATTCTTTGTCCATCTATTGCTGTGGGCTTCTGTTTTGTATCCTGTTACACTGATGAGCACATGCAATACTTTCACTATCTCGAATTGATATATTCTGATTTTTCATGACAGACTCATGACAGACTATTGGACAGACAGTGACATTGCTTTGACAGTACTGAGTCAGCACTGAGATGCTTCCATGTGCATCAAGAATCAAGGCAATTACACATCTGGCCAAAATAAAAAAACCCAACTGAACAACCCATTGTTTCTGAAATGGGTGGACAATTCATAAAAAGCCTACGAGTCCTATATGGTTCACCCTGTACGGAATTAAACGCCTGTAAATTTGAACTAATCCTCTGAACTGTAGTCTCAATGTTTCATTTCAAATCCAGACTACAGAGTCAGTACATCAGTACAGTACACAGTACTAGAGTCAGTACATCAGTACAGTACACAGCCAAAACAAACCTGAACAGTAGAACAACAACGAGTACAGCAGTGAGTACTGTAGAAGAAATGAACACTGGCTGTCCCGCATATGTGGTTTCCTGTGAAACTTTCATGCTCTTATGCTCATTAAAACTGGTGTGACCACTGAAAGCACACCTGTCCAGCGGTGACTACTAGTGTCCCTCAGAGCAGACAGCATGGAATTTTCCACTGGGAACCGCTTGAGATGAGCAGAAGAAGGAAAAAGGCCAAACAATTACGGACGACAGAGTGCAAACAGGTTTTTGGAGCCCAGCTACGTCTAGGCAATGCATGTCTTCTCCGCCATCCATACGAGGCCAGTGGAAAATTCCCAGTCTGGTCAAGCTCACCGGCCCAGGAGCAGATCGCAGCCACGCGCACCCCCACCCTACCTACCCCCACCCCCTCCTCTGGCTTTGTTTTTTTTTTTTATGGGGAAGAGAGACTAGAGATAGCTGGGTTGTCAGGGCTCATCATGGTAAGCCCATAAGGTCCCATTTGGATGTGTTCATCCAATCTGTTATCGCACAATTCCTAGAAATGTACTTGTGCCCCCCCCCTCCGGTAAGGGGGGGCTTGGAGGGAGAGACGTGCGGAAGATCACCAGCTCTGCTCCGTTTACAAAAGATGACTGATTAGAATTCTGTCCTTCTGGTTTTCTGAGTCACCTCATGTAGTTTTAATCCAATTAGAAATTGAGTGATGGGCCCCTCTATAATTCATCTAAGAAAGCCAGCAGGAACACCGAGTCCATTACAGACTGTGAAGATATGCGTGGAGGTGTTAGAAATTTAGTGATATTCTAGTGAAAAGCAGCAGAACGTTGGAACACCATCCCGAGTCTCCGTGACTGTTGCCATGCCCACTAAACACTTGCAGCACTGATGGGGTTGCGCTCACACACCAGTGTTCACACCACGCGCTCACACCCGTGCGGTGTGGGTGTACCGCCATGCAGCTTCAGGATGCAGCGACTCGCTTCCCCCGGCGCAAAATACAACCGTCTCCCAGGATTCTTTAAAATCAGAGAGCCGGGAACGCAGGGCCAGGTCGGCCGGATGGCCCAGGTCGGGATCGCGGAAGAGGAGAAGCGCTCTGTGCTCAAGTCCTACCTGAGCACCAAGGCAAGCCACCATCATGTGGCTGAGCAGTTTGGCAGCAAACATCGGGAACCTGGAGCACAGCACATGAGACATGATGGCCAGAGCGAACCCTGTGGGACGGGGATAAAACAGAACTCATTTTTGGCTCGTTGTGGTATGTGCCTTTCAGAAGAGAGAAGGAACAAAACAATACCATTATACATTAGTGAAGCACAGCGGCAAGTCCCTACCCTTATGAAAACCTTGTTTATGTTATGACTAGCAATTCACCAAAGTCCCGAAGGCATGCCAAGTTTTGGTTGGACCGTGGAGTCGATTGGCTGGGATGAGACCCAGGAAGATCTCCCACTAACCTGAGATGCAAATGAAACCGGTGGCATAGAACACCTGACCGTACGTAGACAGGGCGTCCGTCTCGGTGTAGGCCGTGTAGATGGAGAGATGGGAGCAAGCGCACTCCACAAAGTTCTCAGTGTCGTCCACCACGCGACAGTACTGAGCGTCGGACAGCCAGCTAGGCAGGGAGAACGGTCATTATTACGTGGTGTAAAAAAAAAAAAACCCTACAGTTCCAGGTTTAAGTATAGATAAACTACGTGAGTCACACCTATACAGTTATGTAGCAGAAACTGACATCTGGTTCCTTGATCTGAGAAATCTCAACCCTGAGACAATGAGACACTTGAAAGTGTGTTCAGTTGGTTCTTCTTCCAAAGAAATATACACCTATACACACCTTTAAATACAGGGGTGTAAAAGAATCAGTAAGAATGGGGTGAGTTTAGCTACATGGATTTCGTACAATTGAAACGCTTGAATAAGTTACATTCAAATGTAATTATATATAACAAATATATTCAAATGTAAAAATCCACCAGTCTATTTCCAGGTCCTCTCACTAACACGGCAGGACAATGGCGAGGAGGCCGATATATACAGCAGGTGAAACTAGTCCTTAGTAATTATACCAAAAATGGTTGGAAATAATCATGGAGTAATTTGAGATTTTAGGATAAAATCTCCTAAAAAAGTGGCTGTACTGAACTGAATCATTTCGAGGTCAGAAATGTATACCTCTATTTACACTGCCTAATTATTTAAAATGGCATTGAATCAGGAACATTGTGGTACTGTAAGGTTTTCCTTGAACACACACATTCAGTGTGAGTTAGACTACTGACAGTGTAACTTAGATATCCAGATGTATTACTAAATTAAACATACCTCCTTTTTTATTAAAGGAAAACATTACGACTGTTATTATCAAACTAACTTATCTGAGGTCCAACCGTGGGCCCACTGTACTCAGCCAAACCAAACCAAGAGGAAAGTTCAGTCACAAGCTGTTCAGGCCAGGATTTTAGTACAAGCATTTGGAATGTGCTTTAAAACAGCTTCCAGGCATAGAATACACCAAATTCTCTTTCTTGTGAAAACACACACACACACACACACACACATATACACAGAGAGACCTGAGGAAGGTCACAGGAGTGTGTATTCAGAGCGTGA
>JAOYMR010000005.1:5704862-5715393 GCA_025802075.1 Tenebrosternarchus preto
CTTTAAAACAGCTTCCAGGCATAGAATACACCAAATTCTCTTTCTTGTGAAAACACACACACACACACACACACACACACACATATACACAGAGAGACCTGAGGAAGGTCACAGGAGTGTGTATTCAGAGCGTGAGACTTTGAAACAGCTATATACCGAGGTGGATTATGAACCTTGACCTTGACAGAGCAATTGTAAATACTGTCTGTCTCATTGCTAAGTGTAACCTCAGACACCAACACGAGGATGTTCACAATCGATGAGGATGTACAAATATCATTAAAGATGTAAAAGATTGATGATTTTATAGCCAACCTGGATACCCAACCCTTGTGAAACTAAATTCTTTTGTGGTAACCATTACTCATTCACTGTTATACTCAAAACACTTCACCGGTAGTATGCAAGTATACCTGCATGTACCATTTACATTAGATCAATTAATATCAATGGAACTGAACTTAAGATGAAGTTGATTGATGAACTGTTGATTGATACCATTCCTAATGGATATTGACTGAGTAGTATTTAAAAACAGCAGCATTTGGAACCTAAAGGTACATATTTAAATATTTGATATGTGTGTGTGTGTGTTAGGTGAATCACCTCTCAGTGGACTGGTTCCACAAAAGGCAAAGAGATTTGCGTGGCTTCACACGACGGTCCGGTGTGTGTAATTTGTATACCACCTCTTTACCATCTGCTAGAGGCCTGGAACCTCTGCCCTGTATACTTACAGAGAACACCTGAAAGGCACGGACACACACACACACACACACACACACACACACACACACAAACACACACACACACAAAAGTTCCAAGCAAGAGGGAAGTATTCATAAATCATATACTGACCCAGTTGAGTACCAGGAAGTAACAAACTCTCTCAGGCTTTTCTAGGAATCCATACGATTGAAATATTGGTTAAGCCCTTCCATACGTGACTGGCTCAACAAGAGAACAACACTGCCATCCTCTGGACAAATGCAAGGGTCCAATTTAACGGGTCTCCCTCACACCACACACTATATACTACTTTCCCTTCAAAATATTAACTTACTTTTTATCTCTGACATAATAGATATTGTGCCAAATTGATGGGCATGACTTGCTCTTGCTAAGTGAAAAGCCAATAGTGATTCATCACTCCTGGTTTTCAGTTATTTTGAGTCTGAGATACTGGTCTATTATACTCAATGCCGTTAACAGGCTGAAATATGAACTTACTTCTGCAGAAAATACAAATCAGTAGATGAGTATGACCAATCTTTGACTTTATTTCAAGAACTGATTTCAAGTTCAGTCAATACAGGAGTGGACTGCAAGATCAGTTGGATAAGCTAATATTTACCCAGAAGTCTTTTTGTGGAATCTCCTATGGTCTGAATGTCTAACCCACGCCCGTCGACCTCACAGTGGGAAAAACCTCCAGTAGCACTCACCTTGTCATTTAGTGCATTGGGTGTGGAGCCGGTGAGGAACCAGTGCTCCGTGCTGTACTCGGTGAAGTGCACTTTTTGGCAGGCAGAGGGCGCCATGCCACCACCAGGGACCACCGGCACCTCAAGCAGGGTCTCGGGCAGGGTGAAGGTGTCGCCGCCGCTGCCCGTGAAGGTGTGGCCGTTGATCTGCGTGGGGTACCAGTGGTAGGCGGCGATGGTGAAGTAAGAGCAGGTATCCAGGATGGTTCTTCCTCTGGAGGGAGCAGGAGAACAACAACGTGGCAGACAAAACTTCATAAACACTTATGAATATTCATTCATATTCAGCTGGAAATGCTGTGTTGATCATTCTGTCTGATAGGTAGTGGTTCTATGTTTGTGTTATGCAATTATGACCTTTAGCTAATTTTGCTAGCAACAGACTTAACCATAGTTATGTTGAATAAAAGCGTACAGAAAAACAACAAAATCTGAACGTAAAATTCCATTTCAAGTTTGTACAGGCAGAGATTCAGACTGGTTATTAGTAGATGTTGTAAGGTGTGCGGTGAGGTTCGACGCAGTATCTAACCGCTGGCCCTCGGCCCCGCACGGCACGTCGGCAACCAGCGTGAACGCAAAACGCTCGGCCACGTGTGCCAGCTGGCTCAGCCCCCGCGTGTCCGTCTGGCTTGGCCTCGCCAGGGAGCAGAGGAGGTCATAGGTCAAGCCACGGCTGCTGCCTTTCAGAGGACTCTTCTCGGCTTCTGTCAAGACCTAATTGAAGAGAGGAAGAGTGTGAGCAACTAAATGAAAAAAAAAATTGTTTTGAGGGGGGCTTCTTAGAGAATCCATTGATATGTTCCTTTCTATTAACTTCCCACCTTGCCCGCCGCGTCCAGCACGGCACCAAGACCATCGCGTGGCACCTCCGCTCCGATTTTGTCGATGATGCTCTGCAGGGCACGGTTGATGATCACCTCGTCCAGCGGCTGGTGGAGCTGGTCAACCACGGCCCAGAGTGCCTGCGCCTCGCCGCCCGACACGAGGGTCACGTTCGCCTCGCCGTACGCCGGATGCACCCTGGCGCCCCCTGTTGCCCCGGAGAGGATTACACGGAAGCGTTTGGGCACGGCGCTGGACGATCCGTTGGACGAGCCGTTGCCTGGTGTAAGAGTGATGTCCAGGCCCACTCTGCTCTGGCCGGCGGCAAAGTTGAGCGTGCCCTCGTCTGCGATGAAGTCGAACCCGGCCTGGGCAGGCCAGATCTGGGCGGGGCCAATGGACTCGGAACTTTGCAGCTCCTGCAGAGGATAAATCAGAGAAGCGGAAGTTTATGCAGTGAAATAGATCAGGACTTTATGATTCCAACCCTGTGGGCTGATGAATGGAGGTGCTGTGATTAGCTGAAGATTGCTTTGACTCATTTAACTCAGTGAAACTAGAGCTGAAACAAACAGCAGGGCAGAATCCTCTTCCAAAATGCAAACGCCTGATGATGGATTACTCGATGTGTGTTCAAAGACACTTTGACAGTAAGATCAATATACAGCCCTGGGCTGGAGATGAACTGGCAAGTGAAAGATGGAAAACAGGCATAAAAAGTGGAAGAGAAAGACAGAGCAGAGTGATACTCTGAGCTGACGTAGCACCTCCCTGTGCACCTGGCATGTCACATCCACCCCTCCAGCTCCACATCCATCCAGACTGCCTTTAAAGGGACAGGCTGATACAGAATTATAATGCTGACATTATTCAAACTTTGCTAGGCATATGAAGACTGTAATACAGAGCCTGGTCAACCAGCAAATAGCATTTGACTAGGATATATTAATCTGCTATCTGAGGCAACAGAGACTAGAGAACACCAGGAATGTCATGGTGACTTGTACATTGCATATGGAACGTATTAAAAACTTTTCTGAAATCTAAAATCTAAAAATAAATCCAACACAGTCACCGCACAATATTCAATGACATTTTATTTAAGAATTTAGAGTCTTCACTTAGTACTTGGTCTAAACACCTTTGGCTGCAACAACATCCTAAAATATTCTTGGAAATAATTCCACACCCTTGGCACAGCTTCCTGTTGAAGGTTCTCTCATTCTTCTTGGCGGAATCGTTCAAGCTCAAAGCGATCTTAGATGGAGATCATCATCAGTGGACTGCCCTTTTCAGACCTCTAACAGAGATGATCTATATTTTTCAGACCTCTAACAGAGATGCCCTATATTTTCCTACATCCATCTTTCCCTCAAGCCTGACTAGTCTCCTAGTCTCCTAGCCCTGGTTGCCGAAAAAAAACAATTCAAAACCACTCAACAGCATGATGCTGCCACCACATTTGACTGTAGAGATGATAATGTGCTGATGCTCAGTGTCTGGTTTCCACTTTATACACCATTGAGAACCGTGGCCAAATAGTTCAAACTTAGTTTCATCAGATGAGAACATTTACGCTTCAGATGTCCTTTGTTAAGTTACTTTTTTGTGAAATACAAGATAATAGAAAGATCTTCTGTCTGGCAAGTCCACCATAAAGGTCTGATTGACGCTTGTCCTTGTGTACAATTTCCAGTCTTCACAAAGGAACTCTGGAGGTCATTCAGAGGCCACTGGGCTGATGGCCACCTGTCTGACTGAGACTCTTTGCTCTTGGTTACTTGGATGTGCAGACAGATCTAGACCCAGGATCTGAACTTTGATAATAATGAAGGTTACTGAGTTGATTAAATCAGTTCTGCACAGGCAGACTGCAGCAAAGGAGAAGCATTGATAAAAGTACTGATAAAACAACCACTGATCAAAGTAGAATGTACTGAAGTTCAGTTGCTAATGTCATAACATAGGATCTGAATTCTTATGTAAATGCAAAAGGTCAGTATTTTATTTTTAATCAATTTACAAGAAAAAAAGTGCAGGTGTAGTTTCCTGCTGACATTGATTATTATTGATTATTACAATCTCCCTTTTCACTTCCAGTGTGTGCATGAATTTAATAACCACATGCACATGTGTGGTGCAATGCATGTGTGCGTGTGCTGACATGTCAGAGCGCTCTCACCTGCGTACGATACTTCACAGATATAGCAGAAGACACACTGGCATCCCGGTGCACCTGCAGGGTGACAGTGCTCTCTCGGAACGTAGCCGCAGCCAGCCTGGAGCCCACGGCGAAGTACACCACACCCCGTGGGTCATCGCTCTCCAGCATGGTCACGTTGGCGAAGCGGGCACTCTGGTTAACGGCAGCGCCCTCGCCCACCTTGTAGATCTCCACCAGGAACCACATCTCATATTCTGGATCCTGCAGAAAACACACATGCCACAAAAGGACACCCTGTCTGAGCATTGGCAGTACAGCTGGATCTGGATACCATGTCCTTCTGAGTGTGGGTCTTCAAGGAGATTAGAGTTCATACCAATTTTACTGTATTTAATATTAGAATGAGTTAGTTTAGAATGAGTTGGCAGGTAGAGGATAACCTCTGGCAGGCACATGAGAAACAGGGAGGCCTCAGAAGAGGCCACAGTTCTGGTCTCTTTTTTTTTTCCAGAATAAACCTCTGCACACACAAGAGCTGCTGTGTCCAAAAGCCATTTCTCTGTGTAGTCTCCATTGTTCAACAGTTTCTCTTCTTGTAAAATTTTCAACAGGAACATGATGGGAAATAATCTCAAAAGGAATTTAGTTACGGTCTTGCAAATAGCGTCCCTGCAAAATCCCTAGCCTTTGCAAAATCACAGTCTGTGACTAATTAATCACTTAGATGTGAGAGTTTGTCAGACTTTAGTCTTTTAAAGGTCGTTTGTGAGTCTTTTCAGAGTGTTCTAGTGTATGATTAGCATAAGAGGAACAGCATTCAGCTGGTTCAGACCATGAAGACAGCAGCACGATCACCCTCGGCGCTGCAAAGAGCCGGAGGCTACTGCAATAGGCTGAAAGAGAGCGTGAGAGAAGACCACCTGGGGAGACCCATGGAAACATGCAAAGGCAAGGCCAGCCCCAGGCTTCCCGTAGGCCTCTAGCTCACGGCCCCTCACCAACTGACCTGATCGGGCCGGGCCTCCAGGTGGAGGGGGCAGAAGACCTCTCCTCTCCTGCACAGAGCACGCCCCGAGGTCTGCAGCAGCTCCCGCGTCAGGTTCACCCCCTGGCTGTGCAGTTCCGGGACCCCGGGGTTGAACGTGGCTCGCCAGTACACGTCCACGTCCTCAAATGCTCTGTTGAACAAAGGCCAAAGTTAGCAGCTATCGGCTTTAAACAGCTAAAACGAAGTGTGGCACGGGAAATTGGCATTTGGCGGTGGAAAGTGATGGAGGACTTTTACCTGTTTTCCTGCCTTTGGAGGAAGAGAACAACTGTCCTGTTGTCTGAATCTTCATCCAAGACCTGGCCTGACAGCGAGTTCAAACTGAAGCCCACAATTCCATTGTGAAGATCACTTCCTGAGTGGGATAAATACATTACTTAAAGGAGCAGAATGCAGTCATGATCTTGTCAGCAGTAATATAAAACCAAATACAGAGTCACAGCAGACCATATTGTATCTCTACACTGGAGACTAACCAAATCACATTTCGTCATACTGTATAATGAATGACTGAATAAACTGGACTGAATTTAATTTAATTGAATTGACCAGAGAATGAACCACAGTTACCAAGGATGATGATTTTGGCGAAGGACATGAAGCCATTATCATCTGGTGCACTGACTATCTGTGCTCCCCCCTCGGCCTCACTGAGATAGATGAAGAAGACCTCCTGCCCCTCCGGCTCCTGGTCATCCAGGATGAAGAGGCCAACCTCTGCCTCTGTCTGCCCCTCTAACAGAGTCACAACCTGGGACTCGAGCGCAAAGTCCTCTCCTTCCATGGCCCACGTCCTGTTGTGTTCCCGGAGGAACAGTGTGCTGTTGAACCCCGGGGCGGTGAGACCACCGGCATAAGCTCGGACCCTGGCGCTCACCGCCCCTACCTCCCCCGCTGTCCTGCGCACCCTCAGGGCCACTTTCTGAGCCGGCGCCCCCTGTTGGCCATCTTCGGAAGCGTGGACCAGCGCTGGACCGATGCTCAGGAACCCGCTGGCAGCATCGTTGGCAAGAATGATTATGGCAGAGATGCTGTTTTCGGGTACAATTCGCGGACGGGACCCGAGTGAAGAAAAGGCGGAGCCAATGATGCGGACGTCAGTCAGGTTCACATAAAACGTCTCATTGGGCTCCGTCAGCGAATCGTCCATGATTGAGATGTGAATCGCGGCGGATGTCTGGCGGGCATCAAACAACAGCTGCCCGTCAGACACTGGGACGAAGTCTTCACTGGGACGAGCGCTCCCAGACCACGTCTTGTAGTAAAGCTGGGTGCGGTTGCTCCGGAAACCGTAGAGCCGCTGGACGTAGAGCGTGACGGTCTGAACGTCCTCCTCGACGACGAGTTGCCGGGACTGCGGGGAGAACTGATACAGCCCTAAAGGCTCAACTTCCGCCACCGTGGAACCGGGCCTGAACACAACAGCAGGAAACAGCACAGTCATGTGTACAAACACAACTCAACTCAATTACTGAGCTCAGTTGTTAACAAGACTTATAAAAGCAATCATTACCTGAGTCTGGCGCCACCTGGTGAATCGGATTCAACAGTGGTCAGGTGAAGGGCATGCGCTACAGGCTCAGATGTGTTATACACAGCAGAGAGAGAAACAGGTTCACTCCTTTGACCGTGAGACAGGGTTACGGTGCCTACAGACAAAACCAAGCAGCAGCAATGCTAAATGAAGCAAGTCTTACAAAAAAAGAAAAGTACCTGAAATACGCTCATTTGAGACATTTCGAACAAAGATCGTTTACAGATCAAACGCTTTGGTACAGAATTTCCGCTGTATTACCCAGTGAGGCGAAAATGTCCGCAGCCTTGGACCTGTTTGTGTCGTGTGGTGTACATTAGCGTCGTAGCTAACCTGAGCTGGGTGAGACGGCCCCTGGCCGGTAGCCCGATGGAGTCTGGCCAGGAGGGAATCCGGTCCTCCACTGCACCACCACATCCCCGTAGAGCCCCGTCCTGCTCACTACTGCAGTACAACGGCCACTGGCGACGTCAGTCACCTGCAGCGCCAAGGAGGTAAAACCAACCTAGAAAGAGAGGGTTTGACATATTCACATATAATGTAGGAAGAAGCAGAATGTAAAAAAATGACATCAATGAATTTTACATTAGAATCGATATGAATACTGCAGCTATATCAATCAAAATCACACTTTTTTTTTGACATTTCTATCAAACTTTGAGCTATCGCTAATTCTATAAATCCATTCACCTTATTCTGTCTGTTATAAATGTTTGACTACAGTGCCCCCCTGGAGTCTAATTGGATACATTTTGCTGAATATAACGGAGAAACTTACCTCAGCATTGGCAGCCTCCTCAGGCACAGAGACAATGGCAAACTTTGCCTCAATCTGCAGACGAGGTGGGGAACCTTGAACAGTTCCAATCAGAGACACGTTGGTCAGCTCCACCGTGATGTTAAAACCAGCGACAAAGAACATCTGCAAATGAGACGAGAACCAATATCAAAGAAACCTGAGCACAAAGGATTCTCCTTTTTTTTTTTACCATTTGTATTTCACTGAAAGATTATTGAAGGATTGTCTCTTAAGTAGAACTGTGCTGTGGGCTGATTGCAAAGAGTGGACTGGACTAGAAAACATACATGACAAACACAAAAATACAGACACATGGACATTACAGCAGGCAGATGGCTACAAACCTGCTTGCTGACTGGCACTGTGACGCTGACAGACTTCTCTCCATCCCTCACTAAGATGCTCCCGCTGGTGCTCTCATCCGTGAAGTTCTGCCCAGAAGCGGGATAACTGATTCGGTACCCAACGTTGGCACTCCCAAATGCCCCTGCCACCCGGCTGACGTTGAGAGACAGGTGCCTGCTGCGATCAGCAGGGTTCACCACCAGCATCTGGTACCCACGGGGCAGTCCGAAGGCGCCGTGGGGCTCGTCGTTGGCACGCACGCGAAGGCGGGTGCTGCTGTAGTTGCCGTCGAGCTCGGCGCCCCCGACAACCGAGACCAGCCGCACGGTGTAGATCTCCTCCAGCTCAGGCACAGTGTCAGGCAGCAGGGCGAGGGTTATCTCCGCCATGCGCTGGCCATCCAGGATGGAGGTGGAGCCCCGGAGGGCGGCAAAGTCACCCGACACGTCGGAGTCGCTGGAGATCTCCCAGAACACCTGAGGAACGAAGATGGAACTGGGTGGTGTGGCCACATCCTGAATAGCTGATGTGCTGAATCAAGTGTGGTGATGTTTGGCTTCTTCAAAGGCTTGGACAGCTCTAATTAATCTGATATGAGTCTACCAGAGGTTCTAGACATCCACTTTAAACATTCACTGTGTAAGCAGTGTTCGTATGTGAGGCCCTTACAGTGATGTTCCCCATGACACCCTCTCTGCGCATGATGGCAAGTGAGAAGCTGAAAGGACCTTCTCCATCTGCAGGCTCACTGAACACACGCTCTCTCAGATCCTCTGCCGTGAACTGCACGATGCCATTGGGGTCGCCAAACTTTGCAATCTGTCACACACACACACACACACACACACACACAGATCATTACAAAACAAAAAATTACAAAAAAAAATAAAAATCCTTCCGTAGTCAAATTGTAATACATTTGATCCAAAAGATACAGACAAATATTCATTTAAACAACAAAACTTTTTTTCAAGTTTAAAGGACACAGGCCTATTGGCAATTTAACTTAATTACAGCAATATGTATTAATTAAGGTGATACAGTGATATTGTAATCACAAACCCTGAGCGTAATAGAGCTTGCTCTGGAGTCAATGTCCATCTCTCCCACAAGGAGGCTGAGTCTAACCACAAATGTTTCTTCTACTTCCACCTCCCCATGGGGTAGAATCCAAAGGTCAATGGTACGTTCTCCCCCTTCCCCATCTCTGAAATGGAACGATCCATTCACTGGTTCACCAATGTCCGCGTTTACAGGTGGCAAAACTTCGTTTGAATTGGGACCAAGAATGTTCCATGTTATCTGAGGAAAAACAGCCACATCTCTCAGTTAGCATACATTGTAGCTTATCAATTGTCACAAATAAGCGTTTTTGATCTTTCTTCTCATCATTTTTACATTCTGCAGCTCGTTTCGTTTGACTGTTGGTGATTATATTTACTCGTTTGTCTATGATTTTCAGTAGAGCAGCACAACCCTAATCACATATACCTACTTTGCTGTTTAAAATTCGTAATGATTTTTTTAATTAACACCAATTGCATATTTATATGTAACTCTAAGAAATCAGTACGAGCTCTGAGACTTCTAACAGGCAACGTGGATAAAGTTTTTATTGTGCATTATAATGATGGAGATGATTGCATTCAAATGCCTCTGAGCTCGCTGTATTGAAAACAGGCCTGTGAGTCATGACTGACCTTCAAGGGGTTTTAAATCAGTCGGTACATCTCCCAAATGCCCTACCACTGCACTCACCTCCCCTCCTTCACTCTC
Source organism: Tenebrosternarchus preto (assembly GCA_025802075.1). Lineage (NCBI taxonomy): Eukaryota > Metazoa > Chordata > Actinopteri > Gymnotiformes > Apteronotidae > Tenebrosternarchus > Tenebrosternarchus preto. Next base: position 5,714,838 of record JAOYMR010000005.1, read on the forward strand.
TCTTTAACTTGACAGGTTACCCTTCCAAGCTCAGTCAACTGTCCAATTCATGACCCTTTTTTTTTTTTATCACATTACTGAATGTAAGAAGCCTTGGAAATGTCCGGTATCTTTTTTTTTTTCCAAATGGTTTCCCCACATGCGGAATACGAAGAGCGTCGTGCGGGGAACATTAAGGAAATCTGGCACTGCAGATGTAATGAGGTCACTGTCTAGACGGGGCTCACCGTGGCATCTCCCACCAGCCCCCCGACTCGCTCCAGAACCAGCCGAAGCCGCTGGGTGGTGTCCGGGTTCGAGATGGCCACCACAGTCTGGTTTACGAAACGCACCATTCCACTGGGGGAGTCACTCTTCGCAATGGTGATCTGAGCAACGAGTCGGCCGCCCAACACAGCGCCCCCTGTGGCCGCCACAAGCTGGACCTCAAACATCTCATTATATTCCCTGTAAGCATTTAAGGCCATACTGGTAATGATCCATTATTGTATTACAATTTTAGGTGATAAGCAAAACATAGGTGGCATGCCAGATCTGTATATCTATTTTATCAATA
>JAOYMR010000005.1:5715493-5740236 GCA_025802075.1 Tenebrosternarchus preto
CCATTATTGTATTACAATTTTAGGTGATAAGCAAAACATAGGTGGCATGCCAGATCTGTATATCTATTTTATCAATAACCAATCTAACAGTATGTTCCCTAAAATCCCAACTACACCCACCTGTCTAGATCGTCCACTATGGAGACGTTGATGTAGCTGACGTTCTGGCCATGTCTGAAGGTTATGCTGGCATTAGGTAGGATGTAGTCATATCCCGGCTGGGCGGTGAAGCCCTTGGAGATGAACTCAGCAGTAACCTGCCCGTATGTGCCCACTCTCCTCAGCACAGGGACGAACAGAGTGCCAACATCCTCCGCAACTGAGATCAAACATATCAGCAGGGTTATGCTCTCAGTAATCCAAGTATAAGCACATTAGTGAAACAGGCTTCCATTCAGTTTCTATTCAAGTCTATTTATATTCTATTCAAGTCAAGCAGGTGTGTGTGTGTGTGGGGGGGGGGGGGGGCGGTTTACCCGTAATGTTTACGTAAGATGGGTCAATTTCCAGGATACCCTCTGCATTGTCGTTTTTCTGGATGATGACTGTGATGGAGGAGAGGTTTCCAATAGCTGGAGGTTGGTCTACCTGCAGGCCGTATTCCCGTATGGCAAAGTCCAGCATACTGAAGAGAGCAGGAAAGCATACAGTGAAAAGTGAAAATCATACAAAAGAGACTTTGATGATTTTGTTTTGAACAATTAGCAATTTGAGCAACATTTTTGACATCTTCTTTTCTTTTCTTCTCCTCAAAACATCTAATTCCCAGTTATTTCATTTTTGTTCATTGTTTATTTACCTTTTTACCTCCGGGGGTATTTTCGACTCTTTCTTTCTCACTACCTTTGAAGCTAAGGCTCTTGGAGCTCTACCTGTCGTTGAGAAGTTGGACCTGGCTGACGTTAGTGTAGAATTCCTCGGGGCCCTCTGGGAGCGAGTCATCCAGGATTGTCAGGGCGATGACCCTGGACGCTTGGCCTGGACTGAACAGCAGCTTGCCTGAGGACTGCTCAAAGTCCACGCCGCTCAGAGCACCACGGCCCTCCGTGTGGTAGCTCACCCACACACTGCCCAGCAGACCCATGGAGCGCACCACCGTCACGTTCACCTGCAGATAGTGAAAACATGAGGAAACCTGCGCCACCTAGTGGCAGATCCATCTCTACTGGCCTGTTCTTGACCAGTGAAATGGTCCCTGCCATCTAAAGCATTCGTTGTCTTAAAGTTATACAGAGAGGGAGTGCTATAGCGCAGATGTCTTGGTCTATTGGAAATGAGCTTCTCTTATAAAGGTCTGCTCAGGAGTAACTCCAGGGCAAATATTGATCTACTGAAGGCTTCTGCAAAAAATACATAGTGTGCTAAGCGTTTGAGACTTTTACTACAATCCCATTCTTATTATGTTGGCCTCTTATATAGCAGAAGCATTGTAACACAAAGTCACAAAGGCTTTGGCAATAAATAAGAAAACAATAGATGATAAAATCCAGACCCAAAACAGACCCTACATGGAATTCTATATGAGCAAGCAAAACCATCACAGTGGTCGCTAGGCTATTACCGCTAATGCAAAACATCTCAAAATGTTTTTCCAGGCTCTACCACTCTGTGCCAATGGTTAGAGAATCTTTAAAAGAGGGAGGGAGGGGGTTGCTCTCACTGTTCTGTCCTCCTCTGAGGCAGTCAGGAAAGCCTGGGAGAAGGAGAAGAGGCCATAGGGAAAGTCGCTGGCAGCCATGGTGATAGTGGCACGCTGTCTACTGGGGCTGATCTCCAAACCGGGCGTCAGGGAGGTGAGGCTCAGCTCAAACGCCCGACGCTCCTCCGGAATGTCATCATCAAGAGCCTGGAAAGGAATGGCGGTGAGGAAGGTTAAGTGGGAAATAAGCAATTTGACGAAGACGATGCATCAGTGTGGAACTGAGGTTTCCACAGATGCATTTATGAAAGCAAGTGACTTATTCCTGCTAGTGTGGTCATTTTAGCAATGATGTAACCCTTCTTTTTATATCCACTTTTTTAATGTTGCATGAAGAGCAACACCAAAATGACATAATGTAAGTTAATGTCATGGATCAGCATGTTTGCTAGACTGAGCATGTTTGTACCCTAGCAGTATTATTCAAAAGGACACTGTGAGACACTTACATATGTTGACAAAATGTGATACACAACATGCTTGAAGGTGGATACACAACATGCTTGAATCTCACCTTCAGCTGAATAGTGGCTGCAGACTGCCGGTCTCTCATGATAACCCTCCCTGAGGTCTCCATAAACTCAGATATGGCTACGGCTGGTGTGATGTTCCAGTATATCTCAATTTCACCAAAAATGCCTGGCCCCCGGACAAGACTGCAGCAGATAACACGTGACCATGATTGCTTAAAACACTTTGTGAATCGACATGAAAAGTAATTCTGGAATGTGGATTTGTACCTGACTAGAGCTGTGCCATTATAAGTGCCCTGAGGTTCCCCAATGAGGACATTTCTGGTGGAGTCAGCTATGCCAACAGTCCCCAGGGCTCCACGGTCGGCCCTAATCACGATAGTGGCCAGATCTGAGAAAACATGAACAAAACATATCTGAAGATGAGACCAATTACAGGATTTGCCAAAGAGCTAATAGAAATTCGAATGCTAGTACTAATGGAATGACTGACTTCTCGTTGGATCAATGACGGCCTCGTTTCCAGTAGTCAGAAGCTGGACTGCGAACTTCTCCTCACCCTCCAGAATAGCATCAGCCACTGCTTGGATCACCAGAGACTTCCTAGATTCCGTCTGAACAGAAGACGTGTTAGAATTACAACTTCAGCATTCTAGATAGGCCACTTCAGCATTGTATGACGCTGCTCATGTTACCAGGCAACCCATTTCTGTGAGCTCTCTGCATTACCCCGTTAAAGACAATAGTTCCATTATGAGGCTGCAGGTCATCTCTCCCCTTTTCTTCAAGTTGCCAAACCAGATAGAGAGCACCCTCCGTCCCTGCACTTCTCACAACTGTGAGATTCGCCATGGATGCTGGGTCACCAGCAAACTGTGGCTCTGAGACGGTAATCTGGAGAACAAGAGAATCATGTTCATGAGTACTGGGATGTGAGGACCTTGACAAGGGTGTTAAATCTTACTCTATGTTCATTTAATATTTACAGTCAGGTCCTGGAATCCAATGCGCCCCAGAGGTGAGTCGTTGGCAGGGATGCTGATCACAGTAGAAGTGTTAGTTCCTAGTCTGGCTCCTCCAATTACGCGAGTGAGTCGTACAATAAATGTTTCTGTGGGCTCCACAATAGTGTCGTCAAAAATGGTGATTTCAATCATGGCATTCCCCTACAAAAACAAGAGAAATCCAATAATAATAACTTCCTGTTTCATTTGGCTACAACTGGAAGTCCTTATATATATATATATATATTTATATATATATACTTCAACATTTCACATTGCTTGAGGATTTGTAGATTCAAATCTTCACCTGTCCATCTTGAAATGTCAGGTTTCCTGAAGATGGAAAGTAGTCCTCAGTGGTGGCAGTGATAGGCTGAGCTTCCCAGTAGAGCACCACTCTACCAGTCCTACCAGCCAACCTCACCACTGGCAGATACAGCACATTATTAGGTGGAGCCTCCTCGTAGGCCACCACTGCTCCAGAAACATCCTGAAAAACATAGACATCTTTCATTATCCATGCAAAACAATATCCTGCTGGATTTCTAAATTCATCTTCTAAGTTCTACAAGCTCTAGAAGATTCTCGGGCTACATACGAGCATAGATTAGACAATGATTAATGAATGAATGTCACCTTGGATACATTGAGCTGAAGGACTCCCCGGATGTCATCATTCTCTTGAATGGTAACCTCAGCGATTTCCATATCAGTTCTCCTGATGCTTGGTTGGCCTGTCCCAGTTTGTCCCAGCAGTTCCACATAAGTGATATTCACCAGAAATGTTTCAGCCAGTTCTGGAATGTCATCCTTTGAGGACACATGGGCACAAAACAGTGAACACAATCCAAACCCACGTCAAACTAATGATCACGCCAAACGCGTTTGTCATCATACAGAGACTAGCATTAAAACAGAACTGAATTGTGTGCTATGCAGTTTTTCCCCAGAACACGCTGAGGGGTGCCAGCTATTTGAGACATAAATGAGTATTCGGAGCCCAAACAAAACTCAGCGTGAGGCTACTGAGGGCAAACTCCCCCCCGCCCCCTCCAAAAAAACAAACCGCTTCAGTTTGCAGCAGCATGAGCTATTTGAAGAGGAAATAAAAAAAAAAAAAGTTTAAAAAATCAGGGTTTCCGTGGTCACAGTGATGGTCGTAGGTTCTTGGCCTTCGGTGTAGTCAGTGTGTGTGGGGCAGACATCCAGGTTTCCTGCTTAATAGCTCAAACAGAACTTCAGTTTCTGATTTTGCTTTATTCAGTTGCTCTCTGGCAGCTTGAGATGAACTGCGATGTAAGGGATGGAGAGTGGTCTCGGACAAGTACTCGAATCGCACAACAATAGCAGCAGAAATAATGGGGTCTCAAACTGCTAGAACTGCTAACAATGAATATAATATAGTCACCATGGTCACTGGTTTCTACTGGTGTTTCTAGGGTACGTCAAGATGAAGATCAAGAAAGATGAAGGTGTTTCGCAAACCATCACAGCTCTTCATTATAACCCTACGATCAACTGATCACAAACCCTGCGCAGATTTATAAAACACCTTATTTAGTTTATCTGTAAGAAATCACAACGTAGAATACTCACTGGTAAGAGGGTAATGGTTACCAAGGCAACAGTAGCATTCTCCATCATAATAACGGTAGCCTGTTTGGCTATGTAGTCCTGGCCATCAGTGGCTTGATTGACAGGTGGCAAGGCGAGTGCAGGTCTGGTTGAATAGTGGACCACTACATTCCCAGATGCTCCCTGATCTCTCACTATGCTCAGTGTAATATTCGACGGGCTTTCTAAAAGTTGAAGGGTGAAAGAGAAATCAGAATTTTCGAATTCTCATGGTAAACAGTATATGTGGCAGTTATGCATAGAAATGCTCCCCTCCAGCTGGAGCCCTCTGAGGACCATATATTCCAAGATCTGTGTAAGCTATTTGCATATTTCTCGCCAAGCGAGTAGTGGTACACCGCGGTAATGCAGACTGATTACATGTGTCATACTGACGTCTTCCATTGTACTGGTTTGGTTAAGTTGTTTGGTTAAGTCTCCACAAAAAGATGAATTACTTTGAGGTTCGGGCGTGCTGAAGGACTGTGAGTCCAGGTGCCATCCAATCACTCCAAAAGGAGAGCCGTTAGCCTTAATGGTGAGCTCAGCCTTGGCACGCAGCGGGTCAATCTTCGCCTTCCTGGACGGGTCAATGACCCCGACTGTTGTGACATCTGTCAAGATGATGGTGACTCTCTCTGCCAGCTCTGGAACACCGTCAGCCAACACGCTTAGTGAGATCGCGGCCAAAGCCTGGCTCTCTGAGAATGTCACCTAGAGAATGAATAGGAGAGAAAAATGTCATTGGTTTTACCTCACGAGTACCATCAACGTTGGCAAGAAATCACATTCACTCAGTATTAAAAAGGTCACATTCACATTTGGAAGCAGTGGCAATATCAGCAGAGAGGAGCACAATGAAGAAAAATTGTACTATTACTGGAATAAGTGGAAACCGTGGTACCATGCGTGACATATAGCAATTCTCATGGAAACATATATTGTTCCTGATACAGGATAACACACGTTTGTACCAAAAACGACATCCATTATATCTGCTTTAATATTTTGTTATCTAAGCTCTCACCACTCCTGACGTAGGGAAGATGTCCTCCACGCTCCCATTGGCTGTCCAGTAAACGGTCAGCCTCCCAAACGTACCCCTCCTCCTCTCCACACTCAGAGAAATGATGTCATCCCGTTCCAGCTCATCAACCTCTCGAGACAGAGAGTTCTGGGCAACAAACACAGGTAGGGTGAGCAGTCGAACAGTGCCTGAGGACGTTGGAACTTATGAAATGGGGACCAAATGCACAAAAATAGCCTGTAGATAGCCATACCCAAACTATACTGTTGACTTAAATTAGCCTAATGCATACACATACTCTCTTTATGTATATATTGATGTTTTATATATGTATGTATATATATAAATACCTGTGCAAAGGCAATGATGCCGTAGGCATCGTCATTGGCTGGAATGAAAAGAGTCACTTGACCACGGAAGCCGATCTCTGCCCCCCCTTTAGGGTTCTTGAGGCTCAAGTGAAATTGTTCTTCCACTTCAGGGGTGTCGTCATTGATTATATTCACAGCAATCTCTAACTCACTGACCCCTGGCTGGAAAAACAGCTCACCAGAACTAAAAGGAGGGGGAAAAAAAAACCTTTCTGAATGTCAAATTGGAAAAAAAAGCAAAAACAAATCAAAGTAGACTACACTTATATTGTCATTAAAAAATATTTTTTCTAACATTATTTTGTAACATTGTTGGTCATGTCACGGCCATTTCCGACTTCATGTACTCTACCGAGGGATGAAGTCGGATTGGTCTGACACCGCCGACAGCTCATAAACGACAGATTCCGATCCCTCCAGGGCTATGATCAGACTCTTTGTTGTGTTAGGGAATGACACGGGGGTGTAGAGAAACTGCTGTGCTGCGAAGGACCTCAGGACTTGAACGAACTGGCTCACATCAGCCTTCCACGAGTACAAAGCAGAGACGTTCGCCCCGGCGAGCAAAAGGTGCGCTAGGAAATGGAGAATCCGTTATGGACCACTTCAAGGGACTGCAATTTTCTACTGCAATTTCAACTACAATCCAAACGCAAAAACAGATATTCTAATAAACACCAAGCATTTGCATATTTGTTGCGACTATTGGCAAAGCAGAAGTGATTGTATGAGTTCACGTACGTATGCCAGATGGAAGACTGAAGGCGTGGACTGAAGACAAGCCTGGGAAAGCGATGGACTGAGCTTGCTGGAAGAAGGTTTGCTGAGAGCCCCATACAAACACCTCACATGCAGGAATTGGGCCTTTGGCAAACAATGAAAACATGTAGGTAACAAGACAAGCCAACGGAAACAGCCCCCCCCATACACACACACACACACACACGTTCCTCAAGTGTTGGTGTGGATCAGGCCAAGGCTTCACTGACACTCCTACCCAGGATAAAATTATCCACCTCCACAAAGGCTGTGGTCTTAGAAGCAGGCCAGGCTGAGACAGCCATTCACTACACTTATAGTCCATGTGGGAACACGTTTTGGTGTCTTACTAAAGTTCCGTGTAGCCCAAATCTAAATCTGTGCCGGTGCCTTCATGTCTGGTGTTGTCTGAGAACACAGTGTATGTCTCATCCATGGCATGTTAGTACACCTCATTTGTACACCATCACTCAGAAAGGCTCAAAACAAACATGAAAAGTTCAGTTGGTTGAGAAAGTATAGACTCCACCTGACCTTGTTTGTTCTGGACTTGTTTTTTTTTTCCCTGGTAAATTACAGGGAGGCTTCTGACATCCACGTTTAAACAAAAAAAAAAAAAAAAAAAAAAGTACCATCAGTGGCGACCAGCAGTAGCGTAGCTCCTTCCGTGAGAACAGTCTCCATTTGTTTGACTCTAGAGCCGACTGCCAGCGGCTGAGGGTTCTGGAAGCTTCCGTCGCTCCACTGGTAGATGAGGCAGGCGGGCGAGATTCCGTTCCTGCAGGCTGCGAGATGCAGACTGTTGCCACTGGCACGCGTGAAAGGGGTAAGAGCGATGATATCCTGCAGCTCCAGAGTTTGATGGCGCGAGAGGCCGTATCCGGTCCACAAAAACACCTGCTCAGAGAGGAAGAGTGGTGCTTTAACAGCTGGAATTGGTGTATTTTAATATCACTGACTCTAAAACCTGAAGAGACATGTGTAAACAGTATCATATACTCATACTCTAAAGAGCTCATATGCTATATCAATGCATTTTTACAAACATAATATTTTCATATATTAATAATAATTATTCTCAATTACTTTCTTGCCAATTCTGACTGTGTACACAATATAAATGTGGTATTGATGCATTTGGTAATTGAATACATATAGGTGGTCAGAGAGCTCTTAACCTGGTTCATGGATATCAGATATTGCTGAGACTTGACTGAGAAATGTTTAACCTCACGGCTTCCCACAGCCACAGTCAGCTCCTGGAAAAAAAACAGGACCCATGAAAAATAAAAAAAAAATAACTAAGAAAATGAAAAGCCACTACAAGATGGAATACTTGCTGGAGAAAGCTTGAGACTTCTATCTTGAAAGCAAAACATGGAGGTATGGCTATATCATTGGTGCATGGCAACAAGAGGAAATGGATACGGTGACGCTAGTGGACTCACTAGAGTAAGATTGAGGTCTGGCTGAAGGCGGTACAGGCTGACGTTGGCAGCAGGCGAGTTCGTGGTGCCTCCGTGGGACACTGCCACATAGTTGGTGCCGTTTACAGTAAAACCCACACAAGAACTCGGTCTCTGGACATTCACAGACTAGAAGAGGAAGAGATACTGGCATATATTTTCCTCAAGTTTCTTCAAAAAATTTATATTGGCACTTCATACTACAATATACATTTATTTTCTGTGAATTAAGATGAAGTAATAATAATAAAAATATGGGCTTGGTTGCCCAAACCTTGCAGTATTAAGATCATCACAGTTTTAGAGAGAGGATGTCTGAAATCTAAATGACCTCTCAGTCAGTTTTGAAAAACTAGCCTGATGTTTGCTTTAAAACAGCTATGAGCAGTTGACTTCTGACTCTTGGCAGTTGTGCCAGTGAAAACTTCTCTTCCGAAGGTATTTTCACTAGCTACTGCACAAAGGGTTGCAGACAGAAGAGTGCAATACCTCAACAGGCATGAACACCCCTTGCCAGCTGTAGAGAATGGCCTGGTCCTGGATTAAGCTACCGGGCAAGCCCCCAAGCTTCAAGACCAGAGGGGAGTCCCCACTGAACGGCCCACACCATCTCAGAGGCAGGGTGTCCCGAACACGCTGATACACAGCCAGGTATGGGAAATTTCCCTCTGACACACCAATGGAAAAGTTAGTTTAATACCAACTGCTTGTTATGTCATAGTGTAGGTTTGTGTGTCGCCATTGCTGGGTGGGTCTTACTCGAGCCGACGGCCGTGTCTGACTGGGTCTGGAATTCCACGCTGACTGCAGAATCCAGGCCATTGCTGCGAGATACTGTCAAATACACTGTGCCAATGCTCTCTTCAACTGCTAAAGAGCTCAGAGTTCTTAACACAGTCACGCACACACACACACACACACACACACACACACACACACACACAGTGAGACAAGATAAAGCCACAACAATTGCATGCTGAGCGCGTAGCTGTTGATGGACGGTGTGTGTGTGTGTGTGTGTATGTACCTGTTGATGGATGGTGTGTGTGTACCTGTTGATGTATGGTGTGTGTGTACCTGATGTTGGTTCGTGTGGGTGTGTAGATGTTGCTGGATGGTGTGTATGTGTGTGTGTGTGCACCTGTTGCTGGATGGAGCGATTCTGAACAGTCCTAGTGGAGCCTGGTTCTGTAGTACGGTGATGAGTGTGTGACGGCGCTCTCCCATTCGCGCCCCTCCAGTCGGGTTGAACAATGTAACTGTAAAGGTCTCATTCATTTCTGGTTCTGCATCTAGAATAGCCCAGATCTCCAGTGTCTAAACCCCAGCACATAATTCAGTTAAAATACAAGGAAAGTACATTAAGGGTTGGTGTTTAAGAGATGCCGTTGTCAAAACTCACAGATTAAGATACTCAAACAAGCTTCTGATCACTTAAATATTGATCAGAAACTTTAACTGGAAAAGTGTTACATGTTTGGCACAATAAGTAATCAGATCTAACCTTTAAGTATCTAGTAAGACCTCTGATGCTAACCTTATATCTGACCCCATCTTCAAGAACCACGAAGCCCTGAGCCGGTGTAAGGTCATCCATGGAGTGGGTGCCATTGACATCGGTAATTGAGAACTGTACAGTCACAGTCCCGAACGTTCCCTGGGGTGGATCTCTTACAATGTAGAGAGTGGCCACACTCTGGCTCAGACCTGACACTGAAGAGGGCTCCCTCAGTAGGAAGTGCTCACTGTTGTTGAAGGAAATGACACCATGGCCGTCATCATTGGCCAGGATGGTCACCGTTGCTATTGAACACAAGAGGAAGTGTTTTGGATAGGTGTAGGTTGGATACAAGGTCACATGTTCATTTGTTCAAGTTGAACACGTTCTGCATGCGTCTGATCGTTACTAACCAGTAGTGTTCTTTCCGAGCTCAAGCCCTGCTGAAGGGTTTGTTAGAATGAGTTGGAACCTCTCGTTTCCTTCTGGTTCAGGGTCATCCGAAATCACCACATCTACAAACTTATGCCTCTCTCCGTTAACAAAATGGAGCATCTGCAATGGAGATGTATCTGGATTAATACGCTAAACAAACTACCAACATTTCTTGCAATGTACATGCAAGAGAAGCATTCATGACCCACTGATGCTGTAGCATTGAAGTCTAGGCCCAACTGAGCCTCGAGATTTTGTGCATAGAAGAAGACGGAGACGTTTCCATATGTCCCAGCATCCCGGCGAACCATCAAGGTTAACACTCTGACCGTCTCGTTTACTTCATATCTGCAAAGGAACAACAAAGCCATATAGCTGTTGATCATGGTTCCATCTCATTGACACATACACACAACATTTTTCATTAGTGGAAACTTACTCTGTGTTTTGCCAGCTGATAATGCCACGAATGCCATCGTTAGCATTAATGCTAACTTCTGCTACCAGGCCACGAGTATCTGTTAACATATTTTGGTCCATGCTAGCAATCAGTTAGATGTCCTTTTAGATAGTCAAAAAGCAGTATTTGAATTCAACAGATATAGGCGACATTAGCTACAAACAGGCTTCGTCACTTTACACTTAGTAAACGTACAGAGAGATGGGATTATGTCAGTAACAACAGCAAAGCAAGGAGCAAGGAGTCTTTCCAACCACACCGATTGTCTTGCTACAGGTGAGCACACAGCCACAGCTATCAACTATTACCTTTTAATGTAAAGTGCACCTCTAGTGATAGGTGAAGACAACAGTAGAGAAATAAAAAAAATAAACAACCACTCAGGTTGAGAAGGTATATGAAGGAAAGAATTGAGAAAAAAACTTTACAGCAAAGAAGCGACTTTTTTTTTTTTTTAAAGCTGTAGTTAGAAGAATCATGGATTCAAATTCATTGATTATGTGTACCTAACTTGGGGGCGGTTGGGAGTGTGGATATCAGAACTGCTGATGTTATGTTGACCAGGAAAAATTCTTGCAACTCAGGAATGTCATCCTGTTTAAAGAGAAAGATCAACATCTGAATGCAGGTGGAAGTAGAGACATATTGTATATGGTAATTACCATATACAATATTTTTAATTAGCAAAATTATATACTGTAACAACCCAAAGCAACTTACAAAATACATTAGATGAAACTACGATAGAGACTTACATCTATAATAGTGATAGGAACTGACACTGAGGTCTGTCCATCCTGCATGATCACAAAGTCAGAGACATACTTGAAGTCCTGGCCCGGTTCTGCTAGCGTCCCCTCAACCTGCCTGAGGTCCTGCAGAGAGCCTCTGACTGTCTCATAACTGATATTCAGTGATCCTGTGGAGTGAATGACAACTTGAATCACCCTCAAAACCACATTCTAAGTCCTCCGGTCCTTATAATTAAATACTTAAAATACTCTTCAAAACTATTGGCAAGTTATAGCAATGCTTCACCCAAATACTTTGTACAGGTAACAATATATAAAATTTAATGGGGGCTAGTGAGTATAATTCATGAAGAAAATATAACTAAACCTCATTTATACATTTTTAGTTGTTTCTTTGCATGTTTAGGTATTCATTTAATGTAAGTGGCATTTTGACTAGAAATATCAATACTTGTATAAATAGATTTTATAAATGGCACTAATTTCTTCATAAGGTACCAGGGCCAGACCTGAGGCTCCAAACTCTCTGTTGATGTAGATCCTCAAGGTGGAATCCTTCTCCTCAGTGAAAATTCGGAGAGAGGAAGGGGCGATGCTGAGCATTCCAAACGGTTCATCGCTGGCCTCCACGGTGACCACTGCCTCGCGACCTTGAACATCCAGAGCTGCTAGACCTGTGGCTGTTACTCCTGCGAGACAGAAATAAGCCAATCATATGTACTAGTAATGTAAGAGTAAAAAAAAAAAAAAGAGGTTTCAAAATAACACAAGCAGCTTACCCTTAGTCTGAATATTGGAGAGGATGAGTCTGTACTCCTCTCTTTCCTCAGGTGTGCTATCATCCAATAGCTGCAGTACTATAGTGTCATTCAGCATTCCCTACGGTCCACAGCACATTACAATACACAATTAATAATGAATTCACGATGCTTGCATCTAAACCAACATATGCTTTTTAACACCTGGCTTCGTAAGACTTTTTTTTTTGATACCTCACTAAAGAAGAGGATTCCAGAGGTCTCAGCAAATGTAAGAGAAGACTGAGGACCTTGGATTCTCCATTCCACTGTGACGTTCCCTACTGCAGGAGAAGTCCTCTGCACCAGCAATGGTAGCCTCTCATCTGCCATATAAACCAAAGAACCGCTTTAAAGACTCCAAAGAGAAACTCTAAAGAGCTCTCCTCCCTGTCAAACAAGAGAATACATGGCAAGAGTTGATCAGTATATTCTGATCAACACATCTCACTTATTCTGTAACATATCAAGCAAGCTTTGGCATATAAATGAATTCATGAAGATGACGTCAACAATTTTGTGAAGCCATTTTTTTTTTCTTAATCTATCGGCCGCTCAGTGCTGTATTATACAGTAATAATTCACAAAAAAGCATCAAAGTGTTTCGTCGTGCCTGTGTGCACCAGCATTCTCCCAGTGCACCAGCTGTTGTAAAACCCTATCCCTGTTTCACCATAACGGTGTGTCAGTGGTAACTAAACTGAGTGCTAAACTGAAACTTGATCATTCAATTACAAAGTGAGGTTTCAAATGCCTATACGCACATACCTATAGGGTAGGCAAATTTAATTATTAATCCTCCAAATGCATCACTCAAGATCAAAGAAGCAGCACATGTGTTGTTATAAATAAAACAGCAGGAGCAGACAAAGCATTTGTATAAAACATTCAAATCAGTCAATATCAGCATAATGTTATTTCAGTGTTAACTTATCACTGAGCTTTGCAAAAAAATGTCCATCACAGCAGTGTAAGGGCACCTACCCTCTCTGACAATGACTGATCGTGAAGCTGGGTGGAAGCCCACCACACCAGCTGCGTAGTCATTGGCGAGGATGAGGATGGTGACGGTATCTGAACTAGGAAGGATACGGCTACCACCCTCGGTCCTCACCAGTCCGATCTGTATGGTCTCATTGCCCTCTGGTTCAATGTCATCTATGATGAAAAGCTCCAGAGTCTTCCTCACATCGCCTTTGTGCAAAAGAAATGTAGAAGATGTAAAAAAAAAAACATCATTAAAGATGGAAAAGCTGCATTCAGTGTTTGATGTCATTGAAAAACACAGAAACACAGAACACGTGGTTTAAATTTAGACGTGGATGTTTGGACCTACCTTCTGCAAAGATCAGATTCTCCCCTGTTGTACCATTAAAGTCAGCTCTCGGCTTTGCACTGCCACCGACATACATCCATTCCACTGTAACTTGTCCTAAACTGCCTCCAGTCCTTTCAATGACCATTAGCACTCTAGTAAAAGGCTCCTCTCTTACCTCCAGATACAGTCCATTCTTAGTAGCATTAGGGCTAATGATGTAGAGGATAAAAACTCCAAATGCATCACCATTGAGCCCTATGGTCACCGTAGAAATATCTGGCTGTCCAATGGTGGGCAAGTGTTTTTTAGCCACAGTCATATTAAAAAGGGTAACCTTCAAAATTTGTATGGTGAAACTCTCATCGACCTCTGGTAAAGAGTCCGCCAGAATTGGCACAGTGAGGTTGGCAGTACTCGACCCATACATCATGGTGGCCGTCTGACCAGTCATGGTGACATAGTCACTCCCGGCAACAGCCTGTGAGCTGAAGAGAAAAGCCGCAGCAGTGCTGTTCTTGGTATAGGTGTGTGTCTGGTGGGCTGCAGAAAGCTGGCCAGCCCTAGAAGAGACCCAGTAGCACACAGCAGTAGACGCGTTTGTGAAGGAAAAGGCTTGGCAGGCTCGTTCTCGAAGGCAGAAGGCTGCACAGAAGTTCACAGGGTCCCTGGTTGAGGTGATGTTGATGGGCCTTCTAATGCCACTAGAAGGTACCCCAGCCAAAGGGGAATCGTAGTATATAAGGAAGTTATGGCCATCTTTCTGAGCATTACTTACAACGTCAATCTCAAAGGTGCTATATAGGATCTCTAGAAGTCCAAAACTACCTCCACTGGAAAACAACAAGAACAAAAAAAAGAGTTCTATACTTGATCAAAATATTTATACTATTTTATGCTGTATCATAAATTATAACAAACCTTCTTCGGACAGTAATGTTGGCAGTGTACACTCCTTCCAGAGGCTCCTGTACTCGATATACTTTTTGTTCAAAGTACACTGTTCCATAGGGATTGTCATTGGCAGGAACAGTGATGTTCACCACATTTTCAGCACCAATGTTTCCACCATTTGTGGCACCAATAAGCTCTACCTTAATGATCTAAAACAAACAGATAATTAAAATGTTAATGGCATGGTCAATTTCATGTTAAACATCAAACCAAATACAGTAACTAATTCTTACCTCTTCAATTTCTGGCACATCATCAGCCAAAACCTCTACTTTTAGTGTCTTCATGGTATCACCTGGAGCAAAGCTGACCTCACCAGACACTGGTCGAAGGTCACCAGCTGCCAGTCTTCCATTAATGGTGGCTTGCCATTGGACAGTCACATAACCTATAGACCCAGCATTCCTCACAATGGACATGGAGACTTCAAAAGCATTCACCCCTGGCTCTTCAATAGTAATGGGTTCTGCCTGGAAAACTGAAGAAAATGGATCAGACCAAGATGCAAAACTTGAACTTTTAAAGAAATGGACATGGCTTTGCTAATACTTTAACTAACCAAAGGATCCATAAGGGTCATCTGAAGGCAAGATAGTGATGATTGCCCGAGTGGGCTCGCCAAGGACAGCGCCCCCTGTGGTTTGGTTAAGAAGTTCGACACGGAAGGTTTCCTCCACTTCAGGTACCACGTCATTGATGATAAGGATGGGGATGGGCTTACTGCTCTCTCCCTCCAGAAGGACCACATCAGAGGAAGCCACACTATAATCCTCACCTACACACACAGCAAATGGTCGCTGTCCAACACTGAGCATGTTTTACATTGATAAAGTAATTTACTATTAGGTCAAGCTAGGTCTGAACAATAACAAGCCAAAAAGAAAAAAGGGGAGACCTTTACATTCTTCTTCCAAACATTTTTCAAAGCATCAACTAAGAGCAGCATAATATAAATAAAGGTGATTTCCTGATTTTTGAATAAAAGCGGAGTGTACCACTGTGGTGCCAAATGGTGCGACTGTCCGAGAAAATAGGTGCTGTGCGGTTTCCACGTACCAACCCGTGCGGTCATTGGTACTGCCCGGAACTTGACGGACACGTCGGCGAAAATCCCTCCGGTGCGTGTTACATTGACGATTGGCCCCATGTAGTACTCAGGCACACTCACTGCTGTAGTAGAGAGATGCAGCACTCCGAAAGCAGCATCACTGGCCTCTATAATGACCTGAGCCACCGAGACATTTCTCGGTCCAAGACGAGGGGACAAAGCAACTGCAGAAACCAACAAAATCATTTATGTGATATGTTTTCTGTGTGTTTTGTGAAACACATTTTAATATATAACAGTGAGTGGTTATTAGTGTATGCGTATTGTTAAAATGTGATCCCTCCTCTATGACAGTCTCACCTGGTCTTGTCTGCGCACCCTGGACCAGAGTAACACCGCTAAGCTCCACGTATGCAGACTCTGCCCTCTCTGGGTCTTTGTCATCCAGAATCCTGATAGTCACATTCGCTTCACTCTGATTGGGCAAGAATGCGACTGACTCCAAAACAGGCACAAAGTCATTCCCAGCGCTTGCTCTGCCCACACCCGGTGTGCTGTAAGGCTCCGGATCAGTGTCTCTCAGTGTCCTGTATGCCACGCTCACACTTCCCATCAACCCTTTAAGCCTTCGTATCGTCAGTGTGACGAGAGTATCCGCTTCTGCAACACGAACTGGTCTACTGCTTTCTGAGAACTCGAACAGCCCATAGGGGTCATCGCTTGCCAGCACAGTAAGAGTGGCTGTGGTCTGGTTCCCAAGCCGTCCATGAGACACATTAGAAAGGTGGATTTTAAAGCTCTTGTCCAGTTCAGGTACATCATCCTGGAAGACAAGAAGGTAGATGGTCCCGATGGTCTGACCTACGCTGAAGGTCAAGTTGCCAGATGTGTAGATAAGCTCCCCTTCCGAGCCTGCATCTGCCTCCCAGTATACAGTCACATTGGACAGAGCCCCGAACATACGCATGACCTGAACGGAAAAGAAAACACCTTTCATCACTCGTTTTGTAGACACCATCAAGATGTGCTCTAATAGCAAGCTCCATAATTTATGAAACATATTTTGCTACATTGTTAAACGTTTATGTGAACACAGAGAGACCCGACCTGCAACACCACAGTATTCCGACCTTCTTCTGGCTCAGTTCCATTTACTGAGAGAGAGTCTGTGCTGAACTGGAAGACCCCATGGGCGTCATCGGATGCGACAATAGTCACAGTGATGCGAGATGCAATTCCCAAGTTGGCTTGAAAGCAAATAAACAATGTAGATATTTTTTCAGAGGTGCAGTTTTAGAAAAAAATCTATTTAAAAATTACGTTTATAATCTGGAAATGACTGAATGACTGAAATTTAGTAAAATACTTCAGAACTACACTGTTTAATCACTTCCCCAGGGACAAAATCAACAACAATATGGCAAATATATGATTTCTGTGCATGATATTAAAGACATAAAATAAAATAAATCCAACTTAAAAACAACAAAACACACTAAATAAGTTGTGTATGTCAAATATGTTTAATAAAATAAATTGTCAATAACCTTGTTGGATACAATAATATCATTTCATATACATGCTTTGGTAAATCAAACCGAAAACTGCCTTCTCCATGCCACTTCAACAAAACATGGAACACTCTATGCATGTTTTTAAATAGGGCCCTATGGGAACTGTGAACCTGCTGATACTTTCAATAAACCACTCACCACTGCAGCTATCCAGTCAATATAACTATTTGCTTTTCCCACATTTTTCCTCTGAGTGTTCATTGGCTTTGGTGCAATGCAAATACCACTGCAGACAGTCTTTGAGTTGCAGGAGGCCACTAAACCTCCAACCTCGAAAAACAAGGATTTTTTTTTTTACTTGGGCATTGAAGTGGACAAGGACTCCAGACTTTAACAGCTCTTAATCTGCAACTTACCAACTAGGAGCTTTGATTTAGGAGCCAGTCCATACTGCCCAGAAAATCAAGCGAAAGAAAACAAGTGTGCACTAAGCAGTGAATTAGCATTAGCTGTAACTGAATTTTAGCCAAAAACGCACGAGCCAAAGGCTCCTAAGTGGGTCTCGGTTTGTGCCAGTGCTGGCTTGGAGACACGAACAGCAGATACTTGGGGAGAAAAGCAATTTCAGTGCACACAGAAGCTGTTGCTTTAATGACCTGAGTACAAAGTAAGCAAGGCTGTATTCACATCTGAAAGCTCAAAAGGAAACAGCACTCCTTCTATTCCCAGAGTCGAACTGGGGACCACGGCTTTTATGTCACACTCAGTGACTGTCAAAGGTTTCCGGATGTTTAAGACAACAGGTAAGAAAGGTGCTGAGACATAAAGCAGGCCTAATTCCATTTCAGAAAGATTAACCTTCTGTTTTTGTGTTATTTCAGCAAAACCTGGGCTGCAGATGAGCAACTTCTTTTTGATTCTCATATTTAAAAAATAAAAATCAGGACTATAAAACTGGAATGGAATAATTTCTCTGAAATGGAATGGATTGGATTTGGGAGCAGGGTCAGATGAGGTCAGGAACCTTACCGTGGTGATAGTGAAAAGGTGGAAGAAAAAAGTTGGAGTCACCCTCTCCACTTCCACTGCCCTCGCTTCCAAAGAACAGATCCACTTAGGCACCACACAGCAGCAAGTCAGGACAGGCGCACACAAGAAGTCACACAGGGGTGTAAAAGGTTTGATATGGAGAAACAAACGTCCATGAACATGTTAAGGACACATGCATGGAACACATTTAACTATGAAGGGCATGCCAAAATAACAAGGCCAACTCATGAGAAAACTGGAGGTAGAAGACAAGGTTATTAAGTGCAGTGGAGTAGACACACAGGTGAATCCCAAGCAGAAGGTAGGCTACAGGAAGTCATCTGATAATAAAAATAGTCTAGCACCCAATCAGATTCCATGATTGTGATGTTTAGGAAAGATATATACAATGGCGAGTTACATTCTGTTCATTAGAACATTAACCTATTAACTAGATTATTCAGCCTTAAAGCTTCTTACCTCCCCCCTCAGGATTGTAGAGTTCCACTCTAAAGACTTTGTCCAGTTCTGGCACCGTGTTGTCTATAATACTCACGTTGATGTATTTTAGCCTCTCACCTGGCAGAAAATCAAGTATCCCCTCTGTGTCCTGCCCAGGAGAGGAGAAATTATGGTTTTACAACATTAGAAAGGGTCTTGGAGATCATATAAAGCACATTTCTAAGAGTAATATGAACCGCTACATTAATAAAAACTACAATTCATTCATCATCTAAATTGCTTAATAAATTCAGGGCTGCGGGAGGTCAGAGCCTGTCCCATCAGTACTGGATGCAAGGTGAGAATAGACTCTGGACAGGGAACCAATCCATCGCAGGGCAGACATACATCCATATATCCATCCATTTACATCAATCCAATTTACAGATGCCAATCAACCTAACATGAACGTAGGAAGACACCAGAACACCCACAGGAAACCCACACAGATACCTGGTAGTCCTTTAAGTGAACAGCCGTAACTGGGACTGTGCGGTAGCCCACCAGAACTCTACCCAGAAGCCCTTGTGCTCTGGCCACTGGCAGTCTGAGCACACCGACCTCTTCTAGCACGGAAACAACTGCCTCCTTCACAGCTGGCATGATCATTGCCTGAGTGACAGGTGCGGTCTGGAACTGCAGTAGGCCTGAGACAACAGATCAAGACTGCTCTGAGAAAGAGCCTTTTCAAAAGCAAGCAGAATTTTAAACATCAGTATGTATTTACAAACGATAATATAATATTCAAATTTGACAATTCAAATTCACAATTTATAAAAAAGTTAAAAAATATGTTGAAATAATTTAAAATAATTGGATGACTAGAGTATGGGGAGAGAATGGGCAGAATTTTAAACATTAGTATGTATTTACAAACGATAATATAATATTCAAATTTGACAATTCAACTTTGCAATTTATAAAAAAGTTTAAAAATATGTTGAAATAATTTGAAATAATTGGATGACTAGAGTATGGGGAGAAAATGGCCGTGTATACCATAAGGGTGGTCACTGGCTTTGATAGTAACATTGCTGATGGAACTGCCAGGATCAATGCTTGCCCCACTGGTTGGAGTTGAACCTGGTTTCCCATCTCCTGAATGGGCTGACACCAGCCTCACTTGGAAGTACTCATCAAACTCAGGGATGTCATCATCTAGTACCAGCAGATTCAAAACCTGGGAGATCAAGGAGAATCAGATGAGATCTACAGTCTCTGAGGTTTAGGATCCTCCTTAGAATGACGGGCGGCATTATCTGCAACACTACCCATCTCTCTGCATGTGTCCTGTAACTGACCTGTCACATGATAGCAATGTGTCATAAAAAGCACACTGAAGAAGACAACCACAGCACCCACTAGATGGAGCTAGATGTTAAGAAGCTGGCATGACATCATATACAAAACATGACATCATATACAAAACATTAAATCACGTGCTATGACAGTGGTATGGACTTTATATGTCCTTTGACCTCTCACCCGGGGTCAAGAGCATAGCTCTGAGGAGTGTTTCCTCAACAGGAGGTCCCCAGCTCAATTAACCATGAATGACTGACAGGTCAGCTGTGTTACCTCAGAGCGCTGACCGGGCAGGAAGAGGATGGAACCCGTCGCATTGGCGAAGTCTGACACGTTGGATGTCACAGGGGAGCCGAGCTGCCTCACGGTGTATCTTACAGTGACAGAGTCCAGCGCTCCACGGGTGCGTTCCACTATGCAGGAGATAGTGGAACCCTCCTCAGATATCTGATGAGAAGAGGGACAGAGGATCAGTGGCTTTACACCCAAAGCTAAAGTGCTCAAAGTGACTAATATTTGAAATGTTGACTTGGTTACATCAAGGAGATCAATGAACCACCATGTGGAGTAAAATATGATTATTTCAACAATATGATGCTCCCACAATGGTATAAAAATTACTCAATGTCTCATTGTTCTATAGAGACATTGATAGTTATAATAAGTCTGTATCAGATATTGTAGCAAAACATTCATGTCTAGCTTGGGCTGCTAATTGTTTTATGCCTCGTCACAATCTGATTCGCTGAAAGCCCCCAGAGAAGGCGCATGCCATGGAGTCCTTTGTGGCAGTGAGCGAGAGCCAGTCCTTCTAAAGGAATGCTGTCTCTACGCCTGCCGGCTGTCCTCTCATTCGACCCAGCCATTGGAGATGCCATGAGTCCAATCACCCTAAACAGATCAACGTGAACTCCTTCCAACCAGGCGTGAAGACAAATTAAACATACATAAGGACACTCGCTCACAACCAGAGGGGGTCACGTTTCACGCTTTCTAGAGAACCACACCAAACACTGATGTACCAGGAAGGACTTTGTCTGTTTAATCAATTAATTCTTTGGGACACTGAGTAAGGCTGGCATAGAAAAGAAGCATTAGTGTAGTATTTATCTGAGGGAAAGTGAGAAAATATTAGGGAGAATATTTGTCGTCGTTGACATTCTCAGCTGTTTAAAATGAACATGTTCCTTAGCAAGATTTTTTGGTATTTGCTTCAAGAAATATATTACAAAATAAAATCCATACATCATATACATGATACTGGTCATCTTACAATAAATCTTCTTCTGCAGTGCCTTATGTTTGGGAATGCAATCCACTGCTGTGGAGAAACAGGTCTGAGCAAAGCATCACATCCTTACATCAGGAATGCACGTTCCAGTGAATCCGAACAGCCCGTTGGCATTATCGCTCTTGGAGACCCTGAGCCTGGCGACGGGTCGTGGCACGGGTAACCGGGCACCACCGTGCACCGCCACCAGTTGCAGGTAGAAGACCTCCTCTCCTTCCTCTTCGGCATCGTCGCGCACCTCAATGACAAAGGACTTGCGCGCCTCCTCTCGGCGGTACGCCAGGTAGCCGGACACGTTCCGCAGGTCGGCCTTGGCGGGCTGGCCGTGGAGCTCGCGGATTTCCGGCTGCCGCAGGCGGACGACGTACAGGCGCACGTCCTGCAGCAGACCCGTGAAGAGCCACAGGCCGTCTGGGTCGGAGCCGATCCTCACGGGAGCAGCATCTGTGGCACGTCGCATGGACAATCGCGGCGGTTATGTTGCTACGAGTGTCAATACAGTTTGGCTACAATGTATAACACAGTAAAATCATCTCCAAAAAAAAATATTAAGGTTCAGTGTTGAATGATGGCAAAAATTCATCTAAAATTTGGTTTATGGTTTATGATACAAAAATAAGGTACTAAAATCAGGGTTTGTTTAAGGTTTGTTCTTCTGAGCCACCTGCCTCAGTGTATGTAGGTGTTGTAAGCTGCTGGCCAGCAGACAAACATTTAAAGCCAGACAGCTGTACAAGCTGAGGAAATGCGCCTGAGCAAATATCCACATCCTTTCCAAAGCCCACTTCCATCGCTTAAGAGAACTATCCATCAGTGTCAAATACCCTGTTCATGTCTATCCAGTAGATTTAATTTAGCAAAGTAGATAGTTAAGGAAGTCTCTCCAGGAACCTTCATTTTATTACAAAAGTATTCAATTACTGGAGAGGCTGCACTCATGCGTAGCACCCCAGCGCTTACTGAAGTATGTGAACCCATGAAATTTTAAAGCATAAAACCATAAACAACATTTAGCCCTAGATCCTAACCTTAAAACAGACCCAGTTTACACACCATTCATAATGGCGTCTCCTTTCAGACTCTTGATTCCTCCAGGCATTAGGCTTCCATCCAAATAAAACTCGATAATTCCATCTTCCACTGTAATGAGCACATGAACCCACACATTATCTTCCACAAACTTCATTGCTGTAGCTTTTGCCACCTGGGTGCTGTTGGATCCTATGGTTGTGTAATGAAGCGTCACACTAACATGGGACTCGTTGGTCTGGATATTCACTCCGAAATACATAGTTCCACTGCCATTGCCCTTAGAAACAATAAACCCATTCGTGTTGGGCCTGGGCATTAGCCAGGCTGAGATGGTGAAGTTTGCTAGGCTATGCAGAACTTCTTGTGGCTGAGCTTCAGTACTGATGGTGCCATACGCTCCTGGAAATCCAGGGAAGAAGAAGGCATCTGTTCCAGAATGGTGCCTTCTGGAATGGGGCTGGAGGGTCACAGCTTCAGGGAACGTAGCTATCAGGATAAGGTCCACCATTGGTGGTAAACCCTGTGGGAAAGCTCCAGAAAGGATCTCCCATGCCACACGCACATCTCCAAAAGTGCCTTGCTGGCGGAGGACAGTGAAGGATGTGACCGAAGACATATCATCCACAGACAGGACATCCTCTGCTACCTCTTGATCTAGAGTGGCTTGGTCAATAGCAAACACGCCAAAAGGGTCGTCGTTGAAAGGGATGAGGACAGATGCGTTGAGGTCTTTCTTTGCCAATTTGCCACCTTCACCAGGATAACCACCTATGAAGCAAGAAGTCAAACACTATGTAACTTTGAAGTTTTTCTGTCAATGGCATTTATCTGAAAAGGCTTAATATTACTGAATAACAAGAACATGCATTTACTGACACAATCTGAAAACCCCGTATTATGATGGAAGTTGTACATTTCTTTATTGTCCATGTTTATCAGTACGATCACATTTAACAATGACCATATCACCATTTTGACAAAACATAAGCTAACCTGAAATATTCGTTAAGCGGAGCTCATAAAACTCGTTGAACTCTGGAAGTTTGTCAGAGATGGCCTCCAAGACAGCCGGCTTGGTTTTCTCTCCCGTGATGAAGACAATGAATCCCGAAGTGTTGACAAACTCCTGCTGGGGCTCAAGAGGGGTGCCATTGGCAAACAGCTGCCAAAACACTGTGACATTGCCAAACTGCCCTCTGTCCCTAATAACACTGGATAAAATAACAAGATTTCATTGACACAGAAAGCTGTACGAAACTCTGGCATCATTTGTCACACATCAAACACTTCTATGACTTGTAAGAACTTGTAGACAGTCCTGAAATCAGCATCCTTACTAAAATTTGTTGGATTTCCCCTCCTCCACAGGCTTCTCAGTACCATCCAGAGAGAATATCCCATTGGCATCATCATTGGCTTCAATCACTACTGTAGCTTTATCCTGTCCGTACACCACAGTGTCCCCTGAACACCCAACACACAACCAGGGTCAGACGGGACTGATTCAGGCTGTTTTCACATTATGAGTTAAAATAACCACCTCAGAGAGTGAACTAGTATTATTAATATCTGACAGAACTCTGTTATACTAACTACAATCTAAGCCATTAGTGCATTACCAGTGCCACTTGCTCACTCTCTGTATCACTTTATTTCTGTATACAATAGTGTATGTACTTTTAGATTAGAATCACCCCTAATAAGTGGCACTATGGTAGACAGAAATTGGCATCTAAAACAGCTTTTCCATTTAAATTATATGGAATGATAAACAGAGTATGAAAAGTATCATGTTTTCCAATTTCCATAGTCCCGAGTTTCTTGCAATAACAGGAATGGAGAATGTTGAATTACAGAATAACAAAGACATTACGAAGCAATAACAATGCTTTGCATAAGAAGCCCAAAAATACCTTTTTCATAGCATGTATCCAAACCTATTCAACGTCACAAATGCCTCATGTACCAATCCTCCATCAAATCTCTCATAAACAAGACCCCAGTGTTTGCAAATGTGAAAAAAGTGCACCCGTATGGTCCAGCATCAGAGCTCTGTTATTGTCACGTCAAACGGCACTACGAAAGTTCAAGACGCTTTTTCTAATTGGCAAAGTACACAGTAACATCGGCAATGAAAACAAGGGGCCGGTTGCGAATGGAAGCAACCGTTTGAACGTTTTTCTCAGCATCCCTTTAAGAGCGCTGTTAAAAGCGCTAAGAGTAAAATCTTCTGGGTGGATCAGTTTTGCGTCGTATGGAGTGAGAGGAGATGAGAGTTCAGAGTCTGTAATTAGCTTCCTACACTTTATGCCGTGGGGGGGGGGCGGCCGGCGGCCCCCGGGCGCGGGGGGATGGGAGGAGGCACGGGGGCGGGGGGGGGGGGGGGGGGGGGGGCGGGG
>JAOYMR010000005.1:5740246-5760798 GCA_025802075.1 Tenebrosternarchus preto
ATTTTTTGGGGGGATTCTTTTTGGGTCGTTTGGTTGGTGGGGCTCTGCGTTTTCATTTTCTTTAATTAGCTTCCAACAATTTTTACCCACCCCCCCCCCCCCCCCCCCCCCTTCATGCATGTGTTAGCACAATGCAGGGATTAGCGAGGGCTTTGAGGGTCAGGCCCAGTCAAGCCTAATCAACACAGCCCTCAATGTATTGAAACAAATGTCAAATAATCTGGATTCATTGGCTGCAGGGGGAAGACTTGGAAATGAAGTGCATTATTTGGCTGTCTGAAAGGGTTTTTAGAACATCCAGTTGGCCAGCACAGAAATATATAGTGCTTTATGAAGACAGAGTTGATGGAAGCGTGTTTTATTAAAGGTTTATTTCAGTTTCTAAATGAGGCATGGCTGGCCAAAAGCATAATAAAATAAATTTGTAAGCAGAGTTTTCATGTGAAGGATAAGGAAATTAATACCTGGAACAGTTAATCAAAGTCAAGATTTTGGCAAACTGGCCTTAAAATACAATCCTTGCTCCCAAGAAATGCCAAAGATGTCCATGTGCAGTGAATACAGGATATTAAATGAAATATTTTAATATGCGGCATTTATTATAATTCAAACCATGCAGCACACCTGTGGCATTGAACAGAGCGATGTGAAAGGACTCGTCTGTTTCGGGGATGTCATCATCAGTTACAGAGACTGATATATTCTTCAACCATTCGCCGTAGGTAAACACCAGCAGTGAGTCGTTTCTTAATGGGGTGAAGTCTCCAGGCAACGCGTCCCCATACTCGAACCGATACATGACCGTTGCTACAAAGTTAGCCAGCCCAGCCCTCAGGATGGTGAAATTCACCACACTGCCCTCTCTGGCCCTCTGAATGACTGGCTCTGTGTTACAATGGAAAAAAAAAAGCAGTATGATATGACCAAACTGACCAAAACAGTTCCACTTTAGTTTTGATCAACAGAGATGAAATGAAAATGCATGTAGGCTGTTTTCAATCAAACAACAGGTTTACAAGCATACCTGCAAAGTAAATTGGGTCATCGTTCTTGTTAATTTCTAGGCTTGCATTGAGAGCGTTGCCCAGCCTTGCACCCCCAGTTGAATTGACAAGAGTGATGACAAATGTTTCAGTCTCTTCTGGTATCTGACAGAATGGGATATATATATGTATGTATAAACACATTTTTTCTTCCAAATATGATGTATACTGGCTGTAGTATAAGAATCATAGGTTCATATGCTAATTCTGATGTATTTTACCTCATCTGGACTAGAGAAGAGAGTCAGATTTTTCAGGTATTCTCCTTCAGCAAATACCAACTC
Source organism: Tenebrosternarchus preto (assembly GCA_025802075.1). NCBI lineage: Eukaryota > Metazoa > Chordata > Actinopteri > Gymnotiformes > Apteronotidae > Tenebrosternarchus > Tenebrosternarchus preto. The sequence continues at coordinate 5,741,574 of JAOYMR010000005.1, forward strand.
TCCCTGGACTGAGGTGACATCTCCTGAGTAGGTGGGCTCGAGGACCCAGAGGACAGACACATTCCCAAAACGACCCCTCCCTCTAATGATGGGATAAGAGGCTAGAACAATCAACAGAGGTGTTTTCAGTACATTTCCCAAAAGCACCAAACAAAGTAGCCTACATATAACTGACAGCAGACCGCAGAAGCCAGTAAATAATTCACCAGCACATATATAAGCAGTGTTTACAATGAAAATGAGCTAGTGCAGCTCAAATTGCATATGATTTTGAACAATTCTACCCCCATTAATGTTGCAGTTTATCCTTCGTAACTGGGGCCAAGACCGGCATACCTGAATACCTCTCTGTAGCTTTGCTTTCATTAATGGAGAACTTGAGGCCTGGCTGAGTGAACTCCAAGACCCCAAAAGGGTCATCGCTTTTCCGCACAGTGATGTTGACCTGCCTGCGGTCACCCAGCCGGCTGGATGGAGTACTGTGGCTGCTGAGAATAACTGCGAATGTCTCATCCAGCTGAAAAGGAATAAAAAGCTTCTGTCAACCCTCTCAAAGAAAATCTTAGTGTCTACTGAGCCTTAATACAGGACCAAAACATGATTTCTGAACGCACAGGAGAATAAATGTCATTAACTACAAGGCTTCTAACATCTAAGACAAAGCTCTCCAATGCTCAGTGACTTTACCCAATATGGAGGGATCTTTGTACACACCAGCCTCAGCAGCAATCCTCACCTCAGGCACCCCATCAGGCTTAGCCACCAGGGCAACCACCACCTCCCTCTCTCCAGGCTGGAACTCCAGGATGCCTGTGGCTCCATAAAAGTCCTCGTTTCCAGACGGAGTCACCGTGTATCTCACCAGCTGGTTAAGCAGCCGGCCTTGCTGCCTGCTCACTCTCAGCTCCACCGTCTCCCCCTCCTACAGAGTGTGTGCATGTAAAACACACAAGCCTTTTAAAACAGTCCTGTATGCCCGAATTAACGAGAAAGGGGTGCTCCAAGGGTACCTTGAGAACTGAAGTCAAGGAGGACATTTTAGACTTACATTAATAAACCAGGGACCTCTAGACACTGGCGAAAACTCAAAAACTCCTCCAGGGTCATCGTTCTCCAGGATGACAACCTCCCGACTGGTGAACCCAGGCTTCAGAATCTGATTTTCTACATTCGACCTACAGCGTAAAAAAAAAAAAAATAAATAAATAAATAATCTGCACCTATTAAAAGCCCCAGTTCCCATTTTACAATGTTCCTTGCCCAGGCGCACATATACTGGGCTTCTACGGATGTGTTTCATATTATCTGATTTAGTGTTTATTTTCGCATACAGGGATACGGAATGCGATTTTGGAAGGCATTATCAGAGGGGTTCACGTTTGTGGTCGGCTTTCTCCGGGACCCGTTTGTAAAGCCGCTTTGACTATCCGCCTCCGTCTAGCAGCAGGGGGTCCAATGTTAACTGAGCTCGGATTGGGCTGAGCCAACCCTGGAAGCTGCAGATAATTAGTAAAATGGCAGACAAAGAGCAGACGGGGAGCAGCACAGCAAACAAATGCATTCAGGGGATGCGCCACATGCATACAAACACTGATGTCTTTACAGCACGGCATAAAGAAAGTGGCTAAATGAGGTGCTAAATGAGAAAAGCGCACTAGTCTGGGACCAACTGTTTTACACACACACACACACACACACACACAGAAGATTTGCATGCACACACACAGGCCCACACACTTTCTCTTTATTACACACACCCAGATGAAAGAGATCCCCCCCCCCCCATCGAAACGTTAAGGCACGACCCAAAGTGGTCCATCGCACAAAGTGCCGATTCACAGCACACAAAAGGGCAGCGTCTCTTCAGCGCACACTTACCCGAAGTACACTACAAAGCGCGCAGTCTCTACCCTGCGAAGGGAGAGTGGGAGGTAACGAGAAGGAGTGTTCCCGTCAGAACTCATGAATACGAGAAGGGTCTTCACTAACGATGAAAGGGGATGCCTAAGTCTCCACACTCACGTCCTAGTGCTACTGCATAATTATTCTGTGGGCACCTCCTTCTAGTCTCACGTCTAATGTATTGACAAGGAACTAAATAAGAGCCTGAATTAACTTAACAGCCTATCAGAACAGCTTATCATACTTTAACAAAAAAATGTTGAAGTATGTGGCTACAAAGTAAACACTTACAATCGATTAAAATACCACCAGAAATCCATATGAGTCAAAACATCGGTACAAGAAAACAGCAGATGCAACTATAAATATTTATAGTTAGAGCTTGTTAGACTTGTACATGGGATGGGAGTACACCACACCTGTCTAAAGTCAGGAGGACAGTCTCGTTGATCTCCGGGATGGTGTCAGCCATGATGGTGATGCTGATGTTTGCTTCACTTTGTCCTGAAAGGAACGTTACTGAACCAGCGAAAGGTGAAAGGTCATCTCTGGTAACGTCAACTCTGTTCTCGCCAATAGGTCGCACGCTCCAGAAGACCACAGCCCGCCCGTCTGTCCCATCTCTCCTCAGGGGTAGAACAATCTTACAACGAATAAGAAGACTCAGGAAAGCTGGAGAAGAAGTGCCACTCCTGAGCTCCTGACATACAGACAGTAATGACGATTATTCTTGGATAACTATCGAAAGTTATATCAAAAGAGTATTTAAATGTAAACATGAAGAGGTATAGAATGGGAAGCATGTTTTGCCTCTGTGATGAGTATTTACCTTTTGAAAAAAAAAAATATATAAAGATTTCTTAAGTGCATACAAAGCCATTTCTTCAGTATGAAGTTAAATGAGCCTTTTAATAACCCAGGAAACATATTATAAAGTATTCAATTGTTTAGATGATATAAATCTAGAGTATAAAATTAAACATTCAGCAAATGTTCATTAAAACAAAACTGTGATAAAACGCTGCTTAAAAACCAATCACCCAACCAGTTCCAGCTGAGAATGCCCTGAACGTGGTCCTAATGGTCCTAACTCTCCAATGAGGATACCTGATTTACAACCTGCTGTCACATGTTTGTTACCTGTCCTGATTTATGTGACTGTAAAATCAAACCGAGGTCTTCACAGAACCTGTTGCTCTAAGACGATCAATACAGTGTATTGATCCAAGTGTGTAAACATTGCAATCAACGTTTCAGTTCGACAGCAGATTTATATATAACGCCTCTGTGAGAACCACCCAGCAGATGCAAATTAAACTGTACATTTGCCTATGGCCTTTGCCTGCTACATAACTGTTGCTCAGCGATAAAACGGAAACACCAGAAGCAGGAATCGGCTTTCTGACTGTCGAGAGTAAAGCTTACATGTAGGTTTCACACAACAGAAGAAGCAGCCATTTTACATTCTACTGAAGGGAACTCTGGTGTGATTAATTAGATATTTAAATCAGAAATTAAAATTCATGAGACACACTGTATATGTATACTGCATGTTCAGAAGAGCAAGGTTAACCTATTTAGGAAGTAAACCACAGACGTAGGTTCCCTGGGTCTTTAAGACCTGCCCTCTTAAGTCAGAAGTACAGTGCAGTAGATCTGATACCATGCTGCCGTTCGACTCCTCTGGTTCTATGACCACCACTGTCTGGTTGCTGGTGAACCCGATCTCTCCGTTGGCGATGTCAGGTGTGATAACGAGGGAGATGTTGACCGGCCCTCCAAACCGAGGGCTCACTGAGGGAACGGGAGGATTAATGTTCACCAACTGCAAGCTATCCAGCTGAGGAGAAAAAAAAAAAAAGACGTTTCTTAAATGAACCGATTTCCACTTTCGCTTTGCCACAAACACAAAATGTCACAATATACATAATAGAATAGAAATATGTACATATACATAAAATAATCAGAAGATAATGAATTCACACTTTGTGTTATAAATGTAATTATCTCAGGCTTTTCAGTGAGTCTGTAAGAAATCTGTTCAAGTCTGTTCAAATATGTGTAACCAATGGCCACCTCTCCTTCTTGGGCTTTAGGAAGTTGGATGTTGCTTCAGTTTGCTGTATATTAGTTTTCAGAGACACAGTATTAAATAATGCAAGATATATAAAAGAGTTTTTTTTAAAGACTAAATAAATAGCCTATCAAATGACTGCTCTGTAATCTCAAACTGCATGTACTGACAGAGTCTTTACACTTTAGCTCATTAAATCCCACAGTGAATGGACCAAAAGACCTTCAGTTCTTCCTGATTCTCCACCATTTAGAAGAATCTGACAACCCAACCACCTTAAGTGATGTATGAGCCCAAATAATAACCAAATAATAACCATGATGAACATTAAACTGTTCTAGTGCCAAAATGTACTTATCCTTAAGATTTTACTCCAGTCACACTCTGATAACGAGACATCCAAATGACTCTCCTATTCTGGACTTGGGAGTTTAATGATAGAAGTAACTTATAATTAAACATATCGTGTCTCTTACCAAAGCAGGAGAGAATTTTATTGAAGATATCAGAGCTGACAGATGGTCTGAGCCTTGGCTCCAGCACACAGTATAGAAGCTATGGATATTTCCTGTACTGTCTGAGGGAAAGGCCAGACTCAGTTCTCAGGCAATCAAATGAGTTCATAATCGCATCTTTGGATAATTCCTGTAAAGCAGTAATACTTTAAAGGAACAAGTTCTTCCAGAGGCGGAAACAAAGACTTTGAAATAATCATCTGGGTGATTCCAGACTGAAGCTAAATAAATGAGGAAAAAAAGATACATTTTTTGAATATTTTTGAAAAGCTACAGGACATTGAGTGCTTTGCAAAGGTGAGTTAGGAGTTGAACTGCCATAGGCAAATCAAAATCATTACAACATTTTAAAAGCATTATTTCAACCCAATAGATTGCTTTAACGACAACAATACGACTCTTAATTTGGGTAAACATTCATTTGATGGCATTTACCATGGCTAACAGTGATCATTATAGAGGTGACCAGCAGGTGAATATCATTTTTATTAATTTATTAATCTGAAGAAGTGTTGAAGTGCTTCACAGTTGTTTGCTTCATATCATGCTTATATGCTTGAGCACTGTCCCATGGACATTGCATCAAGGTAACGAAATTGTAAGATATTCCCACATGACCTGAGCTCAAAAGGAAGCCCTTTTCACTTCCAGACTGCTGCATGTGTGTGTGTGTGTGTGTGTGTGTTTGTGTCTTGTCTGTTTCCTTAAAGGAGCTCTTGAGCAGTTTCAACTGGGCCAGGGTTTTTGTGTTGTTTATTTCTCAGTGTTGCTTGATGAAGGGGTTATTTGTCTGCGACACAAATCCTATGGAAACAAGCCAAACCCCTCACATCCCAACAACTCGAGACTGTTATTTTGTAAGGCAAGTTAATAGAGAGACTCTTGTCTTAAAAAGACAATAAACTGTTAGGACACTTGAGGTTGTCTTCCCAGGTCTAATGAGAAACAGAACAAACAAGAGGACCGAACAAACAAGGTTCATGAAGAATAACCTCAAGGAACAGAAAGCATGCAGAACATTGAGGTGCTACACCACATTTTTACACGGGCAGTGGCTTTTGCACACAGAGACCCTGTTAATGTGCTTAGGTACCTGTATGAAAAAGCGGGCCCCGTTCTGCAGGAAGGCATCATTGCGAATGGGTAGGACGAGCTGAGCCCTCCATTGACCAGAACCGAAGAGCAGGCTGTTGGCGCCGGAGCCGTCGAGGACGCCGTCGCGGGCCCTCGCTGGGTCCAGGGGCCCAGCAGGGATGTAGAGGACCGTAAGGGCCAGGCGAACCTCCCCCTGCGTGCCTGCCTCGCGCAGGAAGCTGAGGGACAGGAAGCGCCCCGCAGGCTGGCTCTGGATACTCTGGTTCTCATTGGAATGGAAGCCGAAACGGCCGTAGACGTCATCACTGTCCTGGATGTAAAACAACATCTGGGGACAAGCGAGAACATGTTGAGGACGGTTGACCTAAAATAGCAACTATTGGTCTTTAAACATGTATGAGCAGTTTGACTGTGAAGGACTCCTCGACAACACACTGATAAAGTGCATTATAATTGTGGCTGCTTGCCACAGGATAAGATGGTAATCACGTCCTCGGTAATATAGTCTTTAGTGTCTAGACTTTCAAATGTTTTTCACAGTTGCAGTGGGTCTTCTTCTCCACACATTACCACGGGAATAACACAGGGCCATCTGCATAACAACTTGTAGAGCACTAATCTTAGCAAGCCTTCCTCTTTCATTAGACCTCACAGGCAAAAAATAGTATTCACAAGCCACTTTATAACCCTTTCAGGCATTTATCCAGGCATCATCAAGGCAAGAGTCTTCTGTCAATATTTTGCTTTGTGTTTTGCGGGGGTGATTTTTCACAAATAATTTATGGATGCCTGACATGTACAAACTGTAATTCTTCCTGCTGCATTCAGCCCTCACATGGTGCTGAGTCAACTCATCTAAGCCATATGTTCACCAGCGCTCTGGAAAGTCACTGGGGGTGAGCCACCGCATTTATGCACTGGTGCAATTTAAGGGCTTAAATGTAAACAAGGGTTGGATCTACCCACTCCTTTCGCACATAATCAGGACGTAAACCCGCTACAGAGGAGTTATAAAGGCCAGAACTATCGCTCGCACTCCGAGCCCTTCTGGGGGCTCTGTTTTCCGCCACAACCACATGAAGGTAAGATCCAGGTGACGCTTAACGTGACCGGCGGCGTGCTGAAGCCGCTGTGCCAGAAAGCTGCACATGGTTCTGTTCAGACCACATCCTCCTGCAGGCGGCGAATTTAATCCAGATGGCTGACGGGAGACAGATCTGACCTGAAAGCAGTTTTCCGCTGCGCTAATTCTTGACGAAGTCATTACACTGAGGGGACACTGATCCTGGGCCTGCTCTTCAGGGCGAGCATGTGCACACTGCTGTGAGAGATCCAAGGAGGTGCTACTGCCTTCTGTCAGACACGGCTTCCTGCTCCCACCCAGGACGGGGTAGTCTTACCACCTGGGATGGGAGCCACACATTGAACCATGGAAAGTCCCTTATGCGCACAGAGCCATTTTAGTTCTTTTGAAAGTTCCAGACTTTTCATATGACTTATGTTCATCCAATAAGGTGCACAATGAAAACCACATTTGGTCCAACCAAAAAACAAGATGCGGTATCCTTCACTTCCTTCACTTTTATATCACAGTAGCTCTGAAGGTCCATTCACCAATACATATTTACATATATTTGAGACATGTTCTCATAACTTAACTGAGGACCAGGGCAGTGTTTCCCCAAAAACATCCTAAAACAAAAGATCATCTTTAAATGGTTGAACGAATATTACGCTGAACACTCATTTAACATCATCTTAAAACACTATGATGATTTGGAAAAACAGGGCCCGATCATTTGTGCGATGCTACACTTACCTCCATGGGCTCATCCACTTCAGCACCTCCCTGCACGGAGGCAGGAATCAGTCTGAGGAGGAAAGCTTCTGCTTCTTCAGGGAGGTCATCCTGCGTGATGTTTAATGGCATCATGGCAGACATTTGTCCTTGCGCAAACCTCAGTGTTCCAGAGGCTGGGTACAGATCGCTGGAGACAGGCGTCCTATCTGTGGAGTTCCGTGTTATAGTCCAGTTCACTGAGACCGGTCCATGGGTACCTCCATTTCTCACAATGGTGATGCCTTCAAACCTTGGGAAGAATAGCATGTCTTATCACCTTTGCCTCTATCCTGTAATCTGTTTGAAATGTATGATCTGGTTATTTGAATCAGCTCATCTGAAGTGGCACAAACACAGTATGGTATATGCTTGCAGGTCATTAGATAAGCATGAAGTATCAGCCTCTTTGCCATCTAAAATCCGCTCACCTCAAGGTTGTATCTTCATTAATTATGACCGGCTGTGTAGGAGGCGGACTGCTGATGGACAGAACCCCATAAGGCTTGTCGTTAGGCTCGATGGTCAACTGCACGAAACTAGGAACCAGCAACACTGCATCGCCCACCAGGGTCTCCTCCAGAAGGACCACCTGAAAAGACTCGGCGATTTCGGGCACGGCATCGTCGATGATGTTGAAGCGCAGCACCTTTTCGTGAACGCCCGGAGGAAACACCAGAGTCCTGTTGGCCTGCAGATCCGCAAAATCGGCCAACGAGGCACTGGCTGATCCATTTCCTGTGACGACGGCATACGTGACTGACACCTCCCTGTCATCCGAGCCGACGAGGTGGCCGGCATCAGTTCTGCCGCGGGTGACGGTGAGGTTTATGAGTCCGGCACTTTCAGGCACGGCCAGCGACGGTTGGAAGAAACGCACAGGGGCGTCGTTCCGGGAGATTCTGATCTGCACACTGCTGCTATTGGGATTTAGCAAGGCTCCTCCTGCCACTCCGGTCAACTGCACGGTGAACATCTCATCATCTTCTGGAATCTTTGGAAAAGAGGCAACATCAGCAAAGGTGCTCCTCTCTTAGTCCTAGCAATTTTTGGCTCTCAACAGACAAACATTGAAAAGTTAAAACATCACATTTGCTTAAATTTCTAATCAACAGAATTACGTGGACAGAGGGGACTTAGAGCTGATCTTAGATCAGTATTCTTACTCTGACAAAAAAAAAAAAAAAAGGTAAATGAAAATACACCCCAAGGCAATGTAAAGAACAGTACCTTATCATCTAGAATCAGTATATTGAAGACCACAACTGCCCTGCCAGGAGGAATAGTGAGGTTTCCACTGTCCGGGCTCAGGTCCTCACTGGCTGGGTTTGGGCCTCCAAAGACCTATCAGTTTTAAGCATTCACATTATGAGGGTACCTTAACAGAGGTTAAATAAAACCAAAATTCCTTCCGCTCACCTCGAAGTTCACAACGACTGTTCCATAAGTTCCTTTCTCTCTGAGAAGAGTAAGGGGCACATACTGGCTTCTGCCCATTGGCTCCTCCACAGTGATGAGGCTGGTCTGGAGGGAGACGGAGGCGGCCATTTTACACTCCAGCACTGGTGCTAATGGCTCAACGCTCTGAGCCATTCACAGTGGATTTGAGATGGCGACGGGATAAGGACGTCGTATGAAGCTCTCAGACATTACTGTCCAAGGTAAAGTTTTTAATTACACAACACCACAAAGTGAGCAGAACATGTGAGTGGAGCATGATTTCAATTTTTATTTATTTTTTTTAAAAGAGGCGGGAGACGTGTTACTCCTTAGGTGGGGTGGTATAACACAGCTGGTTCCCATGACACCAACCAAATGTCTACTGACAAGTTAATCCATTCAGTAAATTGCTCGTGTGTGCATTTTTTTTAACTCACCGTGGTAACCCAACAGTCTCTAGACTCACACCTGTGCTATGCTTTTGCAAAGACATTACACACACCCCCCCATCTCTACTCCTCCCTCCCCCTTCCCTCATGTTTGATTGCCCTTCAATAAACATGCAGAAGTAACTTTGGACGGCTGTCACCCGGGTAACTCTCTCAACTACACCCCTGAGGTCTTCTGAGGTTATAAGATTCTGTTACGTTGTATGATTATAAGCAGAATTAAAGGTATGTAAGTACATATAATATTGAGATATATCTTACTGAGTTGAAAGATATGATCCCAAACGCATTATCATTGGACAAGATGGTGATCCTGGCCGTGTTTGGAGTCCCTACCTCGACACCATTTGAAGAACTCTGAAATGACAGGAGTGATTTAGGTTAAATATGTTTACACTTATATTAAATTCATACTGAAGCGAACATGTCCTGACAATTACTTGAAAATATAACAATAATTTTTTTTTTAAGTAAAATGTGAAACTTTTTTTTGGTTAATTTTGGTCAGATTTGCTCTAACCACATTCAACTGGGGTAATATAAATATAGTTAAATTAGTGTGTGTGTGTGTGAGAGAGAGAGAGAGAGAGAGAGAGAGAGAGAGAGAGAGAGACAAAGGGAGGTAGGGATTAAGAGGAGACAGTAAAGAAGAGCGAGTGTGAGTGAGAAAGGAACAAGCATTGAGCTGAAGCCGTGTGGAGGCCCTGTTCGTTCAGCCCTGCACTCACCGAGCCTTTGGCCCCTGGTTCTAACAGAGGTTTCTTTCACGCTCTTGTCACAGCAGTCCCGCGGACACAGAGCACACACGCTCAAACAATTGCCTCCACCGGCCGTGACTGAGGCCCAGCTCAATCGTAGCACCACCCCTGCCCCCTACTACCCCCCCCAACCAGCCATGCCCGCCCACAGACTCCCAAGGGGGGGGGGGCGGTGGGTGGGGGGGGGGGGTGGGTGCTCTCTTACGGGAGTGCTACATCGAATGAACAGGCTGGCATTTGATGGTACCTTCTGAAAACCAGCTGTCCGTAAACGGAAGCTTGAGGCTGATGTTTTGACCATCATCAGAATGAGCTCCTGGTGCCAGCTGACCTTTGCCTTCTGCAAGTGCCTCTCCTCTGCCCCCTCTGTGCCAGTCTGAGCCTCATTTGTCAAGAGCCGACAAGCCAAACCACGAAACTAAGGCTCACTGCTATTAATCAAACCCTGACAGCGGCTAATGACACCATGGTGACCAGGGGCCTCTGGTGAGATGCATGCGGCCCAAGAGGCAAATATGTGACCACTTTCCATAATACTGCAAACAAATATTCACTCCATAAAAACCCTAAGGAACCTTAAGGAACCAATATGAATTTTGCTAATATTGCTTCTATGAGTTGACCATGTGTTAGAGGCTCTGGGTGACTCTGTGGGTGTGTATATATATATATATATATATATATATATTTTTTTTTTTTTTTTTTTTCTGCAGCTTTTGTATTCTGTTGGAAGTTTCATTCTGTGGCAGTGCTTTTCTTTTCTTATAGCAATTCACTGCACGTAATTTCCCTTTAATCTTATGGCTAGAAGAGTTGTGCCTGTCACAGTGGATTTCTTCTAATAAAGGTGACCCTTAATGACATCTCACAGTGTCATGGCTTAAGCCAGCAACAGAGGATACCGAGGACATCAAAGGGCAGGCCAGGGCTTACGGGTACTCTGACTGGGGGCGAGGGGAGCTCAGAGCTCAGGGAACTGGTTGGAGATTTTCCTGTTGCGGTCATACGCTTAAAAAGGAGGTCTGAAGCCATTACAAAATGACACAAGGAGCAAACATACAGATAAATGTATGCAAATGTTAAAAAAAAACGTGGGTGTGTGTGTGTGTACATGAAAAAAAAAATCCCACACAATCACAGACTTCCAATAGAATATGATGGTAATCGGAGCTAACTCTAACCACAGGACTTAATTCCGCCTTATCTGACAAACGGAAAAATGTCCTATGTGATTTTTATTTCTTTGCTGTCACGTCACCTGGAGCCGGAGGATAAACACAAAGGTTTCGTCGGCCTCTGGAACGTCATCATCCTTCACGGCGATGAAGATGGTTTTGTTGGACTCGGTGGACAGGAGGAAGGCAGCGGCGGTGGTGGACTCAAAGTCTCCGGTGTCCTCACCCTGCAGCTACAGTACAGCAAAACCACACTGTTACCACTGTCACATTCAATTTCAGATGAGCTCTGTTCATTACATCCCACTGATGGTTTACGTAAGCATCCGTGATCAATGAGGAGTTCCAGTTAGACGGAAATGAATCCGTATACCATAACATCTGAATCTGTAGTTGGATATGCAGGATATATTGAAAGGAAGGAAAAATTTGGACTGGACACGTTTCCACATTTCACTAAAACGCCACAGAGATTTATCCATTGCTTAACGTGCAACACACATGAAGAACATAAAGAGCGCGGGGAGCTTCCTGAAAGTCTTCTCGACAATGGTCCCAGATGGGGTGTAAATTACCCCCACTACCACTTGCAGTCATGCCACCCACTAGGACCCACAAGAACCGAATCGTCCCTTGGTGCGACCTTGAGACCGGTTTGACAGGGTCCCTCAGGGTGACAGAGCTGTCTGTGGAGCAGCTTGCGGTTTTCTATTACTGCACTAATTGCGGGCAGATGTGCAGGGCAGTGACTTAGCAAGTTTGAGGCAAGCAGATGTTCTGAATGTGGAGGATCCACCCTGCTGCTACTGCAAGAGGCACATCTGGTGGACACGGCTGGGTAGAACTGTGTGATATCTCACATAAATACCCTGGTGCTTCGCAGGAAACACTTCATCCAGGCAGCATCCACTGTACATTACTACACAACAGAGTACTGCTCTATGCCCTGATGACTAGTTGGTCACTATTTATTAAACTGTGCTTTCAGTGTTGGTCTTGAGGTTTATGAGTGCATTCTGGTCAGACCCTTCAGATTGTTCCTGGTACCTCCTACATCTAATAAAGCACCTCAATGGTTTCGGTTCAACAAAGCACCACTGGCTATAGCCATTGTCTCACATACATTATGCTGAAAAGAAAAAAAAATTATCAAGTGATTACCAGGACTAAAGCAGTGACATTGATGGGGGAGCCGATCCTCTCCACCACCAGGCGGACGATGGCTCTACTGCTTTCGTTCACGACAAACTCCGTCTGCCCGGTGAACCTCAGCTCTGCAGACTCCGAGCTGCCAAGACGTATGTGGAGCACCAGGAGCAGGCTGACTAGGGCCAGAAGCCCTGGCATTCCTGGAGACAGGAGACACACAGGCGCGATCATTGAGAGGACTTACCTGAAGAACACTGGGTAATTGGACAAAACCGGCAATGTGAGTCTTGCCGTTTACTGTAAAATTAAGGGGAATTCTGAACTTACAAAAGAGGAATTAGAATTTGAGCTGACTTTTCTAATTTAATGTCAAAAAGCACTGGGTTTGATGAGCTCAAGAAGCATAAAGTCCTTTTAATTGTAAACAAAGCTCTTAATAACACCTTCTTATATCAGTGAGGTTCTCTCATGATATATCTCATCATGAGCCCAAAGGTCCTCCACAGAAAGACTACTAAATATTCCTAAAGTTCCCCCAGACTAAAATGTGGAAAACAGCCTTTATCCACCCAAGATGTAGAAGACTTTACCAAAAAAGATTAGGGTCAGCTTCAGTTGACATTCTTATGATCTTACCTGTTTTCTACCCTTTGGGTTGAATGGTTTATTCTCGTTATAATTCTTTGTGTGGTCTTTTCTTTATTCATCTGCTGATATGTAAAAGCACTTTGCGAAACATTCCTTGTATGAAAAGTGAAATGAATTCTTCTGCTTGTACTTATTACATTAAGAGTGAAACAGCAAAGTATCATAAACGAACGAGCCGTTAATTAGTTAATTGTAGAGATAGTAAAGAAAATAACTGGTAATAAAGAGCTTCGTTATGGTCCTAGTAGGTCCTAGTAGACCCTAGTCCTAGTATGATCCCTTATCATCATCACCATCCTGTGCGGTGACCCTAATGACCTCCAAGTTCTACTGAGCTTTAAGGCAAGATTTAATCGTACCGTAGAAACAAGCGTCTCCATGTGTTCCATCAATGACAAATAAGTTTGGGTGAAAGGACTTGATGTCATTGCTTACATGACCTGGTCTTTGAAGGTCAGCTGTATTGTCTCTGTCTGTTTAGTTTTTTTTCCCTTAAGAGGACGAGGCCCTGGTCAGTATCCTCATCTGGCCAGTGAGACCATTTTTCTCGCCAGGCATGGGTAACATGACTGCCTGTCGGATGACTGGCAGCTCACTGGCAGTTGTCATGGCTAACAAAATAACAAAATAAACAGATTTGTGGGCATCTCCTGGGACACGTAGCTCTGTTCAGTATTAATGAAAATGTGCCACCTTTATATGTATATATAATTATTATTTTTTTTAACCAAATTACAAGGTTGAAAAATTATACATTCTCAGAATGAAGTAATTTTGTTTTCTTTATTTATTATTTTATTATTTCTTTCGTAGGAATTACTTAGGAAAGTTGGACCTTGGAAAGATCCAGTTCTTCATATGTTCCATTCCTGGTAAATCATTTGGGGTTATTTTGGGCCGCAAGGGTGTTTGGAATAGAGTGAGTTTCATCAATCAAGGTGCCAAGCTAGATTAGTTTAGAGTTTCTCTCTGTAGAATTAGTTTGAATTTGATTGTAAAAGCAAAAGAATAAACGGCATCTATAAATACAGGGAGTATTTACTGCTATTTTATCACTGTATGTGTGAGCCGGAGAAGACGGAGGCAGAGAGAGCAAGTATGACGTTCTTAACGTGCTTGTCTGAGTTCATGTGTTTATGAGAGAAAGTGAGTTAGAATAGAAGAAACAACCAGAGATAGAAGGAGAAAGCATGTGTGTGTGTGTTTTATGTATGTGTGCGTATTAGCACACAGCAGCTTAGCACTGAAGGGGTGTTGTGAAAACTATCAAAATGGAATTAGGGGCTGATGGCTGTCCGAGCCACGGGGAGACAGGACAAAGCCGGAACAGCGAGGGGGGGGGAAGCCCCCTATTCAGCCGTGCTTCTCCCCTAGAGCTGGGAACCTCCTCACTCTCTCACACACAGTAGATGGCAGATGGGAAACCTCTACACTTCCCCAATACGTGGTCCTGGAGTTCATGTCAGCAGTGTGACTGTATTCTCACATTTTACTGTTCCGTCATTTCTAAAACCTGATTATTCCTGATACCTGAAAGATTTATTCCTTTATTAACTCCCATTAGGTAATGTGGCTGAAACCTGCCTTACATGTATCCTGTCTATACTCCATTTCAGGGACCAAAAAATTGTAATAATTGCTGATGGTAAAACTTGGATGGAAAAAGAATATACAGCGTTTGCTTGTGAACATTGCCAAATAGCTTTAGCAACCTCTCACTGAGATTCTGTACCAGGATTTTGACAGATTTAAGTTCAGTTCTGGTTAAAAGACTAAATGACCTCATTTTTTTCTCTCTCTCAGTGTGTGCTGATACATTTAATATATTTCATAACTACTTTTGTAATACTTTAGGTATGAAACCATTTAACATGCAATTTGCTGGCTGAATGAAGACAAAAGTGTGAAACAACTTAAACTTTGCTCAAGCAAGACATGAACAGCACCATGAACCGAACTAAAATAACCAGAGCATCTGCAAAATGTTGTCAAACGTCAAGCAGCCCATCCCCACATATTCACACCATCATGCCAAAATCACGAAAACTTTAACGCCGCCGGTGTCGCTTCCTCTAGCGCTGATGTCCAAACCATCATTCATCAGCTGTGGGAGTTTCACCAAAGTCCCTTGATGCTTATCGAGAAAGACACGGCAAGGATCTCGTCAACCGCTGCCAGACAACCCCATGGTTCATACTGGGCTGAGACACATCACACGGTTTAGCAGAGACCAGGAAGCCACAGAGCAGCCAAGAACCTGGCAGCCTGGCTCTGTACCCCTGCTCCTGGTGAGGCCTTTTGTCCGAAACGTCTCACGGTGAATGACGAGGAGGATCGAAATGGTTCTGCCAAAAAGTGAGGTCAAGATACTGTCTGCTCCTCTAAAGCAAGGGAGACAGGTGGCATGAGTTGTTTACCATAGAGTAAATGGATGGCTGCGCATAACTGAGAGAAACTTGAAGAGGTCATGAATAAGGTCATGGACAGTGCGTAAAGTGCACCACGGAGAAGCTTTATTCAGAGACGAGTGCTCTGAGAAAGAGCCCCCATCTTACTTTTTCTGAGAGCCAAGAGTCTGCTGCCATACGTTTGCAACCACTCGTATCGGCCTGAGCTCACGCCTCATCTTCCAATTTCCATGAGCGAATGCTTCTGAAGACTTATGTCTCCGCTCCTTTCAAGTAGTGGTGCTCTGGAATTACCGCCCCTAATACAAACAGCCTGTACGACCGTGCCAGGAAATTTGATTACTTTTTTTTTTTGTTGTTGTTGTTGTCGCTGATGGTGATTAAGCCGCTTAATTCAAAGGATTAGCAGATCAAACAATCACCGCTCTGGCTGGAGGGGAGGGGGGTTATGTAGGGGGGAGGGGGCCTTGACCCCTATGGGCCTCGGGGACGACTTGGCATCGGTAGCTGTAACGTAACTGAGACGTAAGCAATTACACTGGACCTGCTGGCAGGAGCAAGCAGTAAGTGTATGGTTGCGACTCCCTCTGTAACTGCGAGGCTGCCTCTAGGGTTACCTCTGCCGGCAGGATCTGTGATCTTAACATCAATTATTCAATCAGTAAGACTTCACAGCCAGTGCTGAGAGACCAGTGGCGCATGTGCACGTGTGTGTGTGTGTGTGTATGCTGAGAAATTAGGCTTCAGGTAGTGTGTTTGTGTGTGTGTGTGTGTGTGTGTGTCTGTGCGCTTATAAAGTAGCTATGCACACCCTATCAGAAGGGTTCCACGGGGCACATGCTCACGGGTCACGCGCTCACAGAGCACACGCGCGCACACGTGAACGTGATGGTGCAACATTCCGCGTTCTGACATTACGGCAGACGTGCAGGTTCCGCTCACGTGCTTCACGATGCTCAGCAGGGAGACATGCATGCAAAGCTTTCAGACTTTATCATTACCATACAGCCAAGATTCTTTCAAATTACAAAATTGCCCAAGTCTGTGCAATTTTGCCATGCTGTGATTTTGATTTAATAATGCATTTGGCAGAGTCAAAATGACAGGCTCGCCCTAATCTTAAGGCCTCCCCACTTCTGTAAGGACATGTCTGATGAGGTAGTGGTGAGCTCTGTAAGTTCTTGCTGTGGCTGTGTAAGTTCTCTCATTGGAAAACCCGAATCCCTGCGTGAGTTCCGGTTAGCGGGAAGAAGAAGAACTTTGGGAAGAACCAGAGAAGAACTTTGCTGAGGAGAAACGTGGAGGGGTAAACTGAGCGAGGCTTTAGATGTCCGCAATGAGACCTTGCTACATAGTGCCAAGTGCATCATAAAGTTACAGCAGTCTGTCAGTTAACCTTTACACACGTCTCTTAAAGTTCTGCTGGGCTAAGCTTGAGCCACTGTGACTCAGCAACTAGCTGCCATTTGACTGATCCTGATACAGCTGCTTTTACACTTATCCCTGCTATTGTATCACATTGATTAGATATTGATGAGACTTAAGGAGAATCGCATAACCGAAGGCTGTGAGCATGACGAAACCTCTGTGCCTTGTCCTGTGGTGCGACCGATGCTCGGGTTCTGAGCACCTCATCCCCGGGAGCTGGGAGATGGATACAAAAATACACAAGCCCCATTTAGCAATCTTAGGTTCAAACCCAAGTCGCGCAACGTACCACGAAACCCGGAGTGCGCGATTGGCCGTGTTCTCGCTGAGAAAGAAGGACGGCTCACTTCAATATAGGAAGGCTACTTGGTCCATAACTCTTGGACATGTAACATAAGTGAAATGCTCTCATTTCCTGACATGACAAGCTCTGCTGCCTCCGTATTCAGGCACTTTCAGGGGCTCTGGGAACCTTCAGAGATGCTGTACGTGTAGGGCCCAGAAGCCAATAATTGCCAGGCACGTTCGCTCTAAATTATTTTTAGGCCAAGCCGCTGTCTTGGACATCTTGTGGTAGGGGAAATTAAGAAATTTAATAAGTGACTACAGCTACAACATAGGCCTACATCATTAGACCCAAGGAGAATTTTTTGAAACCCGTGAGTTTTCGTTGGTTAGATGCTAATTTGGCAAGCCCTGCCCGAAACCTTCATATTTTTGGAATATATATCGAGAACCTAGAATTAGAGTGAAAGCACAGAAAGAACCCAAAGTGTTTGTGAGTGCATTTATGTGTGCCTGTGTGTTTGAAAATGAGGGGTGCCAAGAGCACTGAGTGGGAGCAGATGCCATTCCATCTAAGGGGCAGAAGGAGTGAGGAAAGCAAAGCGGAAAAGAACGAGTCCTCTCCCAGAAACGCTCTGCCCTGTATTGTAATGTGGCACTCTCCAACCGAGCGCTTCACCTCCTCTCTAAGGAAGGAGCGCCAATCAGGCCTGCATCAGCCAAGGAGCAAGGGTGGGGGTGGGGGTGGGGGGGGTGGAGGTAGATATGTTGAAGGTATTGTCTCAAAGCTGCGCTCTGCCCAATTCGACTTGTGCCAACTGCATCCCTTGTTCCTGAAAACACAATGACTTCTCTTAGCGCTCAGTTTTGTGGGGAGAGGACGGATTCTATTGAATTTCACTTTGCAAATGTTCCTGGGGCCTTGGAGTTCCATGACTGATTAGCTATTGCAGCAAACAATGCCAGGAAGGGAAGAGAAAAAGTGCTCTTATAGGATTTAACAAGGGCGACGCTTTCGAATGGTGGACCAGAGGAGGGGGAAAAAAAAAAAAGCAAATTACAAAGCTTATTACTTCATCAGATATATTCAGCAGAGCCTGGCTGAAATGCTAATTGCCGTTCACTGCAGCTGCACACACAGAAGCGAGCGGTGCGGAGTGTGAGCGAGTGTGTGCAACTGTGTGGGTGTTAGAGTGTGTGCGAGAGGCAGGGGCAGAGAAGCAAACTCTCAATTCAATGAACAACGCACAAAAACATCTACAGATTTCTCTTTTTTTTCCAGGCGGCTTGCTGTTGTGTTCTTTCTTTTCTTGCAACATTGTTTTTCTCTCACTTTTCTCCAAACCGCCTCCCCCCCCCCACGCACACACCCCCAACCTCAAAAAACTTTTTTTTTTTTTGACAGGCAAGAACTCCAGCAACCCAAATCAAACCCCCCCCCCATTCAGACAGATAGGTCTCTTTCTCCTACTCGGTCCCCCTCCAAGACCCCTTTAGCAGAGGAGAGATGTGGGAAATTCCTGTCTTGGCCTCTTCAGTCTGTCGAGTCTGGCAGCCCTGGGACAGATGGCTGGATTGAGAACAGAAAAAAAACCGTTCAAGTAGAGCTCAACTGACTTAGAATCAGAAGCTAGGATAACCCCTCCACAAATGAGGAGTTAGGTCCACACTCCTCCAATGGACCTTTAGAATAGCATGACCTGTTTTGTTGTCAAGTTTGACTAAAAGCCATCGCTGACTTTCTTTTTCAATAGATATGGATATTCACTGTCTCGGTCCCTGTTAGCTTTTGTTAGGAAAGGCTGTGGCACTAGATTCAGCATTCACTGGTCAGCAAAGGTCTTTGCATGATCCGCGATTCAGTTCAATTCCCTCCACTTCAGAAATTCTTTCACCATGACGAAACACAATGGGGAGGAACCTTGCTGGTGGTGGGAACAAGAAAGCGCCATAGGGAAATGAAGGTTGGGGGGGGGGGGCACAGAGAGAGAGAGAGAGAGAGAGAGAGAGAGAGAGAGAGAGAGAGAGAGAAAAAAATTGATAAAAACACTTTGAAAGAGTG
>JAOYMR010000005.1:5761195-5778592 GCA_025802075.1 Tenebrosternarchus preto
ACTCGCCTATGATCAGCGCTCATAGTTTAAGAGCACAGGACTCGTCTATGACCAGCGCTCATAGTTTAAGAGCACAGGACTCGTCTATGATCAGCGCTCATAGTTTAAGAGCACAGGACTCGCCTATGATCAGCGCTCATAGTTTAAGAGCACAGGACTCGTCTATGACCAGCGCTCATAGTTTAAGAGCACAGAACTCGTCTATGACCAGCACTCATAGTTTAAGAGCACAGGACTCGTCTATGACCAGCGCTCATAGTTTAAGAGCACAGGACTCGTCTATGACCAGCACTCATAGTTTCAGAGCACAGGACTCGCCTATGACCACCGCTCATAGTTTAAGAGCACAGGACTCGTCTATGATCAGCGCTCATAGTTTAAGAGCACAGGACTCGTCTATGACCAGCACTCATAGTTTCGGAGCACAGGATCTTTTTCGCTGAGGTGGTCAATTAGACCGCGGAACCAGAGAGAAGGGGTGAGAAGCCTTAGGTGAAAAGCCAAAACTTGAAGGTCTACCAACTGCCTTGGTCATAACAGTGGGCTAATAACAACCAGACAATAACAATAATCATTTTTGCCCCTGTGCCAGAGCCAGGGAAGAGATGAGTAAACAAACAACTCATAATTTTTTTTTTTTGTTGTTTGTTTTTTTTTAATGACTCCACATTTGACTGCTTTGGGAAGGAGAAATTCCTCTTCAGGCAGTTACTGCTTACATTTGACAGTTTTAATAATGTAATTGTATATTCTGTGTATGGACCTTCATACCACAAAATTTGAAGAAAAAGGAAAGATTCCCAGAAATACGAACAAAATCTTCAGAATAGTTTGTGGTGTGGATCCATGCCCTGCACATCCCCTGGGAATAAGTGTGTGCTGAATAGTAGAAAACACAAGGACATGCAGACCGATCATGTGATGGAGGGCATGGTTTCATTACCACGCCCAGTGTTTTCTGCCCCAGTCTTTACGAGACAAAGCAGGAGGTCACAGTTCAAGTCCAGTCCTTCAGAGAACCAACACAAACTCTATTTACTGGGATTCATTTTGTGGAAGGTTATTTAACTGTTTCTAAATGGAAAAAAAGAGAGGACTGCAAGTGTACACGATTAAAGGGGAAGTTCACTCAGAATCATGACTGACCTGTCTCAAACATTTTCTATTATTTTCAAATAGTTTTTATATCACTATGTGAAGAGAATTTGTAAAAAAAAAAAAAAAAAAAATCAACAATGAGTTTGGCAAATAAACTACAACCAGTTTGTTTAAAAAACTGGAAATTTAATCAGCAGAACCAATGGGTGGTGCTTTGTTTTAGTTAATATTACTAATTAGCTCATTCACAGATGACAACGTGACTTACGTTACCGTTAACGGTGGAAATGTCCGTTGAGAGCAAAACGAAGATTTCATAGTCACTCGTTTCCTGTGCGCTAATTATGGCTTCTAGCTCTTCAGCAGATCGAATATGGATCAAACTGACGTAACTATTATGAAACCATGTTCAAAGTGACACATTGCATAAAGGAAGAACAGACGACTAACATTTAAGTGTTACAGAACGCAAAAAAAACAAGGTTTGACAAAGTAATTATGAAGAGGATATTTGTCCTGTCATCTGAGGTATGTGCGTGATATACATTTTACCAATGAATAAAGCTCAGTGGGTATGGGGGTATAGTTTATTTGAATTAGCATTAAGAAATAATTGTCATAACGATGTATTTGTTCTGCTGTACCTGCATAAGGTGGCTAGAAATAATCCCAAAAAATATTAAGAAGAGTTCAAATGTGAAATGAGGCAAACTGATCTTTTAACCTGGAAAGCAAAAAAAAAAAAGATATGAAACAGGGAAAAACTGAGAAAATTTGCCCACAAAAAAGAGCATAGCGGTCTCTGGAAGGGTCAAAGGTGTGTGTATGGTACGTTGTGTGGTGACACACATCTCTAGTGAAACTCTCTGGCCCACTTATGTCAGACCGTATGACAAATAAAAAAAGACCTCAGGATTCCTGCGGGATACAACAGAGGTTTCAGAATTGTCCGGCAGCAAAACTCCCACTGGTGTGCCAGACCAGCCAGCTAGTAAAACACGATACCCTGAACGATAACGTCAGCACGGCACTGGGGGGAGCGCAGCAGACCGTCGAGCAGACTAAACAGTGATAGGAAAAAAAAAAAAAAAAAAAACACTGACTGTATCTTTAGGATAATCATGGAGAAGCATTCAGAAGCATTGTATAAATGGATACAATTCTGAAACTAAATGATAGAAAATTATATGTGTGTGTGTGTGAGTGTGTGATATATATATATATATATATATATATATATATATAATCTTTACAGCTCATATATGTGTTTTAACCGGGCAATGCATTTTTGCACATTTTACTGTTTGCCACAACTAAACAATTACTTTCTAGGATAGAAGCACTTTAATTCATTAAAAGATATTTTTCAAGATTTAAGAGGCCGTATGTATTTGGGCTCTAGAATGAAATCTGGATGAATAAACAATGGATCTTAGTCTGGGACTATTTGGTCTAAAGCTATGTATAAAAATATGAGAAAAACACGACTGTTCTAGTAAAAAATAAAAACAGCACTCAGAAAAATACATTAACACGAACACACAAAAACTTCTTCGCACATTTTTACATCTTGGTGAATAAATGTAAAAGAGCTGTGACTGTGGATCGGTTGGATATGGTCCTGCACAGTGTGTGATGCTTTGCATCAAAGTTAGAAAAACAACGGTGATAAATCTTCAGGAGTCAAGTGCTAAACATTTATTATAACGATCTTTCAAGCCAAGTCCAGTGCATGCATTCAACAACAGGACACACAGTAAGAGCCAGTGGCACATTCCCACTGCGTTCCCATTCTGCTCTGGGTGTGGAGTCTTTGTGAAGCATGTAGACCAGCTGAATTCCCTCTTTCTGCAAGCCCAGCTCCATGCATGGGCACTTTGTTTCAGTGCAGGCCCCAGTCTGGTGGGAAAGGAGAATCCGGATTGGAACCCTGCTACGTCAGTTCAGAAGGTGTGGAAATTTGAACCAGACTGGGACTAATGCGAACATGAAAGAATGGTCAGTTTCTGGGATTTCTTCTTCTGGCTTTGCCATTTATTGTAAAGATATAACCTACTCTGTTAGAGAACAGATCCTGACAAAGCTTTCTGGTGACATTTTGGCAAAACGTTTAGCTGCTGAGTATATCAACAGGTAAAAACTTTCAGTACCAGCCTGTTATAAAGTTTGTGACTGATTGGTGCTTTTACTTAGGCTACATTTTTGTTAACTTTATTTGGGATTTTTTTTTTTTTTTACTATTAAAGAGATATTGGTTATTTGGATCAGAAATGTCAAGAATTCAATATGGTGATTACACTAATCTATCTGCTACACTACCCAGCTGCTACAAGTGTCATTACAGGTCACAAAGGTCCAGTTTGACCTCCACCGTTAAGCCTCATTTATCTTTTCTCTCAATAGATGGTCTTACCGTGTGGTTAAGGCAGCTATAACTATGACTGCATACATTATGGAAGTGTACAAAGGGACAAGGGAGATGTGGAAAGGGAAGTAGGCTGTAGGCTTTGAAAAACAAAGAAACGTTAGTGAGGAAATCTCTGCTGTCCTCAACTACTCTTCCACAAGTTAAAGACCTCACACTCTGTCTTCCTTGTGGGGAGCGCTGACCTGGATTATCAGAGGAGTCGCTAGTTTGATCGTGGCCAATGCGCGGATGAACGGCGTGCTCTATTGTTTAAGTACACCTGCTGCTCTTCCATCATGCGCGGAGCTTGTGTGGCCCGCTTATCCCCACATAAATCAGAGCGCCTGGCTGCAGGCAAAGTCTTAGCAAATCGACAGCGAAGGCTCCGTTTATGGCACGTCGTCTTTGTTTACATCACACTAAGGCACGCATAAGGAGACAGGAACGGGCGTTCGCTTCAAGTTATAACAGAGAAACAGCACACGGAATTTCAGGGAGAAAAATAAAGAGCTAGGAAAAGCTAAAAAGACTGCCCACGAAGCTTATTGTGGCGTTTCTAGAACAAGTGAATACAACGAACTAAGAGGATTTTCCCTTTTGACGAAAGCCGAAAAGAACCATTGTAAATCCTAACCCTGAAGGACACTTAAGGAAACACTGTAAAAACGCAAAAAAACCCCAAAAACCTTTATGACCTTATAGCCTCTTACCCTGTGTGCAGCTAGTAAACCATCGTGTAATTAATACAAGAACGACAAAGATACTGGGGACAAATAAGTTCTCAACTCCTTCATAGAAAATAAATTAAGCTAAATCAGAACAAATTGCTTCGTGTATGTAAATCTATACTTTGACAATTGCTTTGACAATTGAGGCCTTTAAAGCGCGTCCCGTCTCACGCGCACCATGAGAGGAGGTTCCCTGTTGTTTCATTTTAAAGGAAGCGGGAGGAGACACACAAAGCACACTGTCCTCGGTGAGGGTCCAGAAAGTAACCATGGAAGCGCTTGTCTCGCTTGTCAATAGAATGGCCTACCATTATGAACATTA
The DNA here is from genome assembly GCA_025802075.1 of Tenebrosternarchus preto. Classification (NCBI taxonomy): domain Eukaryota; kingdom Metazoa; phylum Chordata; class Actinopteri; order Gymnotiformes; family Apteronotidae; genus Tenebrosternarchus; species Tenebrosternarchus preto. The sequence goes on from JAOYMR010000005.1 coordinate 5,765,751, forward strand.
TTTTCTGTCGTCAAGTGCCTTGTCTTAGGTGCATTTCTACTAGTCACAAAGTTACTCACGCGCCCCGTTTCATTCTCCGAAAAAACAAAAAACCAAAAACGGTTTAGTCACTTATATCTGCTGATATTAAATTCTTATTTTAAGTAAAGCAGACTGATGTTGTAAGCAGTGTGAGTCTCTTACTGGTCGGTCAGCAGGTTGATCAATTCAAACTGGGTGCAAAACAGCAATTAACTATACGACTTTGGAATCACTCAGTTCAGTATAACAGAGATTGGTTGGATGCTTCTAAAGCATGAAATAAAATAAAAGTCGTAACAGTCCTACTAATGCCGTAGATTAAAAAACAACTAAAATATTTTCTTTACACTGTTCGGAATTGCGCACTGCTCCTGAAACACCTGTTCAACATTCATAGTGTGCATCATAATTACCTAATAAAAATGTATTTAATTGTTGACAGTTTACTCACCTAAGACCTTGTACTAACAATCCGAGGTAAAATGTAGAGGATCGGCGTAAGTTAAACGTTTAACGATGGCTTCAAACCAAGAGAGCTGGCTTCCATGTGTCTCTCACGAGATATTAGAAGATAAATGCATTCCCACAACGCGCGCCGCGACGCTTAGTCTGTCTAGGAAACGACGCTTCCCAAATGAAGTTTTACACTGTCAAATGTGTTATAGTTCAGTTACAATACATACGTAATTCTTACTTGCTACTATATAAAATTCGCCGCTCCACGTGAAAGAGAGTGAACGCTCTATGGTAAAAGCGGGTGAGCGCTTCTGCCATGCCGTCAATATAGGCTAGCGGTTATCCTGAATAAACTAGTGGACTTCGTAGCGCCTTGTCTGGGCAAAGATGTGCTAATCGCATTACCTTAAAGCTTGACAGATAGAGCAAACAGCTCCACCCAGCGATATGTCTTCCTCACCCAGCTATTTAAGTAATAGTAAATTATGTTTCTAAAAACGACCTGCGGCGCACCGCTTCTGAAGCGAGCTTTTTAGTCTATTCGCGCGACACCTTTATGAGAAAAAAAAATTCAAATCAATTTTACAACCCCCCTTTGTCTCAAACACACACACACACACACACACACACGGTCAGATAGGCAACTTCGAGAAGATTTACTTGATAGGCGAGCACAGTAGGCTAATTAAATTGAAACAATGTGTAATATATTCGACTGACTTTTTAATCCAATACACAGGATAAATATTTAAAGGTGTCTATTCTGTACATATACTTTAAAGATAACGTGAATTCTGCACAGCAGATTAGAATTTTTTTCCAATTACATGTATACTAATTTATTGTGTTATGCCTCCAAACCCTGTCCATATAAAACTTTGTAAGACCTGAGTGACTATCTAGCATAGCCTATGTCTAATATGCCCCCTGGTGGGAATATATCGCCAATCCTACAGCTAAATATAAAAGCAGGCTGTGAGTAACAAACACTCCCAATTTCATTCATTATTTGAAATATTGCAATATTGTTTAGCAGCATATAATTAGAATACAATTTTAACTAGAAATTGGCAAGTTATAAATAAGTTTTCGTCTTTCGTTTAGTTTAATCAAAATATTAAAGAGTAAACCAACTAGAGATTTAGACTATTATAGAACATTATACGTATTAGCGAGTTTGAAGATCTCAAACTGTATAAAACTGAAGGCTTCATAACTTTCAGATGCAGTTTAGATTCGCACTAATCATACTATGTTGAAATTACGAATTAAATTCTCAAACTTTCCCTGGGGCAACTAGTCAATCGCCCCTCCCACTTCAATACGTCATTACGTCAAGACTGTGTTGACGTGGCGTAGCTTGCTAAACAAAATGTACAGTCAGCTCAATGAGTAGGAAGAAGAATGGCTTAGCTAGCTAACCAACCTAGCCGAAACAACTTATCAGGTAATGATTAATATCAGGTTTAATGGTTAATAACAGATCATCCTTCGCATTTGCTAATGTCTTCCAAACAGAAAGTCTCAGAATACTGTTCATCGACGCAGTTTATCTAGGTTAGCTATCTAATTTATTTTATATAAACGCTAGCTAGCAGGACAGGTTTAGCTGTACTTTGTTAGCATAGTTTAGCTACCGGTGCATAGATAGCTAACTTTAATGTCAACGTTAAATGAAAACTGACATTAAAACAGATTATAAACGGCCGTTTGACTGCCAGACTTGTAGATTCAGGTTATTTGGGGAATTAGCTAGCTATACAGTTATTAGCTAGCTGGCTAACCTAGCATTCCCTTAGCTAGCCAAAATCTTATTGGGCTAACTAAGCTAGCCAACATTAGCAAGCTAGGTTACATGAGTCTGCATTTGCTGAATTTAGGTATTTTGTATTGTTTTTAAGCAGCTATGAGGCAACCTTGTTCGCGTAGATAGCTAGCTGGCTGACTTTTGATGATCCGACAACCACTCTCGCATGCTGGTTTGGTAGATATTGTTGCTGTCAGCGTTTCATTATTTAGGCTAGTCAGCTAAAACTTATTGCCACTTTTGAAGTTTAACCAAAGCAAGATGACTTTATTTGGATAGTTAGCTGTTAAAATCCAACATAAAAATAATCTCATGCTGGAACTGCCAGTGCATACCGAGACATCGTCGGTAAAAGGTACTGTCGTAGCTGGATCGTTTTTTCTTTGGGATAAACTCGAGCGTTCTCTTAGGCCCACAATCAGTAGAGATATCAATCACTGATATATGACTGGATCCACATTTTCCACCCCACCTTTCCATTTATTATTCATATACATACACGCACATATGTTGCCTAGTACTTCAACATGAAACATGTATGGGAGTGTTTCATGTGGAATTACTATATTTCTGAACTGACATTTTACACATCATCTAGTGTAGTTTTAAGTTATTTTGTATAACCTTGATCTATTGTATATCTTTACAAACAGGAAAATGACTGGAAGGAGCCAATATAATGGCTTCCAGTCTGCTACAACAGTGCAGCCCGCAACAGGAGGTCATACTTATATCTTTGGAAACAATTCCGAGACGGAGTGCTCCGAGGAGGATAGTGAGAGTTTTGAGCTGCGTTCCAGAGGCAGGGAGAGGCAGCGCCGGAGTACCTCCAGAGAGCGAATGGACGGCTTTGTCTATGTAATGAGGGATATTAAGGAGGGTGACACCCTGGTCAGCATATCTCTCCAGTATTTCTGCTCTGTAAGTCACCACCAGCTTGTTTTTTTCCTTCATGTTTCGCATATCCAAAATTCCATGTGAATTAATCAGTGAGTATAAAGCATTCATCGATGTTGAGCCATTGGGGTTGACTCTGTGATAAATAACAACGGTGCAATTTACTGTGAATGTTGGGTATCTCAGGTTGCTGACATAAAGCGGGCCAACAATCTCCTGACGGAACAGGACTTCTTCGCCTTGCGTTCCATAAAGATCCCGGTGAGAAGGTTCAGCTCGTTCACTGAAACCCACAGCACAGCATCGCATAAAAGTGGCTCACCTGGTGGCATCCACAGAATCTCTGAGGTCCCATTGTCTGGAGCTTCCACGGACTCCTCCCCCTCTTCTTCCTCCTCCACTGACAGCGTGGAGTGTTTCCTGCAGGAGAAGGACAAGGACATTGAGCTTCTGGTCAAATCCTCCAACCCTTCGCGGAGCAGCCTGAATGAGGTGGTGTCCTCCCTCAGCCCCCAGCAACCACTGCTGGGAGAACCAGAGCGTAGGTCTGCTCCAAAGAAGGACCCCTACTACGGAGCCGACTGGGGCATGAGGTGGTGGACAGCTGTAGCCATAATGCTCATTGTGGGCATTGTCACACCTGTGTTTTACCTGTTGTACTACGAGGTGCTGATGAAAGCAGATGTTAGCCACCACGCAACCATGGAGTCCATCAGGCCTGAGCCCACGCAGTCTGCCATCAGCACTCCTGGTGTAATGAAACCGGCCAAGTCTGCTCCTCACCAACATATACATCCAGTGGCTGAACACGGGGTCCCAGTTCTGAGACGGGAGCAGAAAACGTAGAGAGGAACTTGAGAGGAACCAATATGGACCAGAGCATTAACATAAGGCATTCCCAGAATAACATGTTTGAGGAATTTTTAGACCTTGTAATCAAAACCACTTTTGTAGCGTTAAGTATTGTACTTTGCAAGGACAAATTTAATATTTTTGAACCATATCTCTATGGATACAGCACTGAAATGGTAAGAAATAACCTGCGTGGCATGAAGATGTTTGGCTACCATCGAAGTGTTGCAGGACTCGGACATCTCTACACCTGTGAAATCTTCTGGAGGAGTTCTTAATGAAATGTTTGGAGGCAGTAACATCAGTAATGCCAATATTTGACTAGGAATTTAGTTTTTAATTGGGTTTTGGATGATATTTATCATGATGGTTTGGTTCTGAGGTATAACCTAGGTGTAATTTACATGAGGCATCAATAAATGCATATAAATATCTATTGAATAGATAAACGGTCAACAAGTACACGGAAGGTTAAACCCAGTTTTTTTTCATATGGCATTCCTGGTGTGAGAAGTGATATGGCCGTTTGGTTCAAAACTATTGAATACATTCTTTAATATGGGGGGTGATTATATATACACTAATGTGATACACTAATGTGATACACTAATGTAAATCTGCTAGGCCATAGCTAAACTTGACAGGGCAAACGGTGCCATTTTTTTCTGAGCTTGGTACAGCTTGAATTTGGAGCCAGGTCTGACTCGGTTCCTATAGATGGTTTCTCAAGTTGCATTTTGCACAACACACCCTCCACAAGCTGATGTATAGCCTTGTAATTGTTTTAAACTTAATGGATTTTGCTCACCATTAAGGCAAACATTTTCATAGTTTTTTTGAGACGATCTTTGTCTTTTTGTCAGGGAAATACATTCATCTAATTTATTCTATTAGATAGTCTTGTTCCAAAATCAGTATTGACATGTTGATATTTCTCATTCTTTTAACTTTGCTTGTCTGCCAGTCTGAAATCCTTATTTAATTCTTGGCAGAATACAGTGATGTGAACTGTTCTTGAATATTCAAGTGAAAATTCAAGTGAAAATTGTAATATACAGTTTTTTTAAATGATGGATTTAAGCAGTTTGTGCCTTTGGCCTACAGACCACAGTTACCAGTTGAAAAATAAAAACTATATTTTAGTACCCAATTCTCAAACCCTGTTTTGCACTTTAATATTAAATTGCAGGAAGCATGACACACACACATTAAATATCATCCAGTTTAATGCTTATAACTGAAAAGCCAAAGCTTCTAAAGAAAAAGTAATTCACATTGAGAAGGAAAGTTAAACATCAACAGAGTTCCAGATGTTTCCCAGGTTTTCGTTTGATTTCAAATCAGTATGTGGCTTCATCCATGTTGTCATCACTGCCAGCTGCAAAATCATCACCATCTTCAAAGTGGTTTTCTATGTAGTCATTGTCCTGAAAAAGGAATTTAAAGTCTGAAGTCACAATAATGTCAGAATTTTAAACGCAAAACCACCTGGCTAGTAGATGTAGCTCGTAGATGGTCCTCCGCCAGTCCTCGACACTTCTAGCCCTCCCACTGTTTTTAAAAGTTACATTCAAGGCGACGTTTCCCTTTAATATGTTTTTAGTACTCTCAGCCACAAACGGTTCTAACCAAGCATTTACCTCCTCAAGCTCTTCTTCATCATACTCTTCTCCATCAACAGCTTCCTCTTCCTCCTGTTCCTCACCCTTTTGTTCTTTTTCCTCTTTCTCTTCATCCGATTTCTCCTCGCCTCTCTTCTCAAGCTCCTTTAAAAATAGACCAAGCGTGTGGAGGTTAGATGTATCCCTGTACTGTAACTAGTTTCAGATTAAAATTTATGAATAAAGTTCAGAAATTCAGTGTAGATTATAAATATGACTTTCGAACAACTGATAAACTCACATCCAATTTAAACAGAAGAGCCTTGTTATCTTTGTTGGAAACCTTTTTGGATTTCTTAGGACCTGTAAATGCACTTATTAGAAAGTGATCTACAAAATGTACTGTTGCGGACTGCCAATATTCAGTGGGACATTTACCAGATCTCCTCCGTATGGTTTTCTTCTGGGGCATCAGCTCCACTGGAAAGTAGTTCCAGTCTGCAAAACAAAGTGTAGGCAGAGAGTCATCACAAGCCTGTCATATACCCTACATAAGTCAGGGATCCTACCTGGTGTCCATTCCTTGTCCTCAATTTGATGGCATTCCCTTGCATACTTCTCCTTGTACCGTTCGACATCTAAGAACAAGATACAAGCATAATAACCAGAACAATGGCTTCCCAGGAGCTTTAAAAAGAAATAAAATGGATTTATTTTCATTTAAAACCATGAGTCAAAGTGAATGAGGTTTCGCACCTCGTGGTTTATTGTTGCATGCTTGACAGCTATTGTGTTACACGATACAATGGTTAAATCTGTGACTGCCCGACTCACCTCTCTTGCCTGATTGGGATTTTATGTTGAAGGGCAGGCCCTTCATTCTGCCTCGGATCTCTTGTTTCAAAGCCAACATATAGTCTTCGTCCTCACCAGCTTTTAAAGGCACCGGTTTAAACTCAGTTTGCTACAGAACACATAGAAATATTCTGTCAGAGGCATATCAGGTCTACAGGACAAGCCTTAGAAAATAAGAGTTTAGGTAATATGACATATCCGATTATCAACATGTGTATTCTTCACAAACCAGATTGTGGACCAAACTAAACTACATTAATATTTTTTATGCTCACTGGGAAGAGTGCTTGTGGCCCTCGCTGAGTCTCAGGCATGGATCCTCTGGTGATGCCCAGTGCCTCGATGCTGAAGGTAAATGCGGCTACACCCCTGCCTTTCCCAGCCATGTTGATCAATCACACTCTCCTTGAGATGCTCTAAGAGGAGCAGCACACTGTAATAAATAAAAAAAATCAGGCATATGATAAATTAAGTTAGCTATAACTAACAAAATTGACATGTGATAAACTTTTTTTTTTTTTTACCTGAATCTGAATTCCACGTGTAAGCGCGCCAGGTGACAATTTAATGAGATAGGAGCTGACATGGTTTGTGCTTGTTTTATTTTTTGACCAATTGTAGATGGCATCCTATCGTCGTCACACTCTACGTCAACCCAACAAGCGCAAGCCGACGTTAGAGGGTGTTAGCTGTCGTGTCGATTGCAGCGATCGGGTTTGTGTTACAAAACCTTGGTTTTCTTGTCATAGATCGGTCTTGATGTGCAATAACGTCAACGTGTATGTGTTGTGATGTCTGCAACGGACTGGTATGCGCACAAATCCCTCGAAAACGGAGTGTTTTGGATCCAGGAGCGGTTTTACGAATCGGGAAACAGGGCTAACATCTGGCTTATTCGGGGATCTCACCAGGACGTCGTGATAGACGCCGGCCTAGGCTTGCGAAGTCTGCCAGAGTACATCAACACCAAAGGCCTTCTGGGCGACGATACGAAGCGAAAGAATCCCTTACTGGCAATCGGAACGCATGTGCACTTCGATCATTCCGGTGGGCTGCACCAGTTTCAACAGGTGGGCGTGCACAAGGCAGAGGTCGATGCCTTGGCTAACGGAGACAACTTTGAGACGGTGACATGGCTATCTGACAGCGAGATAGTAGAAGATCCATCACCCGGCTGGACAGCCAGGCAATACAGAGTGAAGGCTGTTCAACCGACTCACATCCTACAGGAAGGTATGTCTGGAGCAAGCAATGCAGGTAGTTGGTAGTCAGCCACTAAACCCGCATTCCTTCTTGTTAATGCGGTTTTTAGCTGGCTGGCATTAAAATGCGTAGACTGTTTTGCTGTCGGCCACACCGTATGCAGCACGACTTCATTCTGATCAGCTTGGTATGATGTGGCGTAAAATCGAAGTAAATTAAATTTGTGTCAGTCTTAAAAGGACCATGCCTGTAGTTCGAGGATCTAGCATACTGCATAATGTGGTTTATCTGTGTGCTTGAGCAGTCTCGAGATTGTTGGCTGTGCAAGTGGGCTTATACCGCAGGATGGGCAGCAAATCGTGTAACCAGCCGAGCAGACCTGGGTCCCTTATTTGAAACATAATGCGGCGTTTACCGCGTGATGACGAAGCACTTAATATATGTGCATTTTATTTTTTGCATGAAATGATTACTAAAACCATTTTTACCAACAGCAAAACTTAAAAAATGCTAAGTGTCCTTTCTGAAACTAGCCCAAAAACGCTGTATTCGTTTGGCTTTTTGTCATTGGTTAACCAGAATAGGGTGGGCGGTGGCTTGCTTGGACCCTCCGTTCATGCCCAAGGGGCTCCGACACGCCCCCTTTTTTTTTTTTACATCGACATATTCATAGGTCTATTAAAAGAATGGGTTAGGTTAATTTTGTACGTCTATTTAAAGATTGGCTTAGATTCATTTGAATCCAAACGTATTATGTGTGAGAAAAAATAGTTTGAGATCACCGAGTCATATTTTCTTAGCACCGTAGCTCCTGTTTCTGTATAGCTCTCAACCAAGCTCCCTGTGTTTATCTTATGTCAATTCGTAGTGTTATAAAACTCCAACACACTGCAATGAAATCTAAGCTTAATTTAATAATCTTTTTATGCCTTGCCTTTACTGCAAAATTCTAATGCAAATTTACAATTGAATTGTTTTGGGGTACAAATATATGCATGCAAAGGTCTAATATCAGCACTGTGTACTAGATGCGTGAGATGTGGCAGACGTGTAGATCTGGAGGGGGGGGGCGTGTCCCTGCAGTTTTTTGGCTCCGGCTGTCTCGGAGCTCCACACCCCACCTCCCCGTGCGGCATCGGCGTTCTGCGGTCGGAACGTCCAGCCGTCCCCACTTGTCCGCGTGCTCTTCCTCTCTCAGGTGACATCATCAACCTGGGCGACCGGCAGCTGACGGTGTTGCATCTCCCGGGCCACTCGCGGGGAAGCATCTGCTTACACGACCGCGACAGCAAGGTGCTGTTCAGCGGCGACGTGGTCTACGACGGCTCCATGATCGACTGGCTGCCCTTCAGCGCTGTCGGAGACTACGTACGCAGCTGCCAGAGGCTGGTGGAGATGGTGGAGCGGGAGGAGGTGGAGCTGGTCATGCCGGGCCACTACAACACGTTCGGGTCCAAGAGGCTTCGGCGGTTGGCCTCCGACTACATCTCTGGGGCAGGGACGTGCCACAGGTTCTCCACCTGCGCGGTGAAGTCCGTTGCCAGCCTGGCGCTACGAGCGTCCGGTTGCCGCGGTGGCCGTTGTTAGGCGGGAGGACTCGAGTTACAAAACGCTTCACCTCTATAACTACCGAGCAATACAGGTTGGTCCTGTGAAATATTCAAAACCCTTTGTAAGCGTGGCAGTGGCGAAACTAATCCAAAACGTATCATTGTGCTGTTTAACAGATTTACGTTTAAAAAATGTAAAAAAAAAAAAAAAAAAAAAAAAATTCTGTATGAGGTGTTGGTGCAGAGTGTCACTTCTGGTTGTAGATGTTTTAGTTTTGGAATGAAAGCACATTCTGTGTTCACTACCTCACTTCTTATCTGATGACTGGGACAAATGACAGTAAATTAGTGTCAAGCATGCAAACTACACAGAAACTTTGGTTAACTGACATCATCAAGCCTCCAGGGCGGAGCCTATGTCACTGTTTGGGTGTGGCTGCCAGCCGGCACCACCCGTCCACTCGTCGTCTTTATCGATGGTGTAACTGTGGATCGTGTAAGGAAGTGCCTTTTAAGGTGATCTATTGGCCAGTGCTTCGCAGTGACCCAGTACAGATCGACCAGGGAAAGGGTTTGGATTGGTCGAACTTGGAAACTGTAGCAAGAATAGGGAAGGCTTAAGAAATGTAGAATAATCGGACGAGCTTTGGAAGTGGTCGGTAATGTTTGTGGGTGATTCCCATGTTTCATAATGGGATATCAAGATTTATTTACAGTTTTATCTATGGTTTTAAGAATGAAGTGAGCAGTGTTCTGGAAATGTTCTGTTTGGTTTTTAACTGTAAGGAGAGGATGTAAAGGAGTAGTATTTCTCGTAATATATTTAATATATTCATTGTAATTCATATATTAACATATTTTACTTGCCAAAATAAATGCATTTCTGTATTCAGAAATATACAGTGACGGAGGAGATATGGGTTGAACAGGGTAAAAAAAATGCAGTTTATTGATGGAGATATTTCACTCTAGGTGAGCACAAGAATGTAAACTAAACTTTCAGCAGAGACGTGCTCAGAACGCCCTTCACACTCATTCATCAGACTAAAATCTCGTCATGGGTGCAGTTTCTTTAAAATAGCAAACATTTAACTGAAATCGGTGATGAAGGGCAGTTTTCTTTTTAACACAAGCATGGGATGAATAGGCTTTCTGACTTTTTATTTCTTTTGCGTGCCAAAGCAAACACTGCATGCCTCGTTTATAGAGCTGAGACACTAACAGGAAGGAATAAATGTCTGGGCTGCGGTCAGTGGTGAAAAGCCTGAATTGTTGAGGTATTAGTTTTGGATTAGAATTTTGCTTTACCTGTCTCTGTAACAAATCTCCTTTCAGTCTTGATTGTGTTTCTAAAAGCTATTATTTGTTCATACAGGTGATTGGTGTGTTTGTTTGTTTTGTTGTTTGTTTGTGATTCCAGTAAATGCTTAACATTACAGAACGTGCACGGAACATTTCCTTTTCCCCTCCTTGTTTCTGGCGTAATGAGCACAGTGAGATCAGGAGTGCCAACCATTTTACCCAGCATTCCAAAGGAATGGTCTTAACCACACAAGCACCTGGCTGACCTCTGCTGACCTCTGCTGTGAACAGACCAGGAGCAGGAGTGCACGCGGGGTTCAGAGGTGCTAATTAGCTAATTTTGCAAAGGACTGTGGTATTTCTTTTTCTGTGAAAGATTTAAATCGTTGTATAGACCGAAGGGAAATGTGCCGTGAGTTTGAATGTCCTGTGTTTAGTCCCATCGTGCTGCCTTTTATTATACTTGAGTGAAATTGCACAATTTGCGCATATCCCACGGCAAAATCATAAGTATAATGGCAGAGTTAGAAGTGAGAAATTTAATAATGAATGAATTGTCTTCGAATTGTCTATTTTGAGTTATGTTTCTGCTCAGGAATACTATTTGAGCTGAGGCATTTTGAGCAGAGCCATACCGTACCAACACTATGCAGTGCCTCTCTGCTACACTCCCCAACTGATACCTCAAACGCTGCTGCTACTGCTTACTGCAGCTCTTTGAAAATGTAGGTACTTGGTTAAAGAATATGTACTCAACTGTAGCTCTGAAATGTGCTCTCTTGACTCCTTAAATACAAGTTTATAATAAAATCACTTGTCCTGCTTGAGTTTGTGTCACATTGTTTCAATTATTATTTTTAGTTTATTTATTTATTTTTGCAAAAAAAAAAAAAAAAAAAAGGTACTTTGGTCTCTTCCACTTTATTCTTGCGTCCCCTTTGTTTTGTTTCTTCATCTCTGTTTGATTTTGACTTATAATGGAGACGCTACGTATTTATTATTATTATTTATTTTTTTTACACATTTCTTTTGAACCTATTTACTAGCAACCAGTATCTATTGGAAAAAGTTCGACTTTTGGCCAAACCTCACTTTTGCTTGGCTATGCATCACATTATTACCACTAGAGGGAGCCATTGCCTTTGGTATTTTGTCCAATCCAAAACCCTTTCAGAGCCAGCGCTCATTAAAATAGTATACCATCAGACAAAAGACAGTGTGTTTTGGCTGCCTACCACCCATTTTATAATTCCAGACATTTGTAAGTTGGCATGCTTTTCATTTTTAAAAGCTAAAATTTTCGTACATGTCAATAACCGCAAGCACAATTTCCTCTAGCTAACAATGATTGATTGGGTGTGACATTAATTTCCTCATAAAACTCCTTAAATATTTTTTGGCAAACTTCAGCGTTGGCAGCGTCACTGAAATACATACATTTGGCAACCGTGTATCAGGTTGAAATTCAGAGCTAATGTTTGACACGGCTCTCAGTCAGGGTAAATTGATGGGTGCTGACAGATGACTAATTATATCCAGGGGACTCTTTGTCTGACGTGTCTTGGGAGAGGTAATTACTGTTATTTTTAAAAAGGTGATAGGGCTTCTATGAAAGGCGATTGTGTTACCAGGGGAAAGGGAACAGGATCTGGCGAGGCAGAACTCTGCACGAAGGAACTCATGCGAGATTTTGGTCAGCTTACGTGACGGAAGTGCAGAAAGTTGAAGAGACGTACAAATGTGTTCCAGGCGCTCGTGTTCCCAAGCTACCGATGTTCTGCACGAGTCACATCGACGCTGGCTAAATATTTGGAGTAATATTGCCATATTCATTTATTCATAGCTTAAATGAATGTAGATACAGTTCTAAAGCCGTTTGCCTAATTCAGTTCTACAGTTTCCACTTCAGAGGAGAAGAACACTACGAAGCCAGTTTGCTAAAAAGATCCGAGAGAGAGAGGGAAAAAAAAAGTCATAATGAAACGCAATGATCAGGACATGTATTTTTATAGAATAATAAGTCCATGCCCAAAAAGAATCTGCAGACACTGAACTCACCATCACTTTCATATAACCTAGCCCTGAAAACAATTGAACTGTGATGTCTCTTTGTGTTAGCCGATGCGCTAGAGAGCTGGTGACTAATGTGCCAGTCTCCCTTCAACTGTCCTCCTCTCCCGCTGGCTGTTTTTTTTCTTCCCTCTTCGGGGGGGGGGGGGGGGGGGGGGGGCGTTGGAGGAGATTTAGGTGCCACATCTTTGGACTGTATGAAAGTTAGAAGGACTGTATGAAAGCTAG
>JAOYMR010000005.1:5780969-5793019 GCA_025802075.1 Tenebrosternarchus preto
CGCGCCGCCCGCGCGCCCCCGGGCGCGGGGGGGGGGGGGGGGGGCGGGGGCGCGGCGGCGTCTTCAGAGACCTTCGAGAACTGACTATAAAGCTGTGATGTTGATTTGTTTTATATTTACAGTTTTCTTTGAACTCCACTTGTCTCTCTCCTCTGATGTATATCTTCATGCCTAATACACATCTTTAGACAATCTGAATAATGAAGGCATTTTCAACTGCTTTAACCACACCCTGGCAATGTTCTGAGCCATAACTTTACAATATAGGTTGCGCTGAGCAGTTATGCATCACCATGACAAGTCTTCATATATCTTTTTTTTTGAATGGCAGAATTCTGTGAGAAATCTGATGCATGTGGTTTCCAAAAACACAGGAAAGAAACTGTAACACTTCCCTGGTTATTGCTTTATATACTAATTACGTAGAAACCGCAGACTCCCTGAGGTTGAATGTTGCAAACAGTAAATGCTCTCGACACTTATGGCACGCAATTAAGCCTCCCGTGAAACGCGACTCGGCAGAGGGACGAAGACAGCGGGCCAATTGGAGTGGACGTTCTGGCAGGTGGGTGGGCGTTGTCCATGGGCTCGTGGGCGGAGCTTTCCCTCGCGACATCACCACGGCTCCTTTGGCTGTACGCCCGCGGCGAGGCCTTCCGCTCGACAGACGAATTTCAAAACTGAAAATAACGAATAGCAGCTTTCAGGCTTGTCTGGATGGGACCGTGACGTCGGTGGGCGTAACGGGACGACACCTAGACCCTTAAGGCCTGGCAGAAGCCCAGCTGGAGAAAAATGCCTGCTGATGTGACTTCAGAGAGGGCTTGGAGGCGATCGCAGAAGAAGCAAGTGCAGTTCTTCTGGTTTGTTTCTTCCACCTCTTAATCCACTTCCGTTGAGTAGCTGATGTGCTACTTTTGATTGAAGCGAAGCACTCGGTACCTGATTGATTTTTTTTTTAGCTTATGACCTGGTGCAATCAGTAAAGAGCACTCGCAGGTCCATGAATGTTTTTGTCATGAACATGACAGCTAATTTATGATTTCATGTTCCTATCCAAAAAAATTCTTAGGAAAGAAAATGGCTTCCTCTCAGCCTTGTCACACATGCTTACTAACAGAGTTAGGCAGACGTGAACCGTGTCCGCGACGTAATTCGAAATGTCACCCGCTATCGTGTAGCTGAGTGATAGGGGGGCAAAGAGCTAATGATTAATACTGTGATTACATGGGCAGAGAAAGGAAGAAAAAAAACAAAAAAACACACAAAACAAAACAAGGGTGCCAGCCCTACCACGGAGGCGTCGTTCTGAACATGACCGATAGTAGTGGCGTAAAGGCAAATAACCCAGAGAAGAAGCCGCTCAAATCCGCTTTCAGTAAGACGCGTAGAGCGTGGAGAGCACCATGCCAATAAATAATGATGCCATACTGCTTTGCTGTGGCTGGATATGGTGAATATAATGGGGAGGGGGGGGGGGGGGTGTTGAGGTAGCGTATCTCAAGCTAACACCATGGACGCAGGTATTTTAGGCGATTTTTTGACAGGGCTAAAGAGGAGACCGTCCGGATTACCGGTTGTGTAACCTCGTTACATCATTGCTCGAGTTTCTGAAACTTGTTTAAAGTGTGCCTAGCAAACAAGGCCGTCAGCCACACGCGTGGAGGAGATGCTATCATGTGAAGTATGTAGACCGAAGTGATTATCTTCAGACTAACTTCAAGAACAAACTTACAGGAGGTAATTTTCAATAGTTGGCTTACCTACTCGAGAGCAGCGCGCGTTCAAATAAATCTCCTTCCGCCAATAGTTACCTCGATGATTACAGCAGCCAAACACACATAAAAAAAAAAAAAAAGTTCATTGTAATAGTGGCAATTTGGTGAGTCACACAGTGTCTGAGCGCTAAGCGGGTCGCTGTGTAACGGTGGCTATAATACGAGCCGGATTTAGGGTTTAACCAAACGCGCTGCGGGGACATAAACATAAAAACGTCAGGGCAACCCTCATTAGCGCTACGCGATGTTCTTTCGGATTGCTTCTGCACACGAGGTCCGTGATGGTTTCCATATGGCAGCAACGCTCTTTAATAAATAGCATTGCATTACTTAAGGTTGGGGGGAATCCCAATTGGACTGAAACCTCAAGTGTTCCTCTAATGTGCTCGACATGCCCAGGATTTCCTTTTTTACGGAGCGATCCTTATTCGAAGGGTGTGGATGGCAGCCATCGGGGGATCCGGGCCCAGACCCACTTCCTCCTTCCCCAGAGCCACACTTTCCATGAGTGGAGTGGAAGGAGCAGTATAGAGAAGAGGTGGTGTTGGTTATGGGACGGTGAGTTCAGGATCCATGGAGACACTGTTGGACAGGAGCAGTCGCTGATAAAGGGTAAAGCAAAAGACAGACAAACAGCCGTTAGTAGCTGATCTGAGGCACACGTGACATGCACTGATTTAAGACATGATTACAAACAGTGTATGCTGTGTGAACTACAATCAAGCGAAGCGTGGCGTTGCACACTTGCCGATCCTGGGAAACTGCAGAGATAAGAAGCCCGATTAGGGTTTGGATCACAAAGTGCACACACTTTTTCCTCTAGGCTGGTATGATGTTGGAGCTCAGGCACCTCACCAGGGGGCGCTGCAGATGAGGTTTGGGTTTGCTTGATGGCTTCTCCAGATGAGAGCCGAGGCCGGCGCGTCCTGTCACATCGGTTCCCGTCGCTATCCGGCTGTGGCCTGGGAGGGCCGGCCGGACGTCCATCAAAGTGACAGGCCCCGGCGCCTGTCGCCGTGGTGATGGTGGCAGGGGTTCGAGGCCCCGCTGGGAGCGTCAGCGACACCATGTCCGAGCACTAGCAGATGATGCACATTTCAGACCCGCTAATTCAAGGCGTCAGCTAGGCAATGAAACCGCTTCCTCTCAAGCCCTTGTGCCTAACGGACGGGGTCATCTCCAGCTCAGAGAGAGACCACCAGTGACCCAGGGCAAGAGTCCACAGTCACATTCCACAGGGTTTCACACCGACTCTTGCGGCTAAACCTTCTGAAAGTCTCTTCCTCTTGGTCTTTTTACTGGTTTGAATAATTGAATTTCAGCAGATAAAAATAAGATGATTAAGAGTAATTTTTTCCACAGTTCATAAGGAGGGAAAGGCAAACACCTGGAGATTGTATTGGTTTTTACATCATACTGTTTAATGAAGCTATTTGTTGAGGTTATGACATTTTTACAAGGACACTTTACAAGGGTCTTGCATCAGAAAATCTACATTATGCTGTCACTGACTTCAACCTCATGACAACAGACTGCAGTGACTAACACAGCCCTGTAACTATTTAAAAAAGTGAACCTCCTACACACTACTTTTTGCAATTTGCTACTGTAACCTGCAATATTATTGCCCTTCTTCGTGTCTCACATGCGCTCGCTCTCTGCTTGGAGGACACGGCTCGGACTCGAGCGTCCTCACGCTGTCCTGGATGGATTTCGGCCCCGCGCGGGCATGATGGGATCGTCGCCGTCTCGGCAACGCGCTTCTTCCCTCTGCCCCTGCCGGCTCGGCCGGCCTGCAGCTCTGCAGCTCTCGCCTTAGGGTCGCTGAAGCGTCTGCCGTGAGGTTGCCGGAGCGACCATTTTGCACGGCCATTTTGGTGCTGCCAATGAAACGTTTAAGGTTGCTAAGTTGAATCGAAATTCAGACTGGGCGAAAGTTCTGTTTTTGTTCAACAAAATCAAAAAAGTTTCGGTAGTCTGTTTAACTGTTATTTCAACTGTTATACTGTTAGTTTGTTTGAAACTCTTTCATTTACATTAGGTTAGCAAAGCTCTATAAGTTGCTAACTAGCCTGATGAATGGGAAACTTACTGCCATCAGTAATTGGCTGTTAGAGACATGAACATTGTAACATATAGGATGTACATTAGGTAATTGGGGTGGGGATATATATATATATATATATATATATATATATATATATACACATACATATGGAAACTGTAATGTGTTTAATATTAAAATAAGTGGTAACCACATAATAGTTGAGGACTGGTTTGAAATATTACGTTGGAACTTTTATATTTATACCATTGCTTTTACTGTCCACCACAATAGACCCTTCATACTGTATTTAAAACTTTGGCTCGAGACAATCTATTTTGCAGGTGTTGCTTGGGATATTGGATAAAATAGCAGGCGCGTCCAGTGTGTGGCACCTCAGATCACCATTTGATGTTCCAGTTTTAAAAATACTTGCAAAGTGGAACAGTGTTTACCACTAAATAAGGACAGGCCCGTTGCATTGAATAAGCACAGTGCTGTAAACAAGCACAGTGCTGTTTGTCAGTTTTTTGTTTTGTTTTTTTTGTTGTTGTTGCTAAGTGATGACTTCAAAGCTATTATAAATTGTTTGGGCAATTAGAACGAAATTTCCAAGGGATTAAGAATGAGTACTGCACCTGTCTGAGTCATAGACACATATACACTATGAACGATAGAGAGAGAGAGGGAGAGAGAGAGGGAGAGGGGAAGATGCACTGAGCTCTAATCCCTGTAACATTGTAAAAACCTGGATTTGATATGATCCAGATTTTGCAGTAATTTAATCATATTGTGGAATAACAAAACACATACAAAGCCAGGATCTGCTTGTCACCCTGTAAACCTGCCAAACGCCTCTTGTTATCTCATTCAACGGGATCATTTTGGAGATCCCAATCCAGTATGGCTCTGGCTGAAAGGCCAGATTTCCCATCACCTAATTTAACATACTCCGTATCATATTTATTAATAATCGCTCGGAAATTTATTACAGAAGCCCCAAGGGGGAAGTCCACGAGTGCTTGCTTCTCTCTTAAATTCCCTTGATAAAAAAAGCCCATACATCATTAAAGATGGCCTCCGAAACATTAGTCTCTTCCTCTTTTATCTGCAACGGCTGTATTTAGCAAACCAGATTGTTATAGTAATATCAGTTATTATCTACAATAAGCATATTTGAACAATATTACTTAAACGGTGAGAGATGTTACACATATTCTATATATAAATGAACTATCTTACTAAGTTTATTGAAAGCTATTTAAGAATACGACAGATTGTGTAGAGTGAAATAACCGTATGTATTTGAGATAAATCGTATACGCACGGTGAGTCAAGCATATATCAAGCTAACATTTCTGTTTTGTTTAAATTGTGCTGTTTGTATTTGGTAGAACGTATGCACAGACCGGTTCCACGTGCTGGCTGTAAATGTCTGTGTAGGGCGCACTCACGGCTGCTGCTCTGAGCCGACGCTCTCTGCTCTGGAGGAACACAAGGGGGTGCCCTTATCCTTCTCTTGCGACGGCAGGTGCATCGAGAGAGGGTCCCGTGCAGACAGCATGCGGCCTCCCTCCGTAAACAACCCCCACCCGCCCCCACCCGCCCTACACACCTCTGGTTCAGGGCGTGTCAGGATGCACACCATGGCTTCCTCTCTAACGTGTGTCAGTAATCCACGTGCCACGCTTCCGGCCTCTCCCTTGTAGGCTGTTAAGGCAGAAAAAGGGTTGAACAAAGGATTGGAGAGCAGAATAGAGCAGAGAGGGAGAGAGAGAGGGAGAGAGAGAGGGAGAGGGAGGGAGAGGGAGGGAGAGAGAGAGGGAGAGAGGGAGGGGGGGGGGGCATGGCTCAGCCGGGCTTTAACACTTGTTCAGTCCTCTGGCGGTGGAGGATTTGGTGTCTAATGCCTGTGATTTTTTTCCCCCTTTGTGAATTAATTAGTCTTTGCCAGTGCTGGCCACATTTGTCATTTGAATTTATGCTAATGAGGTCTGAGGGCTCCTGGTGGACCTTAAAGGCCTGAGCAGCTGCCTTCAGCTTCCGGGGACCTGAGTCTCTCTCCTTCCTCCCGTCTCTCTCTGTCTCTGTCTCTCTCTCTCCTCCTCACACCCCCCTCAACCTCCTGCTCTCTTGTCTTATCATCTCTAGAATCCTCAGTAGCCTGGACTCTCTGACCTGCCACTCCACAGGGGGGCCGACCGTGTCCTGTACTGATAAGGTGGCTTATTATCTTCGAGTGGGGAAATGGGTTTAGAGACCACACACACACACACACACACACACACACACACATTATTTTGCTTTATATCCTCATGTAGAGCGGAGGAACATTCTTTCATGGACCTTTCAACTTAAATCTGCAGGTAAGGACATTAATTTCTAAAATCGTATTACGAGCAGCCAAGCTAATGATTTCACTATTATTTTTTCACGGAGAACACGGATATTGTAAGCACAAATGAGGGTTCACCATTTTCCTCATTTAGAAACACATCTCAGACAAACACATAGGTTTGTCATGTATTCCAACAATGCCTAAAATAACTGATTTTCAGCAATGGGCTGAAATTATTTAGAGGGCGTTTTTGGCAAGCCCAAATGTCTGTGTGCCTACAATCATATATTCCTCATTTAACACACTTCTCCAAATGGCGAATGTGGGCATTTGGAGTGGCAGGTAGGGTTACAATGAACAGAAAGGAGTGAAATTGCATATTTGAATGGCACAGATGTCTTTCATTGGAGACATGAATGAAAGTTGTTTTTAGGGCCAGCGTGATAGAGCGACGAATTTATAAATAGGGTGGAGAGGAAAGTGGTGTCTGAAACGAAGTCTGTGGGCCCTGCATCATATATAGCCGCGGATTTTTTCAGGAAATCTCCCTCTTTTCCCTCTTCCTCTTGCTTGTTTTCTCTCCTTCCCCGTCTCTCTGGAAGCAAAAAGCTATGCTTGCAGGCTGCTGTCCATATTGAATGGCATTTTGTTTGTTTGTTTTGCATGACGGAATGTTATAGAGTGAAGCAGAGATCACCTGGGTCCCTCCAGGACAGAGCAACCCCCCTCCCCCCCTCCCTCCCCCAGGTGAGCCAGAACATCACTCCAAGCAGGTGTCGAATGGCGATATACAGTGTATCACTAAAGGTTCACAACCATTTCACGAGTTTGCACTTGAGTTGTCAGTCATCTCCTCTGAAGAGAAAAGAGTTCTGGGTGTGAGGGTACATCACGAGACCTTTTTCCAGGTTTACAAAGTTCAGCTGTCATGCTTTTTTTTCTGCGGGAGGACTAGGAGAACGGATAAAGGGATTCCATTTTTCCCACGCTGATACATTTTAACGGCTGCTGAAGGTAGAGAAACAAACATAAACTGCCACTTTTCTTCCTATCACGGGAAAAACAAAGAACCGGGTATGGTGTGCCTCGCCTCAGGCCGAACGTTTGATAGGATGCTTTAGTCTTAACGCAGGGCTGCTTCAGCGATGGACCAATCAGATGTCATTAATGCTCCTAAGTCCTACTGACTGTTAGCTAGCTTCAGCTAACAGCTACCTAGCTTCAGAAATCTACAGTGAAGCTTTCCCTTAGAGAAGGGGCTTTATGGCTTAACAGTAACCGGGAGAGGACGGCGTGGTGAGGCAGGGTGGGAGTCTTAGTGGTTGATGTTTGGGCTTGATTTGGCTGTACTGCGTTCTTTAAACGAAACGCAGCTTGCTGCCGTTAGTGAAACACAACTTAAGACCCACATGCACTGAAACAGTCTGAGGTGCTGTGCATTGCTGTGGCAAACGGGTCTTGGCGGAAGTCTGACACATTTATATTGTGATTTCATTCAGACATTATGTAGAATTTTTATGTATTTGTTTTTTTGTTTTTTTTACTTCTAGCCTTTAAGTTCCAGATGCCTCAGTATTCTTTCTGGTTGAATGTGAATTTGTTAAGGTCAGGACAGGTTGTCTAACCTTTTGACTTCTCCACAGGCGTCTGGGTCGCAGGGACGCAAATTTACTTTGTGATTTAAATGGCCTCCTCTTGTAGCACTGGAGCGAGCACACATTTACTCTTCTGAGAAGAAAAAAAAAATGTAATCAAATTACACCCAGAACTTTGTGTCTTTTATCACTATGTTCCCAGAACCCCTACAGTGTTTACAGCTACTTGGCCCAACTTCTCGCCACCTACTCAAAGGGAGTGAGATGGAGACGAAAGCTGTTGCTAATGCAATTTGGAGGGGGATTACCGTACTCTTTTCACTGTCTTTGGGTTTTTTGCGGCTGCACTACTAAAGAGAAAAAGTCGTGTGAGGGAGCTGCCCCCCCCCAAATCCTTGTCTCCCCTCTCCCGTTGCAAGTCATCCCTGGCAGGCTGGCTAAAAATCCCACAGTGCATTGCTGCGAGAGGTCGAGCGCCTCTGAGGTGCGCTCGTGTAATCGCGTCCGCTAAAGGAGCCATTAAACGGCGAGGGAAATAGCTGCTGGAGAGGTGCCTGGCGCCGACGACAGGCAGGACGGTCTCGGGACGAAAACATGACGGACGCGGCCCGTGCTGAGCGACGGCTGTGAGGAGATTTAGCAACTTGACGTGCTCGTCTTTGTCAGAAACGTCGAAGAAGAAGAAGAAGAACGTCCTTAAGCCAGCGCAGAACTTGGCTCAGAGGTCTTCCTGTGCCTCTTACCCTGACAGCATATGAGGATTTGGTTTCACAATTATTAAGAATTATTAAGACCTTTGTCAGATCCCACTGTGAACTAACCAAGATACCAAGCTGCTTCCTTCCGTAATGGACTCTGTCTCTGTGCTGCAAAGAGTTGCTGTTGGCTCTTTCTTACGTAAGATGCAATCAAAGAGATTTGCTGTCCTTGAACCTTTCGATTTTAATCTTCACTGGGTAATGACCTCCAAACAGGCACCCTGTGGTGTCCTACAGGAGGATGTACTCTTTTTGGCCTATAACAGCAAGATGCCTGAAAGCTGGGCTCCTTTTCCTTCTGGAGTCTTTGATGCTGTAACAAGTGGCCTTTTACTCAAGGACTCCCATTAAATATTACATCCAAAGATAAAGAAAACACCGACTATGCGCCGCTTTGCTGATTGTGTCTTTGGAGAAACTCATAAATGTTTATTGGCTATCATCATGGCTGTTCGAGTGTTTCCATTGGTGGAAGAAGTCTCATTTGGTTAGAGTTCATTTCCTACATCGTGATTTGCTCTCCAAAATGGTTTAGATCTTAACCATAAATCTTACTCTACCCACCACATATGGCTCATATAGACAAGACTGAAACTGGGCAACAGGGAAAATTGATTTCGCTTTGGCCGTCCAGGACAAGAATGGATGTGATGTGGTTTGTGTCTTGCAATGGAACGGAAAACCTTAAAGTGTGGCGGAGGGTAAATCCCAAAGACTAACAGGGAGCTTGTTAAAAAGGAGAACCCTGAGAGCCCGGCTCCATTTCAAAGTGATGTAATGTGAAGAGTCCAAATAGCAACTGGTTGGAAGCCTGTGGCCGTGACCCTTTGGTCGTAAGGAACCCGTTTCTTTTGGACAGTCCCTCCAATGCGAGCTCCACACTTGGATGACTCACAGAGACAGAAAAAGCAATCACCTAGATAAAAGAGTCTTAAAATGTTCAATTGAGTGGATATGGCACTGAATTGTGTATTTTAGTCAATGGCTCATGATATATAATGTGCTTTCTTCCATTTGGAGTTACAAGGACAGTGAAAAGAAGTGGTTGCACCCATACAAGTATCAACAGAATCCCTGGATCTTTTGTTTTACGACTGGAAAGGTTTTATAATTGATCAACAGAAATTGATCCAACAATTACCTCTTTCATGTAATGAACTGTGGTAACGAACCCTGACGAAAAATAGGTTACGTTTTGAAAATACCGAATCCTCCGGTTTTGCACAGCGATGATACAAACTTCCACGCCAAGAAAGACAGGCCCCCATTTCGGCTACCAGCTTTTGGGGTGACAGTAAGAGCACTGTGCGAAATGGGGAAAAGGGGTGGGGGGAAGGGGGGGGGGGGTGAGGGACCCTACTGCTCCTGCAGCTGGCATCCTTCTTTGTGTTTGTGTATGGTGCAGGCCCAGGATCTGGCGGGAGTGTGGCGAGACAAGGCCTCCCTCTGCGTCGGCCCGCTCCTGCTAAATGAAGTGAATCCATCATGGAGAAGGAGGGCGTGACAGTGATTCGAGGGGTGGGGGGAGGGCGCTCCTCAGGACGCGGAGGCGGCCAGCGTCTCCTCTGGCAGGCACGCGTCCCTCTCGTCCTGGAGACAGATGGCGGAGGCGGAGAAGTGGAGAGGAGGAGAGGAGTGCCCTCCCTGTCTGTCTGCCCTCCCTGTCTGTCTGCCTGCACGCCTGTCTACTTGCCTCCGGAGCAGATGCTCAGCACAGGCCAGAGCGAGCAGCCTAGAGGAGCACGGGGACCACGGCGGGGTGGCTGCCCGGCCGAGGCCTCCCTGGCAGGGCTTCTGACGGAGCACGTCTCCCTCGGAAGGGGCGGGAGCCTGGCGGTGGCCAGGCAGACAGGCTTAACTGATGTTTAAAGTGCCTGGAGGCGTGCAGCAAGAGGAGACTGACCTACATTAAGGCAAAACGTGCAGCACAGTGTAGACAGAGCCTCTGCAGCAATTAGACGCTGCGCTATATGAAGGATGGCTGGATTGCTGGTTTTGGGGGGGTTTATTGTTTTCGGAGGACTCCTGCTCCAGCTGTGTGCTTGGAGCTCATTGTTTTTTAGGCAATATACTGATGTATACTGACCAGTTTATTTGAACAGCAGACATCTTTCTTTTAGGGGAAACTGCTACTCAGGCCCATTTTTAAAAAAGCATTCATGAATCATCTCGTTATCTGCATTTCATCCACAATTCACGCTAAGATGTGAGCTGATGATGTGTAAATATGTGTAAGCCTTTTAGGACCATGTGGGAACTATAACCACCACCACCACCCCCCGTCCATCAAGGCAGAGATCCGGCGCTCTCACCAAGCTCAATACACTGGGTCGATATTTGCACCAGCCTGAAAGGAAGCGACGGCCTGGTGAGCCAATCCTGCTCCCGTACCGATGAGAGCCGGAGCCACCGAGGCCTCGTCCTTCTCGTCCTGGCTGAGCAGGAGGGAAATGTGACTTCCGAGACTTGTTCCACTCTGCTTTGTGGAAGTTGTTGTCTCCGTTGTTGTCTGACAACTAGGCCCAGATGGTGTTTCGATCATGGTGATGCTCGTCATCGTCACGCGTTTCCAAGTCATTGTGGAATGAAGAAAGCTCTCCTGAAGAAAACTGGACCGCTTCACCGAAAAGGACGTTTCGATTGTAGCAGTTAACAAGCTTCAGTTTGACAGAAGTTTCAGAGGTCGCCAAAAAGCCGAGAAGCTCCCTCTAAAAGAACAATGCATGGCATGATAAATGTGTGTGGGTGTGTGTAGGGGTGTGAATTTTTCACCAAAAAAGAGCTTCCAATAACATTGCAGGTTTACAGCCTCAAAGGATGAATATGGTCCCTTTTAATGGTTCAAAACTGCGATGCAGCCCAAAAGGCCTTCAGTGCGAGCATTAGGGCCCCTTTCTGCTGGGCCCATACAAAAGTGTTGCTATGTCCTTTTCCCTTTCATGTGAAACAGGAGGGAGGCCTTAAAAAGTCATTCCGTAACACAGCCAGTCAGCCGCCGTCACCACAGACACTCCGCAGCGCTACCACAACTTATGTCTCGGCCGATGACACATCCAAATATTTATGGTAATCGCTGCGCCCTTGCTCTGAACACAGCGACTAATTTCAGCCCTTCTCTCCCCGTGTGCATTATCGGTTAAGCAGGGCCGTAATGTAAACACACCATTACAAAAGCGCCCTTATAGCATGTGAAGGGGGTGGCGTGAGGGCCTGGGGGCCAGGGGACCAGGGGATAAAAATGAAGGCCCATTTTGGCACTTACCCGCTGTGTCTTATAAATAAGTAATAACCCTGGACATGTAGTGGTTAGTAGCTGTGGAAGCAGGTCTACACATTGACCCCACCTCTGTTTGCGTTGTGCATATTTCATAAGCCAGGTGGGGGCGGAGGTTGGAGTGTGTGTGTGTGTGTGTGTGTGTGTGTGTGTGTGTGTGGGGGGGGGGTGGGGGGGGGGGGGGGGGCGGGGGTGGGCGGGGCGGGGTGGGGGCACCGGGGCGTGGCGGCCCAGCACCGCGGGGTGAAACACACAGACACCAA
>JAOYMR010000005.1:5794587-5808365 GCA_025802075.1 Tenebrosternarchus preto
TGGTGGCTTCCGCTATTCCCCCCCCCCCCCTCTCTCTCTCGCTCTCTCTCTCTCTCTCTCTCTCTCTCTCTCTCTCTCCCCTTCTTTTCTCTCCCCTTCTTCTCTCTCCCACGCAGGCACACGCATTAAATCACTTACATGGGATACAGATCTGCAATCTTGTCTAATTGACAGACATCCACTTATCTGCAAATTTCGTTTAAAAACCTTTAGTCACAGATTTTTTTGGAAGATTCAGTATTACATAAAACCATGCATAAAGTAAATAAGTATGAATTAAATGTCAAAAAGGATATGGTTATACAAATGGGAAAAAGGGCTGAAATGTAAACCTAACTTAATTTCTTTTTGAGGCTTTTCAGTTTCTTGTGATTTTTTTCCCTTCAAATAAATCATTCCATTCAGGACAGTTCCAAGTTCCATTCATAAACAGCCCATAAACTCTGCTTAACCTATTTTGGACGTTGACACACAGTAAATATCATTGCTTAAATTCTTAAAAAAAAAAAAAAAGATTATATATATATATATATATATATTTATTTAGCACACTAAATATAAGCTCATATCTCACACCCATGTAAATTACATTTTCTGATGTTAAAATTTGATAAAGTGTACTGGACTCCCAAATAGCCATGTGTCATAGTTGCCTCTGCTCTGGTGTCTTGGTTCCCACGGTTACGGCCCTGTCATGTGTTCTTTTGTTTTGGTTTCTTGTCTAGCCATGTGCTTTCTGTTTGTTTTGGTTCTGTGCCCCTTTAGCCACACCTTCCACCTGTGTCTGTCCTTCTCATACATAATCTAACCCCATCTCCTATTAGCATTCCGTCCATAGTAACAAAGCTTCTTTCATTTCTAGCCGTTGTTCTGTTTGACTGTGTTTAATACGTCATGCTTGTGCTCTGTTTTTGCTTTCTTTGTTATTTTGCTTATATAAAGTTGCTATTTGCTTTATATAAAGGTACTTATATAAATTGCGTGGATTCCATGTAAATCGTGAAATAATCCCTGCGTAATCTTAAAGGGAGATGGTCAGATCTGCGGGATTACTGAGTGCTGCTCTGAGGGAGGAACAGTCTGAGGGAGGGACAGCTCAGCTCGGCTCAGCTACGGACGCAGGTGAAGATGTGCTGTTCCACGGAGCGGCTTTCAGTACGAAACTGAATAATAGAAGGTTTTTGCAGTGTGTCTCCAAAGGCTAGGATAAGTCAGGACAAACTCTGGACTCACTGATCTTTGAACTTTACTAGAACCGCTCAATCTTAAAGGTGTTTCATTAGGTCTGGGTTCAAGGATTAATAACTGTGGGTTTACAGTGGAAATAGAAAAAAAATGAAACAACAGACCTATGTCAGGTGTTTCGCCAGCGTAATTGGATTTGATGATTGGGTCCATGGTGGTTGTTCTATGTGTGTGTCATCATACATCAGGTGCTTTAAGGTCTTTTATAAGGGCCTGAAAAAATAGCTTACAAAATGAAAAAAAAGATACAACATGGCACTGTGTTAATTAAATTGTGAAGATTCTGTGAGCGCCGTTTCCTGTCGAATGTTTAATGTTTAAACAGATCAAATGTTACTGCATTAGCCTCACCATTATTATTTATGGGTCATTTCCATAGGCTTGTTTATGAATTCATTAATACATATTTTTATATTTATTAATACATCAATTTATTTCAACTTTTGGTTCATTTTTTATTTAGTCAGTGGGAATGGCATTGAACGCCATGGGTCAGCTATCTAAGAAACTCTGTGTTACTGACTCTGTGTTTCTCAGAAGCACTTTTCCTCATCAAGAGGGCCAACCATGTTAACATCACACTGCACATATATTAGAATCCTACATTTTTGTGGCTAGACATTGGTAAGGCTGTTCTCTCGATGCCAGTACAACGCTGACGTTTAACACCGATTTGTTCTGTACTCGACTGCCGTCCAAAAGATTGGGTTGCGGTTCACTCGTTTGACAGTGAACCGCCGTGCGTTAAAGACACTCCCCTCATTAATCCTTGGGTCAGAAGAACAGTAGTTCAAGAAGTTCCTCTCTTCCTTTCTACTCTCATTTTCTCAAGAGGTCCTGGATTCTCAACGCCCTTGTGACGAAGGCTTCCAGCCTCTGTGTTGCGGTATGGGATATTACACAGATAATCTCCTCTCAAAAGGTTACTGCGGATAAAAAGCTATTATTTATCTGCTCGTCGTGTGGCATTTTCAGCCATTGGTCTATAATTACCGTGTTCCATGACTGAGTTCATCTTAGATTTGAATAATTGCACATTGAAGCGGAGTCAGACGCAGGGCCTGTACACCAAGAGCAGGGTATTACCACTCCTTTGCAGGGCCTAGAAGTCAAGTGTGGCCGGCAACGAATTTGTCTCACGATTGCTGGAGCGGGCTCAAAATAAGCTTGTCACTGAGGTGCAACATGTCACTATATTTGTGCCAGTTTAATTTTAGTTTTGAAAACAGCGTGGAGAGGGAAACATGTTTATTCTGTATCTTCACTGTATTCTGTTGTGCCTTTTCTTATCATATCCTATTCGCTCCCTGATTACCACAGGAATCAAAGTTAAGTTCAACCACAGTCATATTCCAACCATAAGTTCTTTGTTATGATATTAAACTGGACACTATGGCTGTACAGGGTTATTATGCATAGAAATTGACACTGTCTCTGGAAATATAAACATTTGCATAACCCCAATGCAATTTTCATGCGAGAAACCAGTAACTGCCGTCCTCTGTGTTGTTATGTTACTAGTGAACAGTAGCTTATTGTTCCTTTCTTTTGTAATTGTATAGCATGAGCAATCGTAATTGTATGGTAAGTATGGCATTGGTGACTTCAGCCTTTTCCCTGCCATTCAAGACGCAGACTATGGGCCTCGACAGTCAATTTACAGGCCACACATGGTTGCTGATGTGGTCTGTAAAAGAGCCGAGTTTTTCGGCTCGCGTTCT
The DNA here is from genome assembly GCA_025802075.1 of Tenebrosternarchus preto. Classification (NCBI taxonomy): domain Eukaryota; kingdom Metazoa; phylum Chordata; class Actinopteri; order Gymnotiformes; family Apteronotidae; genus Tenebrosternarchus; species Tenebrosternarchus preto. Next base: position 5,797,554 of record JAOYMR010000005.1, read on the forward strand.
GTCTCCCTTAACGTCTTCCTATAAGCCTTTTCTATTTACATTAGCCTGGCTTAATCCTCAAATTTAACCCGCAATCCCAAACTACCACGGTCCTCCAAGCAAACATATGAAACTGATCGTCTCTTCCCAGCTCACAACCCCATAGCCATATGCCTTACTTAATCCTATTCGAAGCCCTGTGTAAGGCTATGCAGCCTTGATGCTAATTCTCTTCAGTGGGTAAACTGATGTCTTCTGGGATGCATCTTGCCGAAAGGAGAGGTTTTCTGACCCAAAATCAGCTTAAGCCCAATCAAGGGCACTGTGAGTTATGTCTCCCCACTGCTAGCTCTGTGTGTAATAGATACGCACATGGTGAAGGAGCACAGAGGTCCTTGCTAGCTTGTGGTAATCGATTTTACCTCTGAGGGACAACTGAAGAGAGCCCGTCATCTGCTCTGGTGCTCCAAATTGGTCTGCCAGCGTCATGGGCATCTGGCAAAGGCAGGCTGGCTACATCTGGAGGGGCTTCTGCTATCTCTTTAGCTCTATCATGGCTAAGTCAGTCTGAGTCTCACTAGCCCTGACACAAGCCTAATTAAACCCAATTAGACAAATCCCCCGGACTCCCATATAATCTTCTGGACTGCAGAAGAAGGGGAAAGGCGGAAAAAAGAGAGCCAACTTGGCAGGCGAAGGAGCAGTATGTCCCCCCCTTTGAACAAAGTGAAGGGGAAGCTTCTAATGTATCAAACACATGGATTAGCGGTGAGCTGGTGAGTAGGAGCAGTGGGGAGATGTGGTTTCATGCTTTTCTCGAGGCTGATTTGGCCTCAAACCGGAGTTAGTCTTGCAGGAGGCCCAAAATCCACCCATCCCTGTGCAAATTGACATCTGTATGAAGATAAGTAAATACACGATAACCCAGTCCTGGAGAATTTATTTGGCTCAAATAGGCCAGGTGCTGAGAGTAGTTTTCCACATTTATGAAAAGGGAGGTCCTTTATTAAGAAAACAGGCTTGATATTTGAGTGCTGCAGATTTCGCATTAGGGAACCAGCTTTCTCCACACCGAAACTGTTTAGGAACTAAGGACCGACGTGGACAGCAGTTGGTGCTGCGAGCCCTCTCTTTGAGAAGAACCTAATCCTATTGCTCTTGTGAAGTCCTGCAGAACTTTGCTGGAGATGAGCTGAGCCCCAGCGTACGCTGCCTCCATCGAAATCGATGACGAAGAACAAAAGTTGAGCGAATCCATCTGTCACTTCCTTTCTCTTGCACATGGCCTTTTGTGTTGCCAATCTCTCTCAACTCTAATGTTACAAAAGGCTGCAATATTTTCATACAGAGGGAAGATAATCTTGCACTTGACTCCTAATATCAAGTCATTTTAACAGGAGCACTTGGGCCATGAATAATGCACGGGTATTCAAGCTCCACTCTGGCCCGAAAGGAAGTGCTCGCTCCCAGCCTCAGTCACAGGATATCAGCAGCTTATTCATAATTCAGTAGGCTGGAGCACTTGCCGCTGGCCGATGGGCCTCTTGAAGAGCCTCTTTTGATTTCCTTCCCACACTTTTCACCCGTGCCCGCTCGCACGTGGATCCTCGGGATCACGTGACTCGCGAATCACAGATGTCTTCATCAAATCCCTATGAGCTTTTCAGAGGATTGTGGGAATTTACTGTGCATGGGCATTTCTGTCGGGGGGAGGGTGGATGGTGGTGGTGGGACTGAAGTGCTGATGATATATACCATCGCAGCTATTGTTAATCCACTCTGCCCTACTCATGGAAAGAAGAATCATTTTAAAGTGTCATCTGTCATGATGCTATGGGCCTTTCCATTCACAATACCACTGTGGCTTTACTTGTCCTGTGTTTTTTTTTTTTTTTTTTTTTTTTTTTGCAGGTGGAAAATTTAGCGTTCGCCAAAATGCAAATGCAGGGTTTTTCTTCTGCCTTTTAAAAATGTTCATTTGAAGTTTATATCCCGCTGGGACTGTGCGACGCTGCGTTTTGCATGTGTTTCCAACCTTCCTTTGCAGTCACCCTGCGAGGTGACCTACTTGTCTCGGCTCTGCTCCGTGCTGTGTAATTGCACAGGCCTCGTGCGCTAAGGAGTGCGCCTCTACACGTATTGGCCTGCATGAGTAGGACACCGGCCCGCTGGGATGTAACTGGATTCTGACACAGGCATTTGTCAAAAGCCTCTTCCTGCCGTATCATTTGCAGAGCAATGGATCTGCCCTGGCTTCCATCCAAAGCAGTGACTCATTGGTTTCTTGTGGCTTGGAGGACAAACACATGACCAGGTGATCCCTGCGGAGCTGGGCTGTGATGTAATGCTTTTGTGGGCCCTGGACATCCTGTTTAAGAATGATGCAAAGATAGAATTGTAGATGTAACTGTATACAGGCTATGTAATATCTGTTGGAGCTGACGTTTCTATGGATTGGTTGAAGATGGGGCATACTGAAGTATGAATGCAATTCAGCGTACTATTGCACACCAGGAAAATCAACTCTGCTGTCCGGAAAAACTTTGGATACGTCTTAATGTGTGGATGGTGGAATGAATCAACGAAACTTAGCATTTTCCATATAATCTAGATTTGCTGAAATCATGTTGTTATAATGTTTAATAGCAGTCAAGCATCAAATCAGATCAGTCAGTCAAAGAAAAAAAAAAATGGGTCAAAATTTGGTGCTCACAGGTCCAGAGAGCTTGAGGTTTGGATGGCCTGGTTTGAGCTTTTGCATTCCCACATCTCTCTCCAGTTGCATGTTACTGAACAGACCCAGGAGGAACTGCCCCCTTTCAGAGGCTGCTGGAGGAAACTGTCAGATGGTTCAACATTTTGCAAAAGGGGAGCTGACAGTACAGATTACCAGACGCCAGAAGGTTTTTTTTTTTTCACCTTGGTGAGAGCAGGCCCTTATTCTACTTTTCATTATGGTTCATTTATAATACACTCCAGGGTGGACAATTTGCGCACAATTTTGAGAGCCTCTGTTAACTTCTTTCATCAGTTTATCAGCTGTTTTTGCCACACGCCTGCCAGTAGTTGGGTGTTTTTTTTTCAATGATAGACCATTCAAGAAATACAGAAACACAACTTTGAATCTTATGACTCACTCACACCAACAGCACTTGTCATATCCAATAAAATGTACTTAAATCCTCTGTCTTGGTCACGCTCTCTCAATATCCAGTCCATATCTCAGTTTTCCGAATCCTTAAAAACCTTTAAGCCAGTCCCTTCCTGTTCATTTACACTGACTGTGAAACAAACAGTCACCTGTCCTATTTCAAGGTAAAGGCTTGCATCCTAATTGGTATCCCTAACTAAGTGCGTTAGCACGCTGTCGAACTCTCAGGCAAACATGTTTGTGGATAAGTGCCTGTGTGAAACTGCAATAATGTGGAATTGTGAGAACGGCAGCAGGGTCTGTCCTCCGGTGTGACTCTGTGTATCAGGGCACACGAGCGCGTGTGTCTTCAGCAGCTGTCACAAAGGAGGTGATCTTTTGAAATCTGACCTGAGGGAATGTTTAATTAGGATCTTTACACGTTCCAGGCTGACTTGTACTGACACACTCTGACATTGGCTTTCCACAGCGTGCCAAAGGAACAGCGAGCACCTAAACCGCACACGCTCTAAACCGCGCTGGCAGACTGACACGCCGTGGAGATGGCGCTCACGTTCTCGTGTTTTAGCGGTTTGATGCATGTTAGCACACACCATAGGACAGGAATAAAATACTTCTGTCTCATTGCAGATCATTTTAGACAAGGTTTAATTTCTCCAACGTTGTCTACATTACAAGACTCGCATACAATGTAGAAAATGCAGGGAAATTGAAATAAATAAATACTTTTTTAAAAAAATGTCTGCTTACTGTGCTGGAGCCGATGCTGCTCGTATTTCTCTACAGTTAACCCACTTTGATGCAGTTAAATATCGGAAATTGGCCTTTGTTGGCTTCAGAACACAAGACTTCGACACGAGTCTTTTCATCCCTCACAGCATAAACAAGCCCCATTATACAGTCTTGATTTCCACCCACCATCAGGCAGCACTGGTCCCAATAACAGCACTCTTAGCCTGGCTAAGGTAGGCATTAGGGCTGATGTGGGCTGAGCTGCCTGTAGTTCAGCTGGCCTGAGGCAGAAACAAAGACCATTAGGCCTGATTGCACTCTCCACTGCACTACAGTGGACATTAGTCGATGAGCTGGTTATTTATATGTTGGTCAAGTGGCGGCTTGTTGATAACAATGGCCTTTTTTTGCCCCACAGGGAGGGAAAGAAGAGTAAGAAAATGACGAGTCATGGTGCGACCGAATGGGGCGGCTTTGGAGGCACTCGACATCGGTAGAATTTACGGCTGCATTCCGTCGTATATAGATGGGGAAGTGCTGGCCACGAGTAGCTAAGTTAACTAGGCCCAAGCAATCATGGCAAAATGTAGGGATCAGGCTGGCAAGATCGCACGTTCTCCAGTGTGGAAGATGTAGGGCCTCAAACATCTTAGAGACGTTTGCAATCAGAACATGCAAAACTAGATAAGTTTCTGTAATCAGTAAATCTCTTGCATGTTGACAGATGGTCACTGTTGTTTTATTCTTATTTTTTTTTTACTTTCCAAGTAAGACTTTCCCTGTTTCTATATGCTTTCAATCAGCCATACAAAGCAGGATAGTGAATTCCAAATTCCTAGCATAAATGTTTGTGTTGTTGATTTAATTGTAATGCTAATTTGGGTGATTGAAGTGATTAAACATTTAAAACTAGGCTTTGAGGAGAGGCATGCAGTTACCAAGGAGACCCTTGTATGAGAACACTTCCATGTCAGTCACAATAAACCTTCAGCTTGCTAGAGAAAAAGTTTTGATCCTCTGACTGCCTGCAAGGAGTTACTAGCTGCTTGTGAGTAGGTGGTAAAGGCAGGTACATACATAGTTTATGAAGATGAACAATTCTACAAGCCCCAAGAATATGTACGGTGCCATAACTTATCCTGGCCTATAGGGCAGTGCTTTGTTTAACACGCCTATAGGGCAGTGTATCGTTTAACAGGCCTATAGGGTAGTGCATCGTTTGATCCAGAGCTGTGAGTGTGAGTGCTACCCACTGACCGCTTCAATCGAAGCGGCTCCTCACCGCCGGTTCACGTGTGACGGCCATGTGAGTTCTCTGCTGAATGCTGGGAAGTGACAGGCGAATGGAATAACAAGTGAGGTGAGGGGGGAGGGTGGAGGCACTGCGGTTCTTTATTTATCAATAAATAAAGGGGTTGGGGGTGGGTGGCCAGGGCGACCAAAGGGGCGAGTCCAGGTCTCGTCCTCTTGTGCGAGGTAATTGCAGCCTAATTGCGTTGTGCTTGTCATGGCGAGGAGTGTGCGGATCTGAGGACAGAAGTCCTCGCCGGGCACCCAGGGGTGAGCCTAATGGTCCCCTCTCATCTGTGCCATGCGCCCTGGTGCCAGGGTTCAACCTGACCCCTGCTCATATAACACGTGCCACTGATGTCCTGTGCAGAAGAAAAGCGCGTGGGGAGTAGTGTGATGTGACTGAAATAACCTGGACGAGGAGATTAAACTGACATTGTCACAAACGGTCACTGATTATACACTGGATCACCTTAAAAAAATCACATTGTCAATGATAGGTGCATAAAATGGAAGGGAAATACGACTATCTGGCAAGAAACCCATCTTAAACATGAAACTGGCTTTGGACTTTTATTATGGTGAACAAAAAAAAAAAAAGCAAAAATATGGTACAATGTTTCATTTTTATGTTATTCTATGCACCCTAGTAGATATTTCCTAATCATATGTCTTTATGCTACATGGGCAAAACCAAAATCTTTTCCCTTCTATAATCTTAGCAGTGGAAACCACAGAGGCTTGAGACACAGGCCATGGTCTTTGTCATCGTATGCGAACATGTGGAAATTGATTTAACAATGTCTCGTTATGTTCCTGACCAAAAGAGAGGAGCCTTCAGGATATGCCGGCATCTTGGAGAAGATTACCCCTGTTCTGTCAGCGGCGTGGAAATGTGGAGAGAAAAGGTCCTTAAAAACATCTTTCTCTCACATGGACACGAGGCGCAATTATCTCTTCCGCGGCTTCAGCCAAGATCTAGCCGTCATGTCGAGCAGGGAGCGTCGCACTGTGGGCGGCACGCCACCGGAAGGTCAGAGAGCCCATCTTGAAGCCAGATCTCTCCGTTTCTCCATGTGTTCCTTGGCAAACGCTGAGGCTGGAAGGCTGGAATAGACGCTTTACTGAGGGATGAATTCGTTACCTACGACAGCGTTGGAGCGGCCGGGGCTGAACGAGATGTGCTTCCCTTAATTTGCTTTTGTATCCTTCATGGGCATCGTAACACACATCCACCCTGAGGTTTCCTATTGTAGATTACGAATGTGGTACTCATTTGATTGTTATGACACGCCAACACAAGCAAGTCAAAGCCATTACTAACACATCTGAGTATTAATGTGAGTTTACTTGGTAACGTGATATATTAAACTTAACATCTCATTCCATTGTCAAAAAATGGCTGTGGCCGGCAGTGGGGTTTTTTATCTGTTTCAGTTTGCTCTGTTCCACTCTAACCCCTTTCTTTATGGTCTTTTGAAACATTAGTGCACAATTATACAATGAAGTCATGCTAAGCCAGTAATATAATGTAGATTTCAGTGCTAAACATAAACATATTATAGTGCCAGTCTCACTGTAGAGGCAAGGAGGCGCAAAGAACGTCATCATTCATTTGGGAGACTTAACTAAGTATTAGAGCTGGATTTGGGGAGTTGTAATCCACAGGGATGAACAATCCCCCACGTGTACATAATACCTGCACGTAAGAACCATCTGTCTGCATGCTCAAATCCCAGTAGTGTTGACCCAGGCTGGTGGTGCAACGCTGATGATGTGGAACCCAATGTGAGTCCGTGGGATCTAAACGCCGCCGTCATGGTGATGCATGGCACTGTATTAAGGTGGTTATATCCGCACGGAATAACATCTAGCACCGCACAGTTAGATCTTCCCCGCAAGATCTGCAAATAAGGAATAGTGTTTTGTGGAACAGCTAGGTGGGTTTCATGGACAGGAGCCCAAAACAAGCCGCTGGTCGGGACGGACTTCTCTGTTGGTTTCTTTAGCTCTTTCCGTTACCGCTCCTCTTCTTTCCTGACTCTCCTCCAAAGGTCTCCCTCCTCCACTGTGACCAAAGTCAAACAAACTGGTGCCATTTGTTTGGAGATGTTTGTCATCCTGAGTCACTGATTGCACATCTTCAGCCATGACGATGAAGATGATTACAACTCTGGGGCTCCTCAGGGGAACGGTGTCGCGAGCAAGACGCTGTGCTAGTCCACGTCGTGATGCTCGCCGTCTCCTCCCCTGTCACCCCCGTTGGGCTCGATGGAGCCCCTGCGTGCCGATTGTCAGGGCGGACACTGAAATGACACAGGGGCCTTCTCCCGCTTCCCCAACCCCTGCAGGTTCAGGACAGGCTCCACAGGTTCTGTATTGTTTGCTTCCCGGATCTGACATGCACCTCCTTGAGACTGCAGGTCCCCCAGGGACAGACGCACAGCAGATAATACCTACATCTCAATTCCTTCTAGGCTAATAACACAGCCACTCTGCAGCTCTGGAAGCAGGGGATCACAGCCAGGAAGTGCTGAAGTATGTCTGTGTGAAGTATGGTTCAGTTATTAGCAGGGGAGGGAAGTATTTAATTGGACTGTAACACTGGTGTTTCTCTGGAAGACACAGGAAACACTGTATATGCCAAAACTTTGGAAATGATCACATTCATCATTTTAAAGGTTAACTCTTGCTTTTTGTCCTCGTGCGATCAAAGACTCTTCCACTGCACAGTGAAACCATGTTGTGGAGAACCAGACACAACAATCGGGCTCATCTCTCATCTCTGAAGAGTCAACCAGGATCCTCAGTCAGGCTCATCTCTGAAGAGTCAACCAGGATCCTCAGTCAGGCTCATCTCTGAAGAGTCAACCAGGATCCTCAGTCAGGCTCATCTCTGAAGAGTCAACAGGATCCACGAATCCCCCCTTTGTGCTACATCTAGAGTTTCATAATAGTAACGATTTTGAATACATATAAGGAAATGACTTACACATGAATTATGACAAGGAATATAAAATAATATAAATACTGAATAAAATGAATAAATACTTTAAACAAATGTAATCATGATCTTAAGCCACTAGAAAATCTTGAGATATTTAATTAACCCCAGAATTATTCCTTTACACGCTCATGAATATTTAATCAATCAAGCAAGTCAGATGTATGGGAGGAGATACATAATGTGTTCGCTCATGCTAATGTGACCTACTATTGATTAAAGATTAATTAAAGCCTTTTCTAGACTTAATGTTTACAGAAACTGTAGGTGGAGGCAAATGACTTAAGTTTTGTGTATCCATAACAAATATAAAGATCATTCTTTCTTTCTTTTTTTAAACAAATTCAAAGTAAAAAAAAAATAAAAAAATAAAAAAATCTGTGATTGGCTGAGGCCTAGCTAGCTCAACCAATCATTTTACAAATTTGGGCTTGCACAGAGGAACTCCGGTGGAGCAGGACCAAAAACATTCCACTGTTTACTTTTGTACACATTCTCACAGCAGAGTGGCCATTTTCCCTGTGACCTAAAATGTTTTCTTTTTCTCGTTTTTTTTTTTCCCCCACAGTAGTGAGGGGCAGAGGGTCATACTCCGAGGTAATGCTTTCATCATGTGCTCAGAAGAACTACATTTTCCCATGTAAGTGCTCAGAAGTTTAAAAGGTCACAGCAGAGTTTTACACACAGGGCTCAAGAAATGCCATCTAAGCAATTCAGAATCAGAATTACTTTATTAATCTCCAAGGGAAAATTCAGCAAGCAAAGGACTAAAATGGTTTGTCACTGGAATCCTCTAAACAAATAATAAACACATCAATGGATGCTCCACCATAAACAGTGCTATATGTCTGAACATTCAATACCACATTCCTAAAGAGCGAATTAGGATGCTGGTTTCCTTGGATCGCCTGTTTTTAGAAATACTTATGTATTGTGCGGATGTTTCTTTAGATGGACAACACTTTTCATCTCAGTAATTGTTATTTAATAAAACTGAAATTGAGATATTATATTCTGTTAGCAATATGACATAATAACAAGGACACATGGTATACCTGTAAGAATTTGTATTATCAAAAACTCCAGGTTCAAGCAAGACAATATCTACTACTAATAAAAATTTTGACATCTAGGATTGCATACACACTATCATTGCCCTCTTTTCTTTTCGTGTCTGAAATGTCAGGTTACATCTTTCATGGAGAACCTGTCATCCGCGATTTTACAGCAAAAAAAAAAAAAAAAAGATAATAAATAAATAAAACGAAACACGTGGCCTTAAGATATTCTGACTCAAGACGGTGAATCACTCCCTTTTTTCCAGGACAGCCAAATTATGCGCTAATCGTGTTCGAAGATTAGCCTGATGCATTTTCCCTTCCTTTGCGCGCGCAATGTTACTTAGTCACTTTAGCCTGTCAGAGCACATTTCCGTTTGTAACCAGCGGACCCCTGTTAATCCATCACTACGGGCACATTTTCGAGCCTCTTCACCTACAAAAAGGCCCGGCCATCCATCATCATTTCACTGCTGGAAATGGGGCCTACTTACCTCTAAAGGTTAGCAAATGCAATGTCAAGTTGATTTAATTGCGACTCTCGCTGTCAACCTTGTGACTCTAACCGATATAAAATGGGCTTCGTCCTCTCGCTTTGTCGGTGTTGCCTGCACAGGCCATACACTTTCCAAGTACCTTCCACCTTAAGTACAGGGCTTTCTATTTACTACCGTTCTGTTTAACTTGTTTCCATTGCGAGTTTGTGTGTTTGGACGACGGCAGGCATTTTATCTTGTTAAAACATTTTGCAGTCCGGGGCTCCAGACTAATATTGCAGTTACAGAATTTGCATAATCTGTGACGTTCTGTAATTCCGCCGCACACTTCACAGCGGTGCACGCGCTGGAAGGACGCTGACAACTTGGCGTAAATTTGGTAAAATTTGGTGAGTTTAATTTCCACATTTTCCTTCAAATTTGTTATAATTAAATCTTATACAGATGTAGCTAAAAGCTTTAATTAGCAAAGAAAAAAGTGAAAAAAAGACATTGCGAAGACATTAGTGATTGGGGGCTGCGACGCGGTGTTTTGATCTGCTTATCGGGTTTATGTCCTGACACTTACGTTTCGCAGGGATGGCAGTCTATTCATCCTCCCACCGGAGCCTCACGCCGCCCACCTCTTGAGTCTGACTCACCTAGCTTCACAGCTCGCAAGCCTCATGCCACATCGCTGCTGGTTGAGAGATACAAGCGTGATCGTTCGTGCGCTCGCGTGTGCGCGCGCGGGCGTGGGCGGCGCAACCTTATGGCTCCTTTCAACCAAACAGTATGACAGGGAAGGGACCGAAAAACAGCTCTTCGGGTGTTAAAAAGACCAAAAGGAAGAGATTATCAAGTCTTCTGTTCTTAAGAATGTTGGCTCCGTTGCCTCATCTCCGAGAAACTAATGCTATTAGACGCAAACATGACGAGAACAGTGGGCAGGACTGAGGAACAGCCAGAGAAGGGTGGAACTAACCTCTCAGAAAATAAAGAGCTGCTTGACTGAGGGATTTTGTTTTTTGTTAAGGAATTTCAGTGTTGGGCATTTTTAGTTTAGATATGGTTTATAAAAACATCACTCTTTGGTGATGAATTGTGGTGTAATTATATATA
>JAOYMR010000005.1:5833684-5850467 GCA_025802075.1 Tenebrosternarchus preto
ACTCTTCAGCCTACAAGCTCACTCTTCAGCCTACATGTTCATTCTTCATCCTACAAATTCACTCTTCAGTCTACAAGTTCACTCTTCAGTCTACAAGTTCACTCTTCATCCTACAAGTTCATTCTTCATCCTACAAGTTCATTCTTCAGCCTACAAGTTCATTCTTCAGCCTACAAGTTCCCTCTTCAGCCTACAAGTTCATTCTTCAGCCTACAAGTTCAAGCTGGTGCTTCATATTCTGAAGTCTGTTTCAAGCCTCTGTTTTATCTGTTTTCATTTTTCAAAATAAAAGTTTTGCCTGATTTCGCAACACTTGCATCTCTTTCCTGTGTCAATATGTCACGCATACACTGTTGGCAGAAGAAACTAATAAATACCATTTTATGATAAAAGACCGAAGCCTAACTAACTAATTAACTAATGATAAGAAGTAATTAGCAGTTGTATAACTTCATCTATAAACGTTTGTAGGTGAGTGCTTAACAAAAGAGTGAAAAAAGCTAGCAGGTCATCAGAGAGTGAACAAAGGTCATTGTGCAGTTATGATTTGTGTTGGTTTTCCACCGATAACCAAATGGCACTTCCTTTTTTAGCAAAAGCCACTTTACCAATAACAGGAACTTCCTGCACCACAAGCCGTAACTGGAACTCCCTGGAACAATTACTCGTTCCAGCCTGTGGCTTTTCCTACCTTATCTGCTGAAGTTGGACGCAGGTTGTGTTTGACACAGAGTTCAGATGGATCGGGCCCTGTGTCTTTTCAAGTGGACTCCTTGAATTTGCAGTGTATTGGGTAGCGATGACACTGGTGGGGGGGGGGGAGTATGTGAGTGTCAGGGTCGGTGCCCCTGTACTGATGCTGCTGCTGTGGTCAGATCTGTTGGCTCTGACAGTGTTTGGGGACATAATGACAGTGTGTGAGGGGAAGGCGTCACACTTGATGAGACTGCCAGTCTGGGTAAGAGCCCACAGTTTGCCTGGCTCGGACCCATTTGACCTAGTTTAGACCACTGTGTGTGTGTGTGTGTGTGTGTGTGTATCCACATCAATGCAAGCCAGCTGCTGACCATCTCTGACTTTTGTCACCAGTTTCCACCCGGTACCAGCCATAATGTTATCTTCTCTGAGGCATAAGATGAGCCCTGCTAGCAAACAGCGGGGTCACACAACAGAGAGAAGGAGAGGGAGGAAGATCGGTTCCCCCAAAGCCCTTCTGCTGCTGCGGTGCGGAGGAGAGAGCAAGATGAGGGAGAGGAAGAGGGAGCGTTACAGTCAGGGTGGACAGATGGAGAGCTCATGAGAGGTTCTCTATGGAGCGAATGCAGAAAAAAAAAAAGAAAAACATGTCTTCACAGTATCTAAGAAAGGTGCCAAGATGATTAAACATAACAATGCATTGTTATGGTCCTGTATGGAGGAAGGGGCAAACACACTGCAGAGGCACCTGCAAAATCAGACCCTGGTAAACAAATATATGAAATGTCAAGAAATCTAATTAAAGGTAAGACAAACAAACACACTTCATTCTGAGATCCATTATCTAGGCTTATTATTTATATATACCGCATAAGCACAAAACCCTAAAACCCATTTTTATTCCCATGCTTCTGTGCTGCATAATGAAAAAAAAAATAAATAATTTTTTTTTGATGTTTCGCAAACTCAGTCTGTTCATAAGCTTCGAAGTATCTCACATTTGCACAGTATCCGAAGGGTGGAGGTAGATAAGATGGGGTTGTAACAACACCTAGATTGTACCAAGGAAACCTTTTTTCATCCTGTCTCCATTACCCCCCCCTTTATCTCTCTCATTCCCTCTCTCTCTCTTTCTCTCTCTCTCTCTCTGTAAGTCTCTTCCTCACAGGTAAGGATGAAAACTGCCTGCATGTCTTCTGCTGACCTATTTAGGTAATTGCACTCTTCATTAAAAAACTCCAGTCTGAAAGAGAAATTACACTTCCCTGGCAGTATCTAGGTAACATAATCTCCCTCTGGCGAGCTAATTGCATGGCGTGATAACCTCATAGGCCGGGTCTGTTTAATTTTTCATCTCTTTTCAAATAATTATGGATCAGAGGAGAGAAGTATTGATTTGATTCATTAACTTCTTTGCTCTGCGCCAAGGTTAATGATTACATGTATCCCAATTATACAGTAAAGATTCACCAGGCTATTTGCTTTGACTGGCTTCCACTTATTATTGGCAAAGGTTGTGTTGAAACAAATGCCCAAATTGGGCAGTGAATAAGTGTTTTATTTTACCATCCCTGAGCCTGTAATTGAGAAATAAAATGAATATATTCTGAATAAACGTAGAGGTCTGTGTGAGATGAAAAGCACAAGGAGGGTGGGGTTCATGACAAAAGCGAAGGAGGAGCCCGCACGCCGTCGCCGCGGGAACGTCTGAGTGCGGTCGCGCTGGAAGAAGCGAGCGGCGACGCGAAGGCTCTCGCTCTGCGAGGCGCGAGGTAACAGGACCGAACTGTCGACTCCGCGGTTCTCGAGTCCCGCGAGGGCAAAAGAGAGCGCGGGCCGCCCGCCGAGCCGGGTCTGGAACGTTCCGCGGCATTTAGCGGCGGAGACGAGTGACAACTCCATCTTGCGCAGTCGCCTGTGCCGTCAGCATCGCTGAGAGCGTCTGTCAGGCGCTTTTATACTGCGGGACGTGTAGCAGCAGGCTGCTCCAGGGGTGGTTTTAAGCAGAGACATAAGTACATTAAAATGACTGTAATGTCTAAATGATTTCCTCTATTAAGTTCACCACTCCTGTTCTTCTAGAATGATTTTGCTTGTTTCCGTAGCGATTGCCGGGGAGGTGGAGCAAGGCTAGAGGCTCCTTATTATTGCAGATCCTGGAATGAATTACTCTCCTCTCTGGTAATGTTGGAGAAGGCAAAAAACATCATTAAAGGCTGGAAAAACAGAGGCAAAGTCAATTTGCTGGTTGTTTATGTAAGTGGAGGCCCCACTCTCTCTCTCTCTCTCTCTCTCTCTCTCTCTCTCTCTCTCTGTCCTGTTTCTCTCTCCCTCTCTCACTTGTCTCGCAGTTGCAATGTCTTCTTGTAGACCCTATCAGGACGAATGGGCCAAACATTGTGTTGTAACATATTGTGCCTGTTATGCAAGATTTAGATCTTCCTCTATTTTTCTTTGCTTTTTTTATTTTTTTAAAATTTTCTCAGATCTCGCAATTTAATGAATGGTCATTTCAGGTCAAATTCACGGCTCTGAATTCCGCGCCATTCAGAGACACATAAATAAGAATTGGTAGTCATTTATAGAACATGTGCACAATTAGGGCCCTGGTCTCACTGGTGCTGGTCATGAGGAAGCGCACTATACCACGGGGGGGAAGGGGGGCTAACAGTGATGCAATGGAACAGCAATGCTCTACGCTTGGGGAAGTCCGGCAGCGTTTGGCTCTCCTCCGCCCTTCTCTCCCCACACGCTCGAGGCTCGGGCGGGTGAGTTGTTCCATGCCCGTGCGCCTGGAGAACCTCACGTGCTGCAGGACGCTTGAACGGAGTGTCACTGGGCCCTCACAATAATGCGTGCGGACACCTTTGACGGTGGTCCGCCTTCTCTCCCCCCCCGCTCAACCGACAATGGAAAACCGTGCAGGGCTCGGCTTTCCAGAGGAGCCGGGCGGCCTCGGGGGCGTCCGCGGCCGTCTCGGGTTGCCGTTCGCCGTCCGTCTGCTGGGAGAGAGTGCAGACAGGCTTGGGTTGTTTCATCGCTCTGGGTTTCCATTCGGACTGTGTGGTGCTGCCAATGTATTGCAGGTAACAGTGGTGAATGCTGGTCTCTGGAGTCTAGATTTAGGATTTCTTCCCATCTGTCTATCAATCAGACCCTTAATGCGAGAAAAAAGGGGGCGGGAGGAGAGGAGGGGGGGGCGTGTCTTTTATTCAGAATGTTGCTTTTACGCTCTTTCTGTTTTATGCCTTTTACCGCTCCATTGGCCCGAAGCTCCAGGGGCCGCTCCCCGTAGAGCGATTGGGAGCTGTTGACATTGCGAGGGGAAAAAAAAAAACAAAAAAAAAAACCTTGGGAGTTTAACAAGTGTTTAAAGAGTGTGGGTAGGTCTGCAGCCGATGACTCTGAATGTTTGGAGTGTTAACAACTCTCGGGATGCTGAGAGACCTGAGAAGCAGAGGCCTTGTTTATTTTCACAGGTACAGAGGGGGCCGGAACAGGCCCGAGCCCGGCCCAACTCGGCTCAGCAGGGATGGGGAACCAACCGAAGCCAGGTTCTCTGACTCGCACCCCAATTCAGACATTTATTGAGAAAGCATCAAGACGTATTGGGATAAGTGCCAGGTTCACACGCTATATAAAGCCTGCAAGTATTACTGAGCAACGTGTAAAATTATGGTTCAAACACATTAATATTAATATTTTTTTACACACTTAAAAAGAGAAATAGCAGAGCGTAGCATAGCCCTGCTAAGTGGCTACGCTAAAACTGTTGGGTACGTATGTTCTTGCGATCTACAGTTTTGGTCCTGGTGATCGATTGACTTCAGGAGTTTAGTTTCAACATTCCACATTTCAACATGCTTCTTGTAGATTCTGTGAATGACGTGTTTTGTGAAAGACCTTTCCAATATGGTCACTTATCAAATACGCACCTCCTGCTTTGCCCTTTTAAATGTAGAATGAATTCATTTAGGGTACACTGAACAATGCCTTCTGTGGCAAATGAACTCAAAAACACATAATATATCCTTGAAAATAAAGAGGAAAAAAAATAAGTGAGCTTGTTAATTCTAAACAATAATGTTACATTAGTTTGTAGTTTTATTACAGTACAGATTCAAGCTCTTAACTGAGGTAGTTGGTAAAAGGGATGTTCTGCCATGCAGTCATGAACGGAAAGTGCAGGTCTGAAACACGAGGCTGTGTTCCTCTGCAAAAAGAAATTTTATGGCAAGATACTATCGCCCATATGTCTTCAACAGTATAGACGAGATACTACCATCCATATGTCTTTAACAGTTTTCCCCGAACATTGCCCCCCCCCCATTATGTTGTTTCAGAGTTTCAGATTATGTTAAATTAGAGCTAATACTAAAAGCTAAACTTGGTGTTTCACTCACTAGATTCCACATATTCCAAAATTAGATTCCTAATTTTAAACCTTCTTAGAATTGCTATGAATTGTGGGAATTTGTAAATTATTAATTTGTAAATATTCATAATATTGTTTGCTGCCAGTCTCAGGCATGTTTCACACAGCCATACTGGCGATGTTACACCATGGTACTGAAAAGCAGTTCTTCAAGCGAACTGGAACAAACATATACAAAGTTTTCTGAAGTAACTGTTATTTTCAAGTTCATGTAATCAAAAAATGATGGATAGGTGCTTTATGTAAATACTTTACATGTAAAGGATCAAATATACAGGTGCTTGCAGCTGATGTTTAAATCTTGGGCACGGTTAAACTGAAGATCATGTTTCTTAACAAAGGCATACTCTTCATTTGCCCGTATTATTCCCCCCTCCTCACGTCTGCAACCATTCTGATTCATTCGGCAGGCACTGGTGAGTAAACGCCAACGATACCTTCCGTTTTTGTCTGGGCAGCTTCAGAGTGCGAGTCTACAGTTTGTCTGGAGATTGAGGATTGACAGGGGGGCACACAGCAACCCAATGAGTCAAAACCCAGGCTATAGATTGAGTCCTTTTCCGACACTGGCTGACATGGGGAAGTAAAGGGGCTGACTCACATGTGTTCTGAGGAAGAGCGATTGTTTTAGCGGAACAGTTGTAAGCCTTCATCAGTCGGTCAATGGAAAATCCAGCAAAAAAGAGAATAACAACTTGCTTTGCGGTAAACTGGCCGTCTTGACGTTACGTCCATTCACTTTATCATTTGGCTGAGAAATGCTGGTGCTTTTTCAGACTGAAAAATGTCATATATATGTGGTTTTAGTTGTACTACAGTTATAGTGGGAGTACAAATGGGAATTCAAGGAAATAAGACAAAATGTGAAGACACGTCCTCAAAATGTCATGTTCTCCAGTCAGCATGCTGGGCCAGGAAGATACGCACACTATTAGTACGTAGACACTCCATTACATGATATGTTTATATGCGAAGTGCATATAGTTTTTAGCATAGAGAAGTTAGGGCATGGATTTTGTTTGGGTAAAACGTGACATGGGGAAATCTGGGTAAAACCCGAAAGGGATCACAGTAGTGTTTAAAGTCTCTCTCCACCTTTGCTCATGGTAAGTGCCGCTATCGTCGTCGTTCAAAGTGGGGACCTTGTTCGGCGAAGCAAACGACGTCGTCTGCAGTCAAAAATACCCACAAACTCGGAGACGGCGGCGGCGGTGGCGGCGGCGGCGGTGGCACCACGTGCCCGTGCTAAACAAACGTGCCCAATTAGCATTGCTTATGCCAGCTCTTCATTAGAACGATGGTTCCCTGCAGCAGCCTGGGGGAGGGGGAGGGGTGGACATAAACAAACACGGTAAACGCATTGACAATCGCCCACATTTAGTCTGCCTGCTTAATCTATGAAGGTAGAATAACAAATCCTAAAGTGCCACTCCAGTCCTTCTATTATCCAGCAGTCCCTCTTCTCCCTGGGGGCAATTAGGAGCCAGATTTATTAGGCATAATTAAAAGAGTACGGTGCTCCTGTTCTGGCCCAGATATTTAATTTGCTGACTTTAATGAAACAGAAATAATCCAACCTGCTGGCTGCGGGGACCGAGTGGCTATACCTTGTCTGGCAGCTGAGAGTTTCGAGTGATTAAAAAGAATTCATTTTTAATGTGAATGCTGGACAAGGAGCAGTGCGTCTGTAGGAGTTTTAAAAGGCCTCTGCCACATTGAAAATCATATACGCGTGCAGACATGCACACCGTAAAGTATGGTTTTCATGTCTTCCAGATCTCCCATTGTCAAACACTGGGGGTATTCAGTCAATGTCTGGCCTAAGAGGATAAAATCTGTGCACTTGTACAAGTGTGAAATATCGCACGTCCAAAGAATGTCACAGCCAACAGCGATGCTGGAGCTTCCATATGTCTTGCTCATATTCTCTTTGTACTCTAAGACACCTACTCACGTCTTTACATTTTCGCAGAAAAATTACTGTCAGATACATGTGGTAGCGCTCGCGTTTCTTCTTGTTTACGTTTGACATGTTTCGAGCGAATCTTGTTGGCTTTGAAGTGGAATCATTCGTTTTGCAAGATGTGTCACATCGTTGGTGGTAGTGGAGGGGGGGAGGTATGGAAATACGAGGAAGAGTACATTTCTAAACACTAATATCTAAACTAAACAACTTTTGGGTCATGTACCTTAGTTATGCAAATCATTAAAAACAGATTAAATTGCTTTATATTCTGATTGATTCTGATCCTTGGTAGCACTGATCTCAGGGTAGTGAAACGATTACTAATACTGGTTCTTTAATTCGATCTAAGTTGCTGTTGCAATCACATGACTAAAGTCAGTTTTAAACTGCAGGGTTAGGGTTAGAATTAGGATTATGGTTAGGGTTAGGATTAGGATTAGGGTTAGAATTAGGATTATGGTTAGGATTAGCATTATAGTTAGGGTTAGGATTAGGGTTAGGATTAGATATGCCTATTGTTGGAGATTACCTGAATCCAAATGGGATTTTTGTATTGTAACATAGCATTGCAACAGCTGTATGTAATGTTTAACTGTGCAATATTAATGTGCGTCTCAACAGAACAGAAATGAGAAGTAGCTGGCTCGCGCCGAAATGGCTTTCCTGAAAGGGCCACGCACATAAAAAAAACAACTGCACCATGCCACTTTAAAATATCTCCAACCTCTGTGTGAAAGGTGCCTTCATGTACAGAATTTTTATAAATATTTTTTTTGGAGTTGAACTCTTTCATACTGCACCGAGGCGAATTCTCGAAAGTGGCGTTTTCGGCCAGTAAAAGCCTTTCCCCGATGGCACCTATAACCTCTCTACCTCAGCACGTCCTCAGGGGCCAACGTTGACGTGCGCTCCCTGCTCTCCGCCCGTACGAGCGGCCCCTGAACCCTGAACTGACGTGTCCTTCTCGGGCCAGATGTGCACAAGTCTGGCAAGGCGAAAGGGAAAAACTGATCTCTCCTTGCGGTCCGGCCCCGCTCCACGAGTGTGGTGCGTCTGCTCTTCGGCTGTGGTGAGATGCGATCTGTAAACACCGGCTCCAGCCCTCCAGTTTTTTTTTTGTTTTCCTCCAAACCCTTCTAACGCGTGTAATTGTTTCACCACATCAAAGAGAGGTGAGAAGTGAAGAAAATGCAGAGTTTTTTTTGTTGTTTTTTTTTTTATTTTTTTTTTTTATGGTTACCGTACCTTGGTTGCCATGATTGCGGCTGGGTTTTGTCTAATACAGTGACAACAAGGGGAGGACGTAATTATATAATTGCATTTGAGGAACACCTTAATTCCCTGGAGGGCCCTGTGGTCCCATTCTGTCAGGTAGGGTTCACACCCTAAGGTTTCCACACAAGGAGAGAGGATCTGGCACTAAATGGGTTATGTTTTTGAGAGTAATATAATAATGTAATATGATTTTAGACTGATTTATTGATCTAAGTTCTATATTACCCTAACTGGAATCTCTGTGTGTGTGTGCATGTGTGTGTGTGTGTGTGTGTGTGTGTGTACCCGCCTGTGTGGTGTAGCATGTATGATCTCACTTGTTCCTGTGTACAGTCTATGTGTGTGTGGCATGCCATAACTGTCATATCCTAACAATAAAATAAAATAAAAAGATTTTATGCAAAGCACAGCAACAAATTCTATATCTTAAAACCAGCTCCAGTGCTAAATCCATTGTGTTCTCAATAGCATTCAGTCTATTTAATCACTATACATGTAGTACTTTCATAAGCTTTGACTGAATGCTTATTGCGCAATACATTTCCATAAATATCCTGTGGCTGGACAGATATGTTGGAATGTGACGGCCTGCTGACTCTGGTACAGTACTGACCACGCACTGTTCATATACAGGACCTTTTGGAGTTTTCTTATATATATTTTTTGACACAGTTCAAGACATTTTGCGAAACTGGCGGCATGCAGGAAGGCTTTGCGACGGGACCACACCCACCACACTGTCTGCCGGGGACCCTTCCAGTCTCACTTCCTCTCTGGAGGTCTGGGCTTACCGGCCAAGGCGAGCGGTGCTGTGTGCTGATTGGTTCCTCCGCCTGCACTGTTAGTCATGTCAGAACGAGGAAGTAAACAAAACAAAAAAAAAATGCAAAAGCTATGAGATATAATAAATGTAGTCCTTTATTAGTTCATCAAAGGGATACGTTGTTTTTATGGTGTGGAGTACATAATAATACAAAGGATTCTGTTCAGATTAGGAAGATAATATTAGCATTTCTTAGCATTTCTTAAAATTAGCATTTCATATGTGTGTGTGTGTTTGTGAGTTTTTTAAGTATGTGTGCTTATTTGTGTGTTAGTGTTTGTGTAGTAGCCCATGTGCACGCGAGTGTGTGTATGTGCCTGTAATTACAAATCAGATTCCAGGCTTCACAATGCCCTCTGGCTGCTTGTTCTATTAGGCAAGGCTCAGTCATGCGGAGCTTAGCTGGTCTACCTTCTCTTAACCTTAATTTACCAGGATGTAGCATGTCAGAGCCTGGGGACTGATGGAATCTGTCAACTAATTTCCAAACGTCAAGGACATTATTTCCTGTCTTCTGCAGGCAAGTTGAAATGTGTATCCAGTGTAAACTAGTTATCCTTCTTCTGATAGCAGCACAGTGTGTGTAGAGAGTTACACGAGGATCTCGTCTGGACTTCTGAACCAGACGTTCTCAGACACCAAGACCACCGGAGAACCGCTCAGGAGAGACGTTGAGATATTTGGGGAGAACAGAAGTTATGCTGATACCTCAAAGTTAATCCCACGAGGGACTAACTAACTCTGGGTTAGGACACACACAAAACAAGGGAAGGTCGTGAGCACAAAACCATACATATGAAATTCAGCTCCTCCGTTCAAACTGGGGTAACATCTCCCCAAGTACAGATACTGCTGTCATAGGTTTGCTTAGGTACATTAGTGCTACATGGAGTCTCACTTGATGGTTGTTGTAGTGAAATATTGGACCAAACTGAGATCACACATAACAAAACCTGAAAATAAGTAAATCATATCAGGCATTTTGAGCATCTCTAACCAGATGCACTCACTAGTGCAGTAAGACCTTGGCAATATGTACCTTCCCCCAGTATTTTCTGTTTTTCTTTTTTTTTTCCATTTTTTTTTTCCAAAACCAGTCTCTTGAGATTTAGAGATACCCGCAAACCTATGACAGTTGATTACGTGCGCTGGGGTTCGAGGAAGGGATTCGTTAAGGCAGGGTGGTGTGTATGTGTGTGTGTGTGTGTGTGTGTGTACACACGTGTGTATGTGTCTGTGTGTGTGTGTGTGGTCTGGGGTTTCTGCTGCCTCTGTCATGATGGAGAGAGCGGCCTGAGTTAAAAAAAAAAAAGGAAAAAGAGAGAAAGAGAGCGGGATTTTCAGTTCCTCAATTTGGCATCTGCATCTGTCCATTACTGGCAATGAACAAAGCTTGAGCTCTTGCCTGCCTTTCCAACCTCAATAAAGTCACTCGGAAATAAAGAGACATTTCATGAAATCCAGCAATAAACCGACTGTCAGTCAGTGGTGCGCTTATTAACAAAATGAAAAAGCGAAATCTAACAGTAATTAAATCCTTCTAGAGCAAATATGAAAGCACCTTCCAATATAACAGCGTCGAGGCGGTAGTTGAAACTTCATTTCATTCATTATTGTCTTCTAGATGTAAAACAGGTTTTAGTAACAAAGGGTAAAAAACAACAGATGAAGGTTAAGTTGCCGTGATTTGATTACCTCATGTTATTGCGACATCATTTCTCACGGTTTTAAATGTTTTTTTTTTGTAACTTTAACTGTTGTCCATTTACATATCATACGGAGACTCGGATTTCAATCTGCATGTCTGACATATATTATTTCAACTACGTAATACCGCTAGCCTGAACAAAGGAAAGTTTGATACTGAAACAGTTTTGAGCTTTGTCCTAGAGACACTGTGGATGAAGGGTTATGTGTTGCAGAAGCAGGGCGTTTGTTTGGTAATTTAGTACCCAAGCAGGATGTAATGAAAACCTCATGTTAAAAAAAAAAAAAAAAACCTTAAAGAAAGCATGGAAGAAACAAGGATACAAAGAAACTGAATCACGGATTGATTTGCCGTTAAATAAAATGCTAACTTTCAGTGTCGGTACTGCCTTGAAACGAGGAGGAAGGACAAAATAAAATCGATGATTTAAAAACATGGTTAAAAAAAATAAATAAAACAAAAACCAGAAAGAAAACGTGAACATTTGAAGGTGACACCTTGGCAGACCTTTTCCTGAACGTGGATAGATGAGGCTGTTGAACAGGCCGAGGACCTTCTGCAACCAGTGCTTTGTGAAACCCAACCCACGAGGTGCCATGAACTGAAGAGTCAAGGCCTTTGGTATGGTGGTAATAACAGAGCATCATCTCTCTGCTGAGTGCAGAACAATGGGAAGAGTAGATATTGTATGTTTCAGTGGTTTAGTGGTCAGAGGATTGGAGCAGTTGATTATGTGCTGTTGTAGAAAACCAGCTTATCAAGCACAGTGTGGTTAATCTGCATCAACTATACAATGAGAAAACTCTGTCTCTGTCATCAGCACCTCCTCCCTCCTTTGCTCAGACCACAGCCTCCAGACTGTAATGCTTTCAAAGCTTTTCAGGGCGGGGCTGTGCGTGTGTGTTTAACCAGTGGCCACAACCAGAGGGGTGGGGCTGGGCCCTGTGGGTGTGGGAAAAAATGCCACGCCCACCACAGGCACAAGCCCCTAACTGAGGGCAACAGCCCAGACGGGCTGTTCCGGAAGGCTTTCTTGGACCGCAGCGGCAGAGAAGGAAACAGCAGTCCCCTCCCCCCCCCCCCCATCCCAAAAGAGCGAGCGAACAAAGCCTGACCACGGGGGGGGGGACCCTTTATGTTCTACACTGTTCCATTTCTGCTGGTAAGAATAGAATTCTTACACAACGGCCTGTGAGGGAGGTTGAGGCGATAGTCCAGCGTGACGACCGAGCGGGACACGAGGGTAGCCGTGGCAACCAGGTGGAGGATGAGTACTGGCAGTGAAGACGGAAGCTGAAAGGATAAAGGTTTCGTTCTCGACGCAGGCATAAGGCTTTTGTTACTCGTTTTTTGGGGGGGGGGGTTTTGTGCCTAGCGTGAGCCACCGTGACTGATGAAGTCTCATCTTCCCTTGGTCACCCTGGTCAGGCCCGGCACCGGTGCAGTGCAAGACAACACACACACGTACACACACACACACACAGAGGCACAGTCCTGTATGAAAGAGTGGAAAGAGGAAAGGAACAGAGAAAAAGATGGTTCAGAATGTTACTACCGCTGAGGTCATTAATGAGCATTGCTCATGCTGTCATGGCAACCATTAGCACAGTAATGTCACTAATGGCATCGGAGACAGGGCATGTGAATGATGTGAAAATTATTGTCAGATTCAATTAGGATATCCTTCTCCCGCACTCAGCGCCGCTCTGCCTGTAGCCCTCATTGATTATCTATCAAATTAAAGAGGGAGAGCGTAAAAAAAAAAAAGGTGTAAAAATACTGTTCGATCCAAAACACAGTTTCACAACATATTATCGCTTTGTGCGTTAAGGTAAGCTTATCGAATATACAAGCAGGAATTGAGTTTATCAAATGCAAGTAAGAATATCACAGGGGCGCAAGGTCGGATTTGAACGCCGCGCAAAGTTGGCAGCAGGAAGCGCCCCCCCCCCGCGAGTGGCCCTGGGACGTGGCCCCGCCCTGCCAGGGGTCTGCGGGACTGCTCCTGCTGATGGTAAACTCCCAGGGTAAGGAGACAGGCTGTGGCTTCAAGATACAATAAAACATTTTTAAATGAAGCAGGTTTTTTTTTTTTTTTTTTTTTGCATGGAAGGAAACTGTAGCCAGCCATGTTAATGTGTGATGCTGTAAGTGAACTTTTGCTGCATGGTCTGAGCCATTAGAAAAGTCTTAATGTTAATGTCCAGCCAATTTTGGCCCCATTAGGCTTCTGTAGTAGACAGTTGTAGAAATCATCAACTTTTATCTGAGTACTTATTTTGTATTAATGTATTAATGAATTGCTGAATTGCATTTTTTGGAATGACTGCTCTTTTTGGAATATGCTCAAGAAGTCTCATGAAAGATGTATGTTTTTGTCGTCACTGGCTACTCCAGTGATTTACTAATATGTCGAGTTTTGTAGCTGGTATGTAATAGTGTGTTCGGCTGTGTGTTGTTATAGTTGTCACTGTTGTTGTCTTACGTGAACAGATGCTCATTTGAATTTGCCTACCTGCAGAAATGTTCAGAACATACTATATATCCCAATAGACAAGTGTCATTACTGTAGTTTGTAAATCACTTTACATTAACCCTCTATTTCTGTTATCGTTTTATCCACAATCCTGTGTTCACACTGCTGAACTAAATAGGGATTATTCCACAGGCATCGTGCGCCTCAGCACTGCGATGAAATACAACCACGAAATACAACCTTCTGTCTGTGCTGAGGTCAGTATCTTTGCCCATCCTTAATCATTTGTTTTTTAATTTTACGCATTCCATTTCTTCGAAACGTTGTTTCGAGTTCAGATCAGGACCTCTAAATCAACCTTGTACCTTTCAGACCAAAAGTCTTATGTGTGTATGTTAAATAGATCGATCGATAATTCATAGTTGGAGAGATCAGGGCTCGTACCACGTTCTGCGCTCCAGGGCTGAGGCTTTTGAGAAGGATGAAGAGCAAACAGCTAGAAGAACATCCCGTGTCCAGCCCAGGCCCATGCCAGGGCACGTCCAGTCCGCCCGGAGACTGGGAGCGGAGCCAGGCACTGGCCCTCCACCACCGCCTCCGCAGAGGAGGAGCCAGGAGGAGCATTGGGAAGCCTCCAGCCATGGGAAGGGTCCACGTCTGGGTGCGGTGCCTCTCCCTGGACTCCTCGAGCTGGTCTCTGGGTCTGGGAACGGAGCCCTGGAGGTTCGAGGCTTGTCTGGTGGGTGGCGGCAAGCGTGTGGTTAAGAACATTCTTCACAGTCCAGATTAAAACGGGACACATAGACTAGGACAATAGACCAAGCTTGACCATTGTTCGAGAGATAACTATGGGCTTGTGTGTTTGTGGTTTTTGTTACAGTAACGAGGATGATGAGTTTATGCAAAGAAGACTGTTAAATATAAAAAGACCTTTTCTCTCTACTGGTCACACAAGGATGCAATGTTAGGGAATCGATAGCATATGTTCACCAAGTACTAAAGCAGCTTGCAAATTAGCCGGAATGCATGACCACTGGTGTTACTAATGACCAAAAAAACCAATCACAATTATCATGCGAATGCAATTACTTAGCAAAAACTGTACCACAATATTCACCTTCAGAGTCACGGGGGCCCCAAGCACATTTAAGGTCAAAGCGGGAGGCGCAGTGTGGATTCCTGCACATGTCGGAGCGTTGCATTGTGGGGAAAGGGCCGGACCCTCAAATGGCGCATGTAAAATGACCCCAATTACTCCAGACAAGCGTCCACCCCACACAACACGCAGCTCCTTTGCACGAAACGAATTCATTTGAAGTGGGCGCTCGCAAATCGCCGCGATGCCAAAACCAAAATTATACGACCTGCAACAAGTCCATGACTTTTGTGTAGATGGTAAATTCCTTTAATTCTTGTGGAAACATTTGAAGGGTGAGCTTTTTATAAACAGAAGCCAAGGCAGCCGAGCATGGCTGGTGTTCTGTAATTGGTTGTGCAGTGGATAAGGTGATTTCTGTCTAATGACTATAACAAATATTCCAACACTGTCTAACTCTTTTGAAGAAGAAGGAAAAAAAAACAAACAAAAACAAACCAATTTTTTTTTTTTTTTGCCTCGTTCCTTAAACCTCAATTCAAATGGGACCCTTGTCATTGTAAGACAAAATGCCGCAAGGCCAAATTTTTTTTTTTTGTCCGTAAAGCCCGACTATGACATACTGACAGAAGTTCCGAAACTTCGTTTAACTTAGAAACACTATCTGTACTGGTGACCAAAATAAATCAACTCACACAGAAGCAAACGCAACCATATGCACCACTGGCTCTGCTTTCATACCACGTCTCCTGTTGCCACTCACACTGACTGACAGCGGTGACTCATTTGACTTTAGCCATGGCAACGGTATTAGGGATGATAAAAAAAAAAGGATCCATTATAATCTATGCATGTTATTATCCCATTATGTAATACGAACCCGGCCAGCAGCCATAGGAAACATTTAGACCTCGACTGTTTGCTCAATGACTATTTATATCCTTCCTCTTTTCTGAAGGGTTGCCGGCCCCGAGCAGACGGTACATGTCAGCGATGGGACTGAGCAGGTCTGGCCAGGAAGTGCCACCTCTCCAGCTCTGATACTCCTCCCAGAGTAGGTCTCAGGCCTCTCTAACCCAGAAGCTGGGCCCTTTCGACCACTCGGGTGGCGTGGAGCCCTTCACCCAGACAGACGAGGCCCATGTAGGGGACCTTCCCAGGGGGGCGTGAGCTCTTCTTTGGAAGGAGGTGTTGCGGTGGTGGTGGTGGTGGGGGTGGGTGGGGTTTGGTCCAAGGCGGAGCTGCGTTTCATCCTGCTGGGCCACGGCAAATTCCCCAGCTCATCCGAGCAGCCCCACAAGGCCCCTCGTTCAAAGGGAAATTAGTGTTAACTGGGCCGAGGAATATGAGATCCGCGGGTCTGTTGTTAGCTGGGTATTTTAGGCTGTGTTTTTGGGGCTGGCAGTAGTTGCAGGTGCTCTCAGTGTTTTTGCAGCATAAGACTTTTTTTATATAACAGCAGTCATCTCACATCGTCTGAAAGCCGACATAATAAACAGAAGAACACCCAAACAAACAAAAAAACAATAATAAAAGTAGGAAAGAAAAAGTGAGACGTAAAAAAAATCTTGAATGACATTCTCTGAAATATTTCAGTGAGTGAACAGAATGCAGAAACAATGATTAATTTCAAAATATTCTGCATGTATACTGGGTGACCCTGGATGACCCTGGACCTTAGAGCACCAGTGTTTTACACCACAGGCCTTTGAGCCTTGCTGTCACATTTTGCTTCGCAGGTTTTCCTGGCATAAATCAAATCAATCAATAAATAAAAAATAAATCTCTAAAACAATTAACATTGTAAAGCTAATGGCAATCTAAATTGGCTGTCATGAATCAGAGCAGGCGTGTGAAAATATATAAATAATATGATTAAAGTTTGTAGGTTTAAGCGATGTGCTAGTGTTTATGTGCTGGTGTTTATGTGCTAGTGTTTATGTGCTAGTGTTTATGTGCTAGTGTTTATGTACTAGTGTTTATGTGCTGGTGTTTATGTACTAGTGTTTATGTGCCAGTGTTTATGTACTAGTGTCTATGTACTAGTGTTTCTGTGCTGGTGTTTATGTGCTAGTGTTTATGATCTACAGTTAGTGGCAGGCAGGAACACCTGATCTATACTCCATTTACATACTCCTATCTGCATAATGTTTGCTATTCGGTCAGATGCCTTTAAGACTCCTTTAAGACATATCATAGGCCCATAAGACTGATAAATAATTTTCCCAGAGCCAGTGAGCGGGGGGGGGGGGGGGGGGGGGGGGGGGGGGGGGGGGGGGGGGGGGGGGGGGGGGGGGGGGGGGGGGGG
>JAOYMR010000005.1:5850707-5861616 GCA_025802075.1 Tenebrosternarchus preto
TAATCTCCTTTGTCCTCCCCCCCTCCCCAACCCGGATTCCACGTCATGGCCTAGTGGTAGTAATACCCTTCATTCGCCGATATACTGCTACCATCTGCTGCCAGTTTCGGATCACGTAGGTCCGGCCCCCCTGACAGAGTGGGCTCCGCCCCCCATCTCCAAAAAGGCCTTGAAACTCTCCAGGAAACTCTTTCTTGTGATTTTTCGCTGGATTTTTGGTTTGTTTGTTTGTCTTTTGAACGTTTGGTGGCAATCACGTTAAGGAAATCACTGTCACCTGTTGTGGTTCGGCTGACTGGCTCATCTGACGTACACCTCACTAATGACTTTTCATACGGTAAAAAGTCCTGTTCCATTATCCCCCGCTTAAACGCTAACGAATGTCCATTTTCGAGAATATTTTGTCTGCCAGCTTTTTTTTTTTTGCTTTCAGTGCTCTTTTGCGGGAAATGAAATTGGTAATTTATAAGAGAGAAGGAAAATGAGAAAGGCTTTGTGTACATATCCCTCTGGCGAAGCATTTCCATATACCGAGGGGTAATCACAATAATTGTGTAGTGACAGAATATGCTGATTATATGATTATGTATGCATGTAATTGTCATTATTGTTATTTTTAGCTGGAAGTTAATTGCTAATGTAGATCCTGTAATTGGATCAGCATATTGCAACATCGCAAATCTATTAGCTTCTAATAATTGCTGTAAAGTGGGAACAGTACGAGTGGGTGGAAGGTGTTTATTTGTCTCTGTAGCGCAGGGGTGGAAAAAAAAAAAAAAAAAAAAACAGTTGATGTTAATTCTTAAGTATCCAGTGCGGGAGTTTAATTGGAAGAAGTAGCTGAATTTGACAAGTGTGATGTTAACAAAATGCTACTGGGGACTGTTTTATGCTCATATTCTAAAATTTCATGCATTTCCAGGAGGTACATTAGCGAAAGCGTAGTCTGTCTATGCCTGTGCGAACCAATCAACTGCCGTAAAGGCCATAATAACATAGCACTTAATTATCCTTCTCAGAAATCTATTTTGACAAAAGTAAAACTAAAAAGTGATTTTATTCATAATGTAACTCAGTGTTTCCTTATGCTACACTAGATCTTTTAAACCACTTAGATTAGATACTTATCCATGTCATGACATGACCTCACATTAGAACATCACATATTTGAAACCCCCCTCCTCCAAGATGCAATTAAGAATACACTTGTGTTAGCACTGCATATGACAATAGAATAAGACTAAAATGTGTGTGTGTGTATGTGTGTGTGTGTGTGTGTGTGTGTAGGCCTGAAGTCATTGTGACGTGTCTGGAAGATAACACATAGCAAGGGAACCCTGCACTGTATCATTAGACAGGGGGAACCTTTGTTATCAGATGGAGGCGTCAGGGGGATTGGTCTCCCTGTCGCGCATTGGACAGGTCCAAGTCTCAGCGCTGATATAAAAGGCCCATTAAGGGCCTTTTATCGTGCTAGCGTGAGGCTAATTGACAGGGTTTGATAGCAGCCAGTGATTCCTCTCTGTACCCACTGCCACGGGAAATTTGTCTTTATCAGTCATCAGATCCTCAACTAACAACCTGGGGAAATAGGGGGAGGGGTCTCTCTCTCTCTCTCTCTCTCTCTCTCTCTCTCTCTCTCTCTTTATCTGTCTTTCCCATGCTCTCTCTCTCTCTCCTTCTCCTTGTTCAGATGCTCAGCCCTATCTGTTAATTCTATCAGCTCAGTAGGGGAATCCATTACATCAAGTGTGTGTGTGTGTGTGTGTGTGTGTGTGTGTGTGTGTGTGTGTGGGTGGGTGAAAGGGAGGGTGGAGGGAAGAAAGATTGAATGTGTGTGTGTGTGTGTGTGAGAGAGAGAGATATAGAAACAGAAAAAAAAACTGAGAGAAAGCAAGTATGTGTGAGGGAGAGAGAGAGAGAGAAAGAGCAATGGAATATGAGTGTACAAGAGATAGAGAGTCAGAGAGAGAATTTGCATGAAATAATAATCGACCCTCTCCTCTCCTGAGGCTTCTCTCATACCTAATCCAGCATTAACACCTCTAGACAAAGGACAAAGCCATGCTCAGATAGCCAGTCTAGTCTCAGGGCCAAAGCGCAGGGCTGTGTGCCTGTCACCAGGGCCAGTGGATCCACTCCAGTGGGCCTCCTGCCCTTGACGTGTGAAGGAGACGTGCAGTGGGGCATCTGGGCACTTGACTCCTGGAGCAGAGGACTGGTCCAGCATCACCATTACGAGCTGTGCTGCTATCAGCTTAGACAGGAATCGTGCCAAAAACACTGGAAGTGGAGGAATGTGTGTGTGTGATTTGGGTGGGGGGGGGGGTGGTTGTTTGTGTGGAGCAGCACTCAGGTGAATTTATTTCAGGCAAGAGTAAGTATATTGATTGCATTTGACTCATTGCTAATTGTTAAAAGGCTTGTGCAGGTATTTGACGTGCATAGACAGACGCAAACCCAAAATATGCTCAAGGTTATTTATCAGCAATTTAAAAATAAATAAATAGAAATGGCCCTCACAAGACGCCCCCCTTGTGCCCACACTATGTGTGGTCAGTGCTGTTTAGTCCTGAGGTCATAGTATGTATCTTTGCCAAGAAAGGTCCTGACATCACAGCCTGTGGTTGCCAGGGCAGGTCCTGACATCACAGCCTGTGGTTGCCAGGGCAGGTCCTGACATCACAGCCTATGGTTGCCAGGGCAGGTCCTGACATCACAGCCTGTGGTTGCCAGGGCAGGTCTTGAGCTGCCTCAGCGTGGGGTCGAGAGCACGGCTGGAATGAACCTTCAGCAGGTACACCATGTCGCTGGATGCCTAATGATGTTTTCCTTCAGACAGGGTGACAGCGGGGCCAGACAGAGAAGCCTTTACAGTGAGGTACACGCACACACACACACACACACACACACACACACACACACACACACACACAAACACGCACACACATACACACACACACACACACACACACACATTCTTCTTGTTGTTCTCTCTTTGTCTCATTCAATATTCTTCCATCATACACACACACGCACACATTGACACACACACACACACACATACACGCACACGCATATGAATACACACACAATAAATCTGATCAGAGAATGTGGCACTATTATAACACATGCCCTCCAATGTCAGGATGAGCACTGCACACGAACAGACACAAACACATGCGGCTGCAAATCCCAGCAGCTGTACACACGTCTCCGCCGTCAGCCTGCCCTAGTGACACTGCCCTTGGGCTTCTCGGATTGCTTGCACTGACTGTAGACCCTCTGCTGTGACTCACTGCACACCCTCTGGTGGGACTCACTGCAGACCCTCTGCTGAGATTCACTGCTGACCCTCTGCTGGAACTCACTGCAGAGCCTCTGCTGGAGACTTACTTCAGACCCTCCGCTGACATTCACTGCCGACCCTGTGCTGGGACTCACTGCAGACTCTCTGCTGGGACTCACTGCACACCCTAAACGGTGAGTGTGTGCAAGCACTCAGGAGCCACACACATTCACCCGCATTCCACAGAATGAGAGATTCCTATTAATTAAATCATAATTGGGTTTTATATATTTATTTGCTTCCAACGTTTTGGCGGAGGCCAGCCGCCAGATTAGGCCGCGATTTGCATGTAAAATGTACGAGATTCATTAGGTTACCTTGGCAAAGATGAACTCATTTGACTGCCTGCAGGGCACACAGATGGCTCTGTGTGTTTGCTAATTTGCTCCTCATTCAAGGTCGTTAGTTCTATTTGGTGAACTATCAAAAAGTTGATTTGGCCATGGCGAGATATATGTGCGGAACATACTGGAACAATGCCTGCTCAGGCCACGGGGGTCTGCTGTTAGCATCGTTTATTGTCCAAGTGGGGGCTCACTTGGCACTGCGGTCTCTCTGAGACATTTAACTCCAAAATCATGCCAATCTGGTTATCTTAATACCAAACTATGTTATATTCTATTATACTCAATTACATTCAGAGTCCTGTTCAGTAATACAGTGTCCAGTACAGTACAGTGTTTGTGTATTGGAGTGTGCGCATATGTGTGCTGGAGAAAATCTAAACGGAAGTGTTAAAGGTTAGAAACTTACCCCATAGGATGGTTCAGAAAAGAACACCCTTGTTGCTCTCTTCCCTCCAACATTAGGAAATACAGCAGTGAAGTTCTTCTCGTTGGTAGAAGAAACGATTCCCCACACTCGAACCCGTTCTCCCATCCCCAGCTCCACTTCTCCCTTGCACTCTGGCTCTTTCTCTCCCAGGTGGGTCACGCTCAGAAGCTGAATCGTTTCTCTCTCTTTTTTCATTAGACAAAAATGTGCAATTTTAGACCTTTTCTCCCCAAGTCTTTAGAAAGAGCCATTTGTTTTGCTGGAGAGGAAATGAGGTTTGACATAATGGATGTTCACCCCCCCCTCCCCTCCCCCGCACTGCGTAGAGCGCGAACAGGCCTCTCTGAAAACGCGGCCTCTCCACGCCGTGTTTGTTTTAAGGCCTGTGACGCCTCTCCTAACTGGATGTAAATAATCACTGTAATGTTCCCTCCCAATCACTCACTCGCATTTTCCTCTTCCTCCCTGTAAGCCTTTTCCTTCTGCTCCTTGTGCAATATTTTATTTCCAGAGGAGGAAGGCTTGCAGGAGGAAGACTCGCGCCGAGGTTTTAAAAGACGGATAAACTCCTGAGTAAAATCCTGCCTGCCGACTGGATCGGACAGTGCATTTTTCGAGGAAGGTAAAAAAAAAAAAAAAAAACGTAAAAAAAAATCCACTGGCCTGATTTTTGCCAGCTTGACTGCATTCCCTTTTTTTGACAGTCTTGCCTCTACAATGATAGGAAGGTGTAAAATAACAACGGAATAGGGGAACTCTATTAAAATCGAGTGTAAGCCACAAAACAAAACCAAAGCAAGCGAGATTTAACACTTACAGGTCACTCTCCTGTTTTTTTTTTTGTTTTATTTCTGCACTTGACTGCCCATGAAAAGGTCTGCCATTCACTTGACTGCCCATGAAAAGGTCTGCCATTCACTTGACTGCCATTCAAACCTTCTGTTTCTGCACACAAACTGTGTGCAAGTTACGCTAGATACAGTTACGCTATACTGAAGACGGGCGGAGGTTCCAATAAGTTACTCTTTGAAGCTGTGAAGAAAGGCCCACGTTAATTGTGAAGTTCTTCACTCTTAAAATCATTTGCCATTCTATCATTAGTGCCATTCACTTATAAAAAATAATGAGAAAATGCCTTTATCGCTTTTAATTGAAGTCAATTTTCCTTATGGAACAGGCGTAAAACACTAGCCCCTTTACAGTAATGCAGTCTCAATTATTTTAATCCGTTATCTTTCATCATTCACAATGCTTCTTGGTGTCATTTCATAGTGCCTGAGTGTGAGCTCTGTTTGAGAGGGGTGATATGGTCAGGGAGATACCATCTGCCCATGGGGAGGGGGTGGACAAGTCATTTCACACCCTGTCCTCATGGTTTAAGCTGTAATAACAGAATGAAGTGATGGAGCATGAACTATTACTTCCTTTCAAATATCTTCATTGCCAGAGTGGACTGGTGAAGGCGATGGTTCTTTCTTGTCAAGGCATTTTCTTTGTCCACACCGATAAAGTGTCTGAAGTAATTTCCGTCCCTGTTAGTTAACATACATACAGAATCAGTAGGGATGCCGTGATACTTGAAAGTTTCGGAGGCAGGAATAAAGTCTAGCAAACAAAATTGGCTTTCGTCCAACCGAGAGAAGCGATGAGTCATCATTTCGTGGATACAGCAGGAGCTTCATTTAATCTCCTTTATATCTCTGACATAGTTAAAGTGCTCCAGAATCAGGTCATCATAGAAGCATATTGGATTGGTACCTTTTTTTTTTGTTTGTTTCTTTTCAAAGGAAAAAAGTCTGGGACAACACGTCCTTCTCTTAAAGCTTTATATTGATTATGATGAATTGTACGTGGATTTATTTGATGAAACAGATAGTTCCAGGCCCTAAAGCCTATTTATTTGGACTACATAGGCTAGTGAGTTTTGGACAACCGTGGCACTGACCTTAACAATAGGTTCATGTGGTTTACCCATGTTTTACTGTTACATGAGCTGGATTCCCACCCAGTACATTTTATTGTAAGGTTAAACAAACATTAATATTCATCATTCGCAATGCTATTATGACTAAGATGTCTCATTAGCATGTGTTGGAACAGTCTTTAATGAAGGTATCTGAAAGATCTTATTATCTTGGAACTTCTTAAAAGCCATTATTTGATGTCTAATGAATGTATTGTGATTTTTATTTATTTATTTTTTTTAGTGATTCTTTGTGCTAATTGGTTGCCTTCAATACACTCTTTCATTACATTTATTCCACTTTTATTTCAAAATAGGGCAAAGCAATTCCTTAAGTTACTTATTTATTTATTTAGTTTTTTTTTTTATCCGCATCATACGGGCAGATTTTTCGGAGTATCTTTTCGTGTCTCGGGAAAGGCAAAAACTTCATCATGGGGGAAAAACAACTCTGCCGCCTGGACTCACAGAACCTGCGTGGCATCGATGACAGCCCCTTAGGCACAGCCTGCCTGGCATCAGGACGGGTTCGGTTTTATTCTCTAGTACTCGGTGCACCGCATCGCATTTAAAGAATAGTGATTAAAGAATAAAAAAAGATGGATATTTGTCAAATTCTGTGGGAAGTGTAGATTTAATATTTATCATTTTAACACTTCAAAATAAGTTAATCTTTAAAAGAAGATTACTTTATTAGTTTAATACTTTAAAAGTATTAATAACAATAAGATAATAACAGTAATCATTTTTTTGCAGAAATCTTGACCGTTAACTAGGGTTAATACGGTAAGATTCTTGAAATTAAATTTGGCCATTAGATACTGTATTTACTTGAATGGTCTCCTAACATGAAATATGTACCTTCAAGATATATACCTTTGAAAAGTTTTTTTTGTTTGTTTGTTTGTTTTGGTTCAGGGAATGTTGAGCATAAACATATTTCTCAGGTTGAGAAATTTAGGACTGTAAACTCCAAAAACTTTAGGACTGTAAACTCCCTCTCCCATAATAACTACATAAGGTTTGACTGAACAAAGTGAGGCACAATGTAGTGTGCTGGGAATCACTTATCTCATTACTTGCTCCTTGTAAAGAAACAGTATGACTACTTCCATTGGCTGAGGTTTACTAGTACACAAACCCATGAATAATCACTTCAGTGAAAAGGAAAATCGAAACATTAAATAACGATTCGCATTGACCCAGAAGAGGTGAAAAGGTTTCCCTTTTATGTTTTTGTCAATTGGCCAATCGAGTCAATAGAATCTTCGAGTCACTTGAATCTTCTTTCTAGTAGCCTTGCCTCAGTGCCTTCCATAACCTTCTGGAACAGGGATCTCAGATGGTCTCAGATCTCAGATGATCTGAGGGATCTCAGAAGTATTTATGAAAAGCTATTTACCTTTCTTTCATACATCTGGACATGGTAGGACAAGGTTACAATCTCCAACTCATGAGTCTGACTGGAGGTTTTTTTTTTTTCCAAGACCTTGGAAACCGATGACAGTCAAACAAGCAATCTGAACCTATAACAACCTAGGAGCTTTATGAATGGGATTAGGCTGGTTGCTTCAGATCAAATTCCGAAGTATAATTTTATGTTCCCATTCTGGGGAATTTTATTTGCAGCACACAAAATGAAACATATCCTACTGTGAAATACTCAGGTGAGGTGGAAGAACGGAAACATAGGAAGAGCAAGTGAAGGAGGAAAAAGGACTGAGAAAGAGAGAAAGAGAGAGTGAGAGAGAGAGGCTGTGCGCATTTGTATATATATGTGAGTGTGTGTGTGTGTGTGTATGTGTGTGTGTGTGTGTGTGCATGTGAGCGCGTGAAGAGGGTCTCTAGAGCAGATTTGCAGCCTGGCTGGCTTGTAATGGCTCAGATAGGCCACTCTCCCCAGTGTGACAGGGAGATTGGGCCTTCAGTCGACAGAGTGCAGGCAGCCGGGCACACACTCAGCCTCATTAGCCAAGGAGTTATCTGCCTAGTGTCAATACAGAGAGAGAGAGAGGGAGAGAAGGAGGGAGGGAGAGAGGAAGAGACAGAGAAGGAGGAAGGGAAAGAGAGAGGAAAAGAGGAAGGAACAGAGAGAGGGAAGGAATGCTGATGTAATACACCCTCAAAGAGTGATTGAAGGAATGTGGTAAAAACAAAGTCACACGAAAAGTAAAGGGGGCGACTAAGGTTGGATGTGAGTGTGGGTCTGGTGTTCTATACCTTTCTAATGACCTTGTTCATAGCATCTCAAATAGTGTTCCCATTTTCATGTGGCTCCCTGTGAATTTTTCCGAACTGTGTTGGGTGGGCAATCATGAAAGAAATAAGAGTTGAGAGGGAGGGAGAGACAGGAAGGGAGAGTGAGAGAGGGAGGGGGAGAGAGAGAGAGAGAGAGAGAGAGAGAGAGAGAGAGAGAGAAGGAGTGCAGACGGAGAGAGAAGCTCGTGGGATGGGGGGGGTGGTGACAGATAAACACAGTAACACAAGAGAGGCTGGCATAGAGACAGCAGTGAAGACACACACACACACACACACACACACACACACACACACACGAGAAAGAGGGCGTGCTCCCCCACGATCCCCACACCTGTCACACTTTGAGATAATCATCCATCATGGGTAGCCAGTGACCAGAGACTGTGTGCTCCTTTTAACGGACACACTATTGACACCATTCGTCTCTTCTCCACCCACAGCCTGTCACGAGGAGAACTGAAGTGTGGTGTGTGTGTGTGTGTGTGTGTGTGTGTGTGTGTGTGTGTGTGTGTGTGAGAGTGTGTGAAGAGCAGAGACAGAAAGAACTGGAACGTCTAGCCTGCTTCATAGTCACCCTAGCAGAAAGATGTTGGTGCTGGTGCTGTGCCAACAAGCTCATGAAGCTATTTGTGGAACATAATTTCTGTTTACCATACTTCCAAGAAAGGTCATAATTACACTGTGAAATTTTTCAAAAAGTTTTTGCAGAAGATGTAGAAAATTTCAGCTCTATCCTCATCGTTCTTCTGTACCACCAGACTGGCGGACATACATGATACCTGGAGAGCTTCTGTTAACTCTTGTTCTTCAGCCAGGCATGGCAGTGGTGCCTGGTGCTTCATGTGTTTGCACCATGGTTTCTCACACTATCCTCCCTTTGAATGATGACGTCCTACTGCAGTTCGCAGTGAGGAATCCTTCTTGTGACACTCATGGCAACCAAAAAAGACCATCCTGCCAGCATTGCAGTAACAGCAATCACCCAGCGTTCGTTACACACCTGACGCCTTCGGTAATTCTGTTACCTAACACTGCCGTTCACATGAAATCATCATGTACACGCTACAGGCAGCAGGGAGCAAAAGTAGGAGTGCAGGTCTAATTTTTGATTGAGAGGATATACTGTGATATTCAGTCTGGCTAACATGTGCAAAAGTCCTTCACAAATTGTAGGGAGGTAAAATGTGTGCTTCTGGGATCGTTTGCAAGCTACCACCTTATCCAGAGAGGAATGTCTGCCAATATTTTATGCCTTTCAATGACTCTTCCTGCCTGTTACCAAAGCCACGGCCATAACTTTCAGAGGAACCGTAAGGTAGAAGGCAGCAAGAGAAGGCATGAAGAAGCTGGGAGGGTCTGCTGGTTCTGGCACAAACGCCGCAGGCCTTCCTCGTCCGGCCCGAACCCAAAGTGCCTTTGGGCCTCGAGGAGGTTCTGGGAGATACGTGGACTGCCCACGAGCGCACGCGCCAAGGGGAAGTAATAGAGATTCGCCCGGCTCCCCGAGCCTGGGCGCAGGGCGGACACGCGAACGGAAGCGGTTGAGCTAGCGCCAGTACTGGGGGGTGGTGAGGGCGGGGGGTGTGGTTGCTGGGCAGGGGGCGGAGTCTAGGGGAGGGGCAAGCGGGAGGGCAGGGGAGGACGGTGAGCCGCTGCGGTTTCTTGGTTGCCGATGATTCTAGTTTCAGGTGACGTGCATCGTGCTCTATTAGCGCACTCTTCCGACCACAGTTTTCTTTGGCAGGGACGGACGGGCGCTGGAGCTCCGTGCAGAATGCGTGGCTTTTCCGCACACACGTGTGCTCACACATGCGGGTACACACACACACACACACCCACGCACACACACCACTGTTCGCTGCCACCTAGGACACGTAACAGTGCAGGACACATGCAGAAGCTTAGCTCCTCATATTTCATATTACCCACAAGCACCCCTCCCCAAACACACTCACACACACACACACACACACACACACACTGGACGTGTTCCTAAATCCTTTAGGCAGGAAGCATTACTTGAAAGAAAAAGTGAAGGCTTGGCTCCTGTGAAGAGTAACATTTGTAACATAATAATATCTGTTCCTGATAGACACCTTCTAGAGTGACAAATATGCTGTCAGTGTGTTAGTGTGGGCTCAAATTAGACCGGTTTCCAGAACTCTCCGCTGCACTTCCATAAGCTTCATCTCCATGGACACGGTGTCGACAAAACGCAAGAACAAAACAACATTACAGGTGTGATATTCAGGGAGCTGCAGAAAGTGTCTGTTCTCGGCGGTAGCGACTAGCTCTCCAGGGGCCGACCGAGGGGCCAGACGCCGGGTGTGTTTTTCGGCTCCACAGAGCGTGTGTCCACACATGCTTGCTCGAGCGTGTGAAGTGGTCGGATGTCGGCCCCCACGCCTCCTTCTGGATCCTGGGTGGCTCCTACTTTCACTAAC
Organism: Tenebrosternarchus preto; assembly: GCA_025802075.1. Classification (NCBI taxonomy): domain Eukaryota; kingdom Metazoa; phylum Chordata; class Actinopteri; order Gymnotiformes; family Apteronotidae; genus Tenebrosternarchus; species Tenebrosternarchus preto. The sequence continues at coordinate 5,861,497 of JAOYMR010000005.1, forward strand.
GGGCCCCCCCCCCCCCCGGGGGGGTTTTTTTTTTTTTGGGGGGGAGGAGGTGGATTAGGGGTGTTGGGTGCGGTGTGTTGTTTGTGTGTGGGGGGGGGGGGGCGGAGAGGGGGGGGGGGG
>JAOYMR010000005.1:5881694-5895866 GCA_025802075.1 Tenebrosternarchus preto
TATTCAACCTGGAGTAATCTGAATATATTCTCTCCTTTCTATTCAACCTGGAGTAATCTGAATATATTCTCTCCTTTCTATTCAACCTGGAGTAATCTGAATATATTCTCTCCTTTACCATCCTGAGCAACACTGATTGAGTAATTAGGCACTTCCCTGACCCTCAAAATGAAGTCAAATATGTATTGGATTGCATAATAGAAAATTGGGAATTAAAACAGGCAAGGCTTTATTGTGACTGTGTGTGTGTGCAGTACTAAATGACACATTTCAAACAAGAAAAGAAATTCCAAGAGAATATTTCTCTGTACACAATAGTGGCAAATGTAGACAAAACTGGAAACTTTCATGCTAGGAAATACTGCCCCCCTCTCTCTCTCTCTCCCTCTCTCTCTCTTTCTCTCTCTCACTCTTTCCCATACTGTAGCCAAAGTGAGGAATCTGTGGAGGTTGGGTTGCATAGCTGTATGAGCGATGGACTGTGTGATGCAAATGCAGCGTCGGAAATCTTTGCAGTAGCGGACGAACCGCCTCGTGACCATATGACTCTGACTCTGAGGCCAAGCTGCAGAATACCTGTGTGTGCACTGACTCCCTGCTCGGAGTCATAGCCAACCCTGTAATGCAAAGTCTCCTAAAGACCAGGTCCAAGACTCACAAGCAATCCACCTCTTCAGAGACAATGCTTCACCTTTCATTTCAAGAGCATTTTATAGTTTCTGTTGTTATGGATTGATGACATTAAAATTTTATCTGTTTTGCAATGCAGTTACAGAATGTTTTCTAACAGGAAGCTGTCTAGCTGTCTTTAAATAAAAGATTCAAATGATCTAATTGTTAGTAAGGGAGCTCTAATGTTATCTGAGACACTTATTGTGGGCGTCAGCTCTGAGAACACTGAAAACGGAACACAAATAACCAGCAATCAACCTGTCAAGGTAAGCTTTGTTTTACACCTGAAAATTTCAACATATAATGTAAAAGTCAATGAGGATCGCAGCAGTGTTTATTTCCTGTGTCGATATGAGCGTCCATGTAGAGTGACGCTAAATATAATTCAGTGTGTTGGTTAAAGGATGTATAACAGATGGATTTCAAGAGCCTGGTTGTTTTCTGTAAGGAAAGGACCTGGATTGCATTATTAAGTTTTCACATCTGTGCCAGATTGCGTACTCCAAGTTTGTTGGTAGGACCAAAATCAAAACTCATGAGAGGATAGAGCATATTAAAGGGTAGCACACGCTGGCGAGCTCTCTGTTGGGGGGGGGGGGGGTGTTGCTCCAGCAACGGTAGCTGAGACGGGATGACAGCATCAGACTCCGCCGCTCGCAAGCCGCTTTCGACTTCAGTTCCTCTGTCGTGTGTCGCCACGGGAACCGCAGGGAAAAACACGAGCCTCGGACGATGTCAGCGGGAGAACACCAAAAGCAGATGTTGAGCCTCAGAGCCCACGCTTCCACATCTAATGACTCTGAAAGTTAAAACCCACTGATCCGGAGCCGCACGCATTTGCCAGCAGAAATGGGCCATCGTGTTCGTAACGAGCTGCTTTACCTAATCACGGCGGAGCAGGAGCCGCGGCCTCGCTGGAGAAAGGGGTGGGGATCGGGGTGGGGATCAGGGTTGGGGGGGTGGCCCTCCAGAAGGTGTGGGGTGAATGACAGGCTCTGGGAATACAGAGGATATTGCATTTCCCTTTGTGGGGTGGGCGGAGCCAAACTTGCACATAAAGAGTTGGCAGAAAATAGGAGAGACCTACGTCGACCTTATATGGTCACGTAACATAGTGATACGTAGTGGCAAGATGGTGGTAGTGACTGCCAAGTCTGTGTGTGTGTATGTGTTTCAGTGTGTGAAGTGTGTACATGGGGCTTAATTAATGCGTGTTGTGAATCCTCTCCACTTTATTAAAGTAATGTGCTACATGAACTCTGATCATTTTACTGCTTGATCCAGTAAAAATAGATCTCATGGTTAACAAGAAGGTTAAGGACGTGACATGAAGGGGCATTGTAATTAAAATCTAAAAAAACTTTTTACTACACTAACGGCCTCGAGATTTCAAAATCTGAAACTAAATATTGTAAGTAGTAAGAGAATTCAAAACCTTTGAGTATCTGAGTATCTCAAACAACTGAGAGGAGTGATGTGAGGACCCTTTTATCTACAAGATTCTAGAAAATACCGAACATCAGAAATACTGCATATACAGAAAAAAATGATGGTATAATGACTGTTGCAGATAAGAAGCTTGTAATACACATCAGTCAAAATGAAGTCACACAGGCGTGTTGTTGGACTACCGCATCGGTCACCCCCACAACAGCGGCAGCAGTAATTAGTCCTTCATAGCTTTCCAGCTCTGGAAGAAAAAAAACCAAGAATCTGAGACAAAATGCTTAGAGATGGAAAGCGTGCATGTGTATAATTTCAGAAAATAAAAACTTCTCCATCCATCTCCCAATCCTTAAATTGACTCACTGACCCCTAAGTGTTGCCACTGCTAGTTTGAAAATTGACAGTGAGAGATGCTAATTGTTTTGAGGGTGGGTGGAAAAGGAGAAAGGATGTGCTACAGCCTCCTCAGTGCTGTACTGAGGGGGTTTGTGGTCTCCGAGAATGAAGGAGCGTTTCTCTCCACTTGCTGTTTGCTCCTCTCACTCGGGGGCAGGGTTTTTACGGATCGGCTGGCGTGCGGGAGAGACTCCGCCCCCATCCTGCCTTTCACCTTTCTCGAAGTGTCTCGACGAAGCGCCTCACGCCTCTACGTGCAAACGTCGGCAGCTTTCGATACGCAAACATCTGCAATGCGCATTTCTCTGGGAGAGAGAAAAAAAATAGTATTAAACGGGGGTGCTCCTCGGTGAAGAGAGACTTTATCTCTTCCGAACTGGTCTCTCGGGGGCCATTTTGAAGGCCTGAAAGCTTGTTCTCACTGGGTGTCCTGTGCCAACCAGCACTGTGTGTCCACTCTCTCTCTCTCTCTCTCTCTCTCTCTCTCTCTCTCTCTCTTTCTCTCTCTCCAGAATCGCTGGCTGACTGTCACATCTGGAGCATAATTGCCAGCCCTTGTAACATGCTTTTAGCTATTGTGCAATTTTTAGTGACCCGTTTTTTTTTTCCTTTTTTTGCTGGTTGAGTGGCAGACACTTTACCCTAACGGACCTTAATGCTTGTGCCCTTCAGGGGAGGTAATTGCACTTCACATCCATCTGACCTGACCCACCCCCCCCCACCCCCCCACGCTGAGCTCTACGTGGAACTGGCCTTCCAGCCTGGCCCGTGGCCCGTGGTTCCGTCAAAACGTCAAGCTTGTGAGGCAGACCCGGGTTAGAGCAGCACTCCTAGATACACAGAAGCATTCATGGAGGGACATGGTTTATAATTGCAAAAATGGAATTCCTAAAGATGCTCCTTCTTTTGGGACCAACCAAGTTCAGAGTGAAGGGGGGGGGGGGGGGGGGTCCTGGGGTCCTGATGCCCATATGTCCTCTTCTAGCCACCCGGAGCCTCCCGGCAGAGTGGGACTCCTCCCAGCAGAGTGGGACTCCTCGCAGCAGAGTGGGACTCCTCCCGGCTTCTGCTGTGCCCCTCTGCGACGTTCGTCTGTCACTCCAGGCGCCTGCCGTGCGTGCATCATGCCAGCCGTGGCGGGGATTAGAAAATTGCCCAAATGGTAGGTTGGAAAGGTATAATTGAAGACAGCAAAAGGGGCAGAGTGGTGACAGTACTAGAGTTTGAGCAGGGGGTGTTTAAGATGAGCTCTCCGCACTGTTAAGTTCTCCAGGCTCCAAGTTCAGAGGCGATACAGAGGACCACGGCGAGGAACGGATGCGCCGTGTGACAGGGGCTCCACGACAACGCCAGTCTAAAGACGCCTGGCATCTTCCGCGCAGACGAACAAGAACAGAGCTTAATCACGCAAATTACTGTGCCGGCACTGCAGCCATGACAGGGGCTAATTGAGGGAACGTGAGATACCTTCTAATGAACATCTAATTAAACCAACATTATGTTCCGAGAAAGAACTTGAAGAACTTACTTAGGCAAACAAGACGTGCGTTTTCTTTCCAGGACGTTTATTTACTTAAATCATGAGCAGACTGGGTTGAGATGATGTCCAGTACTGAGGAAGCACTCTATCTGTTTTGGGTGACTAAAGATATAAACCTTTGGTGAAAAAAAAAAAAAAAAGACATTCTCAGGTTCTGTTTGTCTTTGACTCTCATTCAAGCTGAAAAGTCAAGGCATTTTTTCCCAAGTTTAACTCATTTAACCATCTGACGTATGATTTCTTTCCACTTCTTCCAGTCAGAGGTTGACTATCGTTGTGGTTACATAATGATTTGTCTAATATCACCCTAAAGGGATTTGACAGTAGTGACAACATGCTAAACCTCTCCAGCACTCTGGTACTTTAACACTAGCGCAGACTTCTGCTAGAGGCAAAAAAACATCCAACGTACACATTTTATCCTGTGCTTCAAAATACACCGTAACTGCGCTAAATTGCCCAAACACAGAAACCGAAGCGAAATGAATATGCACTTGAATATGTTTCGTTTGGATTTCTTGCAGTTGGATGATGGTGGTGGTGGTGGTGGTGGTGGTGGTGGCCTGTAAGTGGTTGGGGACAATCTGAGTCAGTCATGTTCCTCTGTTGTGCTTTGTTTTCAAGGGTAGGTGGGGTGATGCAATTCTTTTTTCCCTTGTTTTTCCATACATTTCCTTGTTTTTCCATACATTTCCTTGTTTTTCCCATACATTTCCTTGTTTTTCCCATACATTTCCTTGTTTTTCCATACATTTCCTTGTTTTTCCCATACATTTCCTTGTTTTTCCCATACATTTCCTTTTGCAGAACTCCTATGCATATTACCACAGATGGCCGTACTTGGCCTTAATGACACTTCCTCTGTGTTCACTGACTGATGCTTTCACAAAGGCCTTTTAGCGATGTTAGCAGCGCTGTAGGAAAACGAAATGGACTTCATTAGCTGTGGCCTGTGAATCATTACAGGGCCTCTTACAGTGACCTCGGAATTTTCCGCCTCTCACACCTGTGTAGTTTGTGTCCAGAGATTTGACCAGTGCTCTGATCACATGCTTGTCCACTGGAGCGGTTTTCCTCGGACATTGTCCTACGTGAGCTTCTGTATATCCTTAACGCCCTTGACACATACAGACAAACGTGACCTGAAAATGCAGGTTCAACTTGGATTTTTTTCAGTCAGATGTTCCCATCAATGCCAAACCTCCCAGGTTGTCTGAATTGCGTCAGAAAATGACCCTTCTCAGCCAGGGCGCGACAGCGTTATTAGGAACATTACAGTGCGAAGGAGATCTTGGACTTTAATGTGCATGACACTGCCACCCGTTTATTTTTGAGCTGGAGAAGGTGGACATAACTGTGCCCACTCTGAAGGCACATGTTAAAGATGCGTGGGGTTCTCTTACTGTCACTTTAGTGGTTACTTCTCCCTAATTGGGATATCACCAGGCTGTTTTCCACTGAAAACATGTCATAGGTGGGTCTGGCTATCACCTTCATGCCAGACCCCTTAATACCCTCCCAAACAACTTAACTCTTGCATATTTTACTTTTGTTCCATTGATGTCCGCGGTTTACCATAGCAAATATATTGCATTGTACAGTTTTGTTCTCTGTGACTTTTCTTATATTTTCATGCAGACATGCAGAACTGCTTTTCTCCTGAAATCAATCGTAAATAGCTCTTTCTGGTGAGTTTCATTGAAGTTTCAGAGTTTGCCACCAAAAGCATATTTTGTGTGTGTGTGTGTGTGTGTGTGTGTATTGTGGGACAGAAACCACTGAAAAGAAGGTTTTTTTCCTCCATTTTTCTCAAGTGCAGTATAAGTTGGGACTGTTGTATTACTGTCATTCAGAACAATCTGGAGAAAAACAATTAGTCATCCAGACTCTTTGTTTTAATTAATACAGACTCTTTGATGTGACAGTAAGAATATTCCCTTCATCATCAAGAGAATCAACGTAACAATCATTTAGAGTTAATTAGTGCATCTAATGATTAATGACTGTCACATAGTCTTAATTGCATTTATTTATTTATATTTCCATCATTTGTCCCTACTTCAAAACAAACATATTGAAGAACAGATGAAACTACCCAACAGATTCATATTTACACCACAAATGTTCTCTTTAAAAAAAGTTAAGTACATTATTCGTTACAAATCAAATGAGTGTTCAGTGTTCAGTTCACTTGTTCCTCCTGTGTGATTCTATGTGATTACAGGAACCAATGAGGTACTACCGGTCTATGAAATTCAAAGTTGTTTTTTTTTTTTTCCCCAAGCTTTCATACTGACCAACCTGGTGCTCTGTGTTAATCAATGTACAGCTGTTTATAGCAACGGTCGCCAGGGAAAGACAAAACGAGACTTGCTTAATCAAGCAATTAGCACTGATTTATAGGTGTTTTCCACCAGATATACGGAGAGTGGCCTGACTGGCCGTGTCAGTCATAAAGGGGACGCCCAGTCAGAAGCCGTGATTCACTCACCGCAGTAGAAAATGAACAGTGCTTTGCTAAGGGATGTCAGTCTGGAAATGTCCACTGTATCGAAAGCTATTACGGGAACATTTATTATGACACCTAAATCGACGGCTACAAAAAGCACTGCCAAAGGCACCATGAGATGGACCCGAGGAGCCCTCACTCTTCACACCCCATCTGTGCTCAACCACACCATCTTCTGCAAAAGAATCCAGAACTGCCAAGAGTCCAAAACTCTATAGCAACCGGAGACTTTGCATATGTGGAGATGCAACATACTGTTCTTGGGTGTGAGTTTAGTGGAACCGGCGTGGAAGGGGAAAGTCATTTCATGGTAGAAAGTGTTTAATACGAGCCTGTTCCTCCTAATAAGTCCTGCCAGAGCTGCGTAAGGACCTGTACGGTGTCACGCTGGGTGATAATAAGGTCACGTCGGCTCGTACGGACAGCGGCTCGCATATTGCCTTGGTCTGTTTTGCGAAGCCCTTCGCGTGTGCTGTGTTTTTTTCGCGGCCTCCCCCCCCTCCGCCTTCGGACTCCCAGTCCACAGAAATCGAGTCCTTGCACCATCATCATATCACCATGGCAGCAAAGTGATACAGTATTACTTGGTGTTGTCAATGATGTTAGAACCTTTCAGCATCTAGACCAGTAGGAACCAAGGAAAAACTGCCAAAGATGATATTCTCACACACACACACACACACACACACACACACACACACACAAACGTGCACATGCCAAACGATCTGTTAGAGAAAGTAGTTTAATATTCAATAATCAAAATTCAATATGTGGTTGATTTGTTAGGTGTTCAATCAAGCGTTTAGGTGTTGCTAATAACTGAAGCCTTCTTTGCTAATTCACGGATGTCTCGATGGCCTGAATTCCCTCAAAGCTTTGAGTTTTATTATTCCCTTATGATCAGGAAGTGTCATACAACAGTGAGGAAAGTCTGTGCCTGAGCAAGGAAGATTCTGAGTAGTTTGCAGCAAATGAATTGTTGATCTTAATTAAACATATGTGCTGTTATTTATAGCAATGAGCATGTAATAATGAAACTTATATATATTTCTGCCTCCCAAGGCACACAGAAACACACACACACACACACACACACACACACACACTCAACCACATTCTATTCTCTTTTTGTTCTCCCTCATACCCTCTGCTTAATAAATATGTGTCACTGACAAACACACCTCCACATATTCAGCTTGCGTGATCTTGCCTAAGCTCATTACTTATTTTCCCCGTGCGCAGCCAACCTCAAGAACCACATCGAACGTAAGGCACCTGCCTGACCTGAGCTCCGAGCCTCACGTTGGCTTCCCTTGCCTAGAGGTGAGTGCTTCCCATCTAATTAGGAGATAAAAGCTGTCATTTATGGTGGGCTTTGGAGTTTGCTCGGAGACGGAAAAAGAGAGGGAGGGCGAGCGAGGTAGAGAGAGAGAGAGAGAGAGGGGGGGGGTGAGAGTGAGATGGAGGGGGAGAGAGAGAGGGAGGGTGAGAGTGAGATGGAGAGAGAGAGAGAGAGAGAGAGAGAGAGGGAGGGAGGCGGGAGAGGGAGAGAGAGAAAGAGAGTGAGAGAAAAGAGAAGAGGCTGATAGTGCACTCAGGTTACCATGGACACCTGCCAGCGTGTCCAGCTTGGACTACATCTCTATGAGGACTGAAGGAACTGCATCTGCCTCAGAGCAATGAGCAGCTAGGAGAGAGGGCGGTATTTTTAGCACACATTGTGTTTTCTCCCTTTGCCACTCCAGGTACTTTGTACAAAATGCATGTTAGCTGTATTAAACTAATGGAGAGTCCACTATCAGAGGTGACAGAGATAAAACACTGTTTTTGTGTTGTTTGAATTTTAATGTTAATGTGCACGTCCACAGCGTAAATTGATGATAATGGATAAGTAGCAGAATGATTTTAATAGGTGTGTATAGTTGTGACTTGTTAATGCATAATGTCAGCGTTTGACATTTTACAGTAGATGGTTTTTTTTTTCGCGATTGCTGTATCTTGTCTTGCCTTCTCTTGAGCTGACCGTACCTCTCAGGCAATTAAAGAGAATCACAGAGAGACGGTAAGATAGAGAGAGAGAGAGAGAGAGAGACGGTAGGAACAGTTCCATTCATGGAGCAGCCGGATGGTTGTCATCAGAGAGAGGCCCTTGGAGCCCATCTCACTGCCGTGACTGTGGATGCTGGCAGCGGCAGCAGTAACGAGGGAAGAAAAAATACCACCAGCAATAATCCTGCCTTCAAAAGATCCAGATGGCTAACCTTTCAGTCAAAATATTGTTTTTGGAAGGAGGTGTTCAGGCTCCCACCTCTCTCTCTCTCTCTCTCTCTCTCTCTCTCTCTCTCCCTCTCCCTCTCACTCTTTCTCACTCTCTGTCTCACTCTCTCCCTCACACACACACACTCTCTCCTTCTCCCTTTCTATCTTTCTCTCTCTCTCTCTCTCTCTCTCTCTCTCTCTTTTCTTCTTCTCTCACACCTGATGTGCTTTATTAGATCTCAGGGCCCTCTTGAAAAACAAACATTACTCTTCAAAATGTTCTGGAGGGGTTTGGCTATGAGAGGGGCCATGGGTGTGTATATTGCGTTCGGCGCGGACAGTGTGTGTGATGTGTGTATGGGCGTGCACACGAGCATAAGTGTGTGTGTGTGTGTGTGTGTGTGTGTGTGTGTGTGTGTGTGTAAGTGTGCTTGGTGAATGAGCGCTCCCCTCAGTCTTCTGGGCTGGACACACACAGAGCGACTCTGTGTGGAGAAGAGGGCCTAGTCACTGCTCCCACCAGTCAGCACCAGGGTTGAAACACACACACTCTCTCTCTCACACACACACACACACACACACACACACACACACAAAGAAACTATATTCCTCTTCATTGTTAAAAAACATCTGAACATCAATTTTTCCTTCCAAAAAAAACCCCCAAACAATAATGTCCACAAGACTAATATAATATATATTTGTATAAATACACAGTGGCTCCCAAAACACTAATAATCAGTCAAATATTATTTAAAGTCATCACCAGGTTATATTGTGTTACATGGCATTAGCCTGGCCCTAACTGTGCTGTTGTGCAAACAGTTGTAAATCATGCTAGACTCCATATAAATCTGTCAGTGGCTTCATCAGAATAATTAGTTCTAATTTGCTGTTGATGATTTAACTAAAATCCTAATTACTCATGAGGCTAAAAGCAACAGTGTGCAGCTCTCCTGGGGGGGGGGGCAGGAATGCCGATTTGGACTTCCTGTTGCTCTTGAGTTCCTCCCATAACAGTGGCGAACCTCGCGCTGAACTGGGGTCGGTGGGAGAGTTTCCTACCTACACACACGTGTGCTTACGTGGACGCAAACACACAAGCACGAAATCAAGTCGCACTCCATCTGCCGTGCACGCCGACCCGAAACAAAACCTGCTCTTTTCCTCTCTCTCTCTATCTCTTTCTGAACGCTCACACACACACACACACACACAAACACACACGTCCAGTCAGCGTGCTGCGTCAGGCCGGCTCCTGCGGTCGGAGGCTGGTGCATCTCACCCTGTCGCTCGCTCCAGCTGTGGCGCACAGACAGCTGGACTCCCACGCACCGTTGCCATGACACCGGCGGGTCCAGCACGGGACCGGTGACAGCTGGAGCTATCGGACTTTTTCCGCAACCAAGGCCCAATTACATGATCACAGAAAGGGTGGTGGTGATGGTGGTGTGTATGGAGGCTGGTGGGTGGAGACAGGTGGCCTTTAACATACTCCAGGCCTCAACCGTGGACAGTACAGCTCAAGGACAAAGACAAGCAAGCAAAAGGAGGCGGGACGGACGGTAAAAAAGACCCGGAGTTCAAACATGGAGCATGTCTGCACTTTATGTCGTTAACAAGGAATGGAACCCAGAATCATTCACCCAGTTCATTCCTACCAGCTGCTGACGGCACAGAAAAAAAAGGAACACAGGGAGAAGGAGGGAATGCTGGGCGTGTTCGCCATCGTTCTGCCAGCTTCTTCCAACAGTCAGCTGATGTAGGGATAATTTCACTGATGCCCGGCCGTCTGAGCGTTCCACGGAGCTCCATGGCTGTCCTGTCGCTGTCTACAGCTGCGCTCCGTCCGTTCTGTTTTTGCAGTAACTGGGCACCTTTTCCTGTTTTTTGCCACTTCACACCAATTACATCCTCATTATTGCCCCCGGTAACATTACCCACCTTGAACAGTGATTCCGTCATGCTAAAACAAACCCACCAGTGGCTTGAAATCCCCTGGATGCTGTAAATACTATTACAGGGTCAATACAAACGAGATGGTGCAAAGAGAATGGGACTTCCTGAACCCTCCGGGAATTCTCTTTTGATGCGGGAAAGGTGATTTTCCTGTGGTTCTGCTATTTCAGGGAAAGCTGGACCCCAATGAATATTTTTTCAGAAAGGTGGATATGAGACCGGTGATAGGACAAAGTGTTAAAGTGCGGGTTTTCAAGGGTAAACAAACAACGGCCGATCGATGCGACATTTGATCTTCTGTGGTTGCGAGGTTCACATACCGAAAGCATCCAAAAATAACTTCATCTTCACTCTGCTGTTAAAGAATGCAATCGGACTTGACTAGTGCTATCTAGCATTTTTCAGAATGTGTGTTTTTACAGAACATGGCATCAGAAAAAAATACACCCTCCTCTCCTAATCTGGGATGCATTCCCAAAAAAAAAAAAAAAAACCCTGATTTTATGATTTATACTTATTTTCTAACTTTCTTTCATTTCTCTGAGATGATTTGGGGAGGGGGGGGTGGTTTGAATAGGAGGATGATCAGTAATCCTGGGCACAGACTCCAAGAACGACAAAGAGGTCCGGATGTCAGCAACACCTCTAGAGGACTAAAAATACTCTTGGGCCTGGAGTGACAGGAGCAGGTGGAGAACGGGCACTGCCAACTACTTCTACCTCAGGACCCCAAATCCCACAGGTCCATTTTTTTTGTTGGGGGTTGGGTGGGGGGTGGGGTTCATGGAGGGGGGTTGGAGGTTACGTGTTTGATGTGCAAGTCTGTGCATGACGCCCCGTTCAGAGGTGAAAAGGATCAGGGGACAAAACACAACTCAAATCGGGCGTCACTCTTCCAAGCCAGCTGGTCTGGCTTCATTAATGCGGGCCATTTCCTTATGTGTGTTATACTCTGTTATTTTTCTCCGTAGACCAGCGAGACCTTGATGGACTTGGGCAGGCACTGGAGGGTGTGACTTCCTGGGGAAGGTAAGTTTTTGGTGTCCCAGTTCTTCTGTTGTTTTTTCCCGTCTAGTGATGAACCAAGAGCTAGTAGAAATGTCTGGAACCGTACCGTAGTTAGACGCTAAACGTTCTGTTTGGGTGTTGTTGTCCTGAACACAGTGGTTGGTCTTCTCATGTTTAACCGTTCTTCACCGTGGGACTGATACTACACAGAACATGCTTACTTGAATATACTGACGTGAATCATATAGAACACAGTATCTTTTTAAAAGATGCTTCATTCAGCTCTCGACAACGAATTATAAGACAATAATGTTATAGAAAAAGTACAATCAATAAATCAAAATAAATCAATTGAAACATTGAAATACTAATTACATTACAGTATTCAATGTATCTTTGTCATCCAGAGACTTTGCAGTATATTGGTTTGACGTGTTTTTGTACCGAGACAGATTGTTTTACCGTGGTAACGCCTTAATACAATGTAAAATGCTGTGGAGTTCAGTAAAGAGTTTTCTCACTAGAGCCTTTCTTGACAAAACCGTTTGCTTGAGGACAAACATAATTGTGTTTTGATACTGGTATGATTCATGACATACTAGACAGATGTTTTGGTTAAGTTTATATTTGTATTTCTCTAATGGCATCCATAATGTATTTATTCTTGTTTTAAACAAAACTGCACAACTTTTCAAATCTGTGCTACAAGTAAAGCTATGAAACGCTAGAAAAAGACTTTAGATCTTTAAAAGTGCGTAGCTGGATATAAAAAGCTTGACTTACTGTATTTCATATAGTATCATTAGACAAACTTAAAAGTTGCCCCATTAACATGACTGTAAATACTAATTAAATATACATTAATACTATTAAATATATGTTAATACTATTGATGTGCTTTTTTTGCAGTTAAATGAACAAATCAATCTAATGATTATTAAGTTTGCTAAGTAAGTACCACCATGATTTAAAAAAAAAATGACTTGCTTTCTTGTCATGGGGAATATTTGTATAATGAAACCTCAGCAGTTTCTGCAGAGAAACTGAAAAAATCATGAAAAAATCATGAAAGTTCAAAATTACATCTAGACATAATAGGTAAAACTGAATTTAACTATGACATAAATGAATCATCTGAAAGGCAAACCTGTGAAATATCCCCCCACCCACTCCCTGCCTTCCCTTTAACCGCGTGTACATGCGTACGTTATGTACAACTATAATTTCAGAAAAAACGCCACCGACCAGCTCTCTGTCATCTAATCTCTCTCTTCCTGGGTGTTCAGCAACTGCTGAATGCCCTCCCCCCCCCCCGCCCTGCCCCAGTGAGACCAAGCCAGTGCAACTTTGACCCACTTTACAGAAGCTCTGAAACCTCAGCACCACACCTCACCTCCACAACCAACACTCTGGAAACCTTTGATCAGAGCCTCCAGCTCAGGAACAATGTCTTCTTAGGACAGGAGGGGTTCTGCTCTCCTGCTTTAGGGACGACTCCCTCTGACACCTCAAGAGATATCCGTTTTGGGTTTACGCGCGTGCCTCTCCTTTCTCGGGTGCTTAAAGACGGCCTGATCGTTCTAGCGCCTCGTTCTGATTGGCCCCCTGCAGATTACACCCGTAGAGGTGTCCAGCTTCAACCAATTAGGCCTTCAGTCATCATGTCAGCTTCTTGCATTTATAAACACATGACATCACCTGATCAGTTTTCATAAATCCATCTATTAAACATTAAACCCCCACGGCCCAAGCATGTACAGCAGAAATTAACCCACCACATCTATTTATATTAATTGCAGTTGGCATGTGGGTTTTGCAGTTGTAACCATCGTTATGTTGTATATTGCAGATCCAGATGCTGCATTCTTAGGTTACATGGTCCATATTATTGTCTGTCAAAGGCGCATTTCATATTTAAAACAAATTTTCAGTGAGCCGTGACATATTAAACACATGGAAACAGTTTCATTTCTGCAGCGCGGAAAAAAGCAAAATATCTTTGTTCCATTGTAATTGAGTTACAGGCCAATCTCTCCTTTTTTTTTTTTCATCTGATTGCCCCCTTCTCACTCTGTCTTTTTCTTGCCCCCCCCCCCTTCATAATTCAATTCTAATATTCCACATCAGGGGGTGCAGTCTAGGCCCCCTCTTCCTCCTTCCTTATTTCTCTCTCCTTCTCTCTTCCGTCTCCTCGATTGGCCTCCTTGGAGAGGATGCCACTTCCGCGCGGCGCTTCCTCCCCCTGCTCCTCCAAAAATCCACAAAACGCGAGCTCCGTTACCAACCGGGGGGGGGGGGGCGGGCCCGGGGGGGGGGGGGGGGGGGGGGGGGGCGGGGGGGGCGGGGGGGGGGGGGGGGGGGGGGGGGGGGGGGGGGGGGGGGG
>JAOYMR010000005.1:5909976-5922219 GCA_025802075.1 Tenebrosternarchus preto
GAGGTGAAGACTCACGTTAGTCTCCTGAGTCAGTCGGGAGTCTGAGGTGAAGACTCACGTTAGTCTCCTGAGTCAGTCGGGAGTCTGAGGTGAAGACTCACGTTAGTCTCCTGAGTCAGTTGGGAGTCTGAGGTGAAGACTCACGTTAGTCTCCTGAGTCAGTTGGGAGTCTGAGGTGAAGACTCACGTTAGTAGCATCACACATCACGCCGTTTGCTCGCTCCAAACTGCCAGGTCCGTAAATCCAAGCAAGGAGGGCGACCCCTGTTTACGCTCCCTGATCAATACGGTTGATCGCGCAAAGATGTTCAGGCTTTTTCAGGGCGACTGTAAAACTCTCTTTCACCACTTTGTCTTAGAGTAACACTAAAATAACAAGGGAAGGCAACTGAGAGAGAGGTGACGTGCCTGCTGGGTAAAGCCTGCCTTCCGCCGAGTGTGTATCGCTCAGAGCTAATTCTTTCCACTTTTTTTTGTGCATTGAAAATACACAGAGGAAGAGGCCTCCGTCATGGTTGACTTGAACTTTAACCTTCAAAACCATCGCCGTAAACTCTTAGTGCCCACTTGTTTCATTTCTTCCTTTGCTTTGTCTGCTGCTAAACGATGGAAAAAGAGTGGGCAAATGGCTTTATTAAAGATGCCTCTTTCCTTTCGTTCTTAAAGGTTTTTTTTTTTTTCGTTCGTTCGTTCGTTCGTTCTTTCTTCTCCACAGTACCGTGTGTTTACTTTGATGTATGACTGTTCTTCCAGTAGTTCCTTCAAAGTGCAGCCAATGATGTCATTAATTTTATTACAGATGCACTGTCTGGAAAAGGAGAGAAGGAGAGAGGGGGAGGGAGGGAGGGAGGGAGGGAGGGATGGAGAGAGAGAGAGAGAGAGAGAGAGAGAGAGAGAGAAGGAGGAAATGTTCAGTAGAGACTTGTATGCATAATGAATGAGAGCAGCACTTCATTTGAAACTTCAAGGTTTGCCGGGAGAGCAGAGCGAAGGAAGAAGAGGAGAGAGAAGAAAGGAGAAAAAGAGAAAGAAAGAGAGAGAAAGAGAGAAAACGGGAGGAACCTTGCATTTCTCCGTACGGGTGTAGCAGGGGTCTCTGCAGTCACCTGCAGCTGCTCTTCTAAAGCCCCAGTGGAAAAACAAATAACCTCATGTGTGCGTGTATGTGTGTGTGTGTGTGCATGTGCAGTGTCTGTGCAACCCTAATAATGGGCGGAGCTACAGTGTGGAGAGGTCCCATGACACAGGTGTGGCTTTGCCTGCCTGCTGGCCACTGGCCCACGCTTCCTGAACAGTGGCGTCCCAACAGAAATAGCTCGGCTGAGAGATTGACTTTTCGCCTCATGTTTGCTTGCGCTCACATCGGCCTGTGTGTGTGTGTGTGTGCGCGCGTGTGTGTGTGTATGTGTGTGTACTGGTGCGTGCGTGTGTGAGCCTGCAGTATTGTTTGGGTTAAAAATGGTCACTGTCTTATTTTTGGACTGGAATGCCTCACGGTTTATAAATAGCAGAGGATGTGAGGGGAGATACCTGCCGAGACTCTGGCTGAGCTTAGCAGTCCCACTGACGCCCAGTGTCTGTGTCACTCTATCGCTCTCTCTCTGTCTCTCTCTCTCTCTCTCTCTCTCTCTCTCTCGCTCTGTCTCTCTGTCTCTCTCTCTCTCTCTCTCTCTCTCTCTCTCTCTCTCTTTCTCTCTCTCTCTCTCTGTCTCTCTCTCTTTCTCTCTCTCTCTCTCTCTCTCTCTCTCTCTCTCTCTCTCTTTCTCTCTGTTCCTCTTTCATGCCTCTATCTTTCTATCTTCTTATCTTCCATATTCCTTCGATTTTGTTTTACCAGTCAGATTTAATGTGTTTTGTGTGTGTGTGCATATATATATATATATACTAAATGTTTCCAATTGCTCATATAATAAATACTTTAGTACTGTAAACCAGTTCTTTGACAAGCAAAAATTTGACAAGAAGAGAATCAAACGTGTGGGAGTTTAATCAAACCGGACATTGGAACCAACATGTTTTTATTTATAAAGGTGACGTGTGAATTTCATTTCTTCAAATGAAAAAACTTGTGGGCAAAGTTTTGCAACCCAAAATATGCTTGTTAACGTCCCACCCATTGGTTACACCGCATACATTATGGTGTGAATATGACAGCAAGATTTGAGGGTTTTGACCTTTTGAGATTGCTAGGAGACCTGTGTGTTTTACATGAAAAAAAGAGGCTCTTTCTGCTGATCGGGGTACTGTTCACTTCTGCAGATTAACTTTCATGCGTTCGCCTGTAAGTCTCTCGTCCCGATGGTGCCGCACAGTCGGTGTTAATGGTTGGGGACGTGACACGAAAAACGTGCTCCACGTGAGGTGTGCACACGTCTCCTGCAGGGCTGGCTGTTCGGCTCACGCGTCGTGAGCTACCACCTGTAGACCACCTGGGGAGAGAGACAGAGAGAGAGAAAGAGACAGACAGACACACACACACACACACACACACACACACACAGCCAGTTCCCACCTCACGGCCAGCTTGGAAATCCGTCGTCATGACGGCAAGGCGTGAACGCACCTCGTAAGGGGGGGGGCAGACATTTTCGGTTGCTTCTGAGAGAAAGACGTGGCCCGGAACGAGCTTAATAAATCATGGAGTTTTAGAAGGTGAGGCTGCCACACACCTGCTGCAGTGCTACTGTGAGCAGTGCTACTGTGAGATCCTCTCCATGACGAGTGCAGGGAAACCGTGGGTGGAGGTGGGGGTGGAGGGGGTGTTGGGTGGAGTCAAAACTCCATTCAAGGCAATGCCATCGCATGCATATATATATATATATATATATATATATATTTGTAGCATGTTTTATGCACAAAGGTGGTATAAAATGCTTTCCATGGCAGGCCTGTAGCACATATCTGCTCTTGGTGTGGCACATTTGTCAGCAGAGCAGAACCCGGTGGTTCGCTTCATGGAGTAGGCTTGATCTCATTAGCTAGAACATATGCAGCAAGAAAAGGGAAGTGGTCATGTCATGCTCCACTAGGCAGGAGCAACCGTTGTCTCTACATGCTAATTAGGCAGTATCAGCCAGATGATTACTACCACCCCCTTACTCTCTCTCTCTCTCTCTCTCTCTCTCTCTTTACCTCTCTCTACCTCTGCCTCTTCCTCTGTCTATCTATCTCCAGCTCCTTGTGTGTTATTAATGTGTTTATGACAGCTTAATTTGATAAGCAGGCTGCTGGGAGAAAGCGCAGGGTTGTTCTTGGCGAGGACAGAACTCCTGTTATATGCTTTCCTCTTCTCCCTTTCCGTTTTTCTTCAAATCGCTGCCACACAGCCTGCCGATGACCCATTTCTGAGATGGTCGAGAAAACAAGGAAGAGTAGGCCGAAATCCACGGGGGAGTAGCCAACGAGAGCGAGCGCATTAGAGGAAGCATGCGCGAGAGACAAGGGTGGGGGTGGGAGAGCGGGTGGGGGTGTGGGTGTTGTTTAATTCTTTTGGTGGCAAGTGGATTTGAAAACACTTTTATGTTGTTTTTTTTTTCCCTTGTCTCCTCGGGACTGCGGGCACCGCTCAACTCCACCCTCCCCCTCCCCCCCGATGCCTCGTTCCCACTCCACCAGTGCGCTCGGAAAGGCGCTGCGCTGGGAACGTCAGCGCTCCCATCAGCCTCCGTCTCCGGGCGGTTAATTTCACGTGTGATGGTATGTAGCATGAGACCCGGGTTCGAGCGGAGTCGGGCGAGCGAGGGATGAGATGGGGAAAGAGAAAGAGTGTGTTTTGGGGGGGGGGGGTTAGATCAGTGTGAAGGATGGAGAAAAGAATATCAGCTTTGTGGTGGGTGGAGATAGAGGGGTGGAGTAGGTACTCTCCCTCACAGCCTTGGTCCAGCTCAGGGTCAAGCGGACTTAGGACTTTTCTCAGGGTGGGGAGATACGGGAAAAAAAGATGGCCTGACGGTTTGGAAAACACTTTAAGAAAAAAATGGAAACTAAAGTTCACAGAGGAGGGAAAGGGAGAGATACGTGCCCAGCAGTGGCGTAAAGGGAGTAGAAAAGACTGTGGGTGTGAGAGAGGAAGGGAGAGAGAGAGAGAAAGAGGGAGAGAGGGAGTGCAAGAGAAGGGAGAGACAGGCTCTGCTATCATTAGCCGAAGGGGACAGGCGAGGTTATGTGAACGGTGCAGATGGAGAGGGTGTTGAGGGAATTGGGGAGGAGGGACTGTTGGGCAGGGCCCTGTGCTGAGTGGCTGAGGCCTTGTGAAGAGGCTCCTCCCCCCTCCCCCCCAAACCTCGGCAGCCTGTGCTTTTCCCACCACCACCACCACCACCACCACCCGCTTTCCTCCCCTCCACCCCCCCAAAAAAAATAGCAGAGATGGTGAGGATAAGCTTCTGGAGCAGAACTGCACACACTTGCATACACACACACACACACACACACACACACACACACACACACGCAAACACACACACTGTTGATTTATACACCATTGGCTCTAGGCACTTCTTGTTTTCTTTGCTGTCGTTATCACCCCGATCGAGAAACCACCGTTCTTTAGCGAGGGCTAGCGATTAGCGTCAGAATAACAGTAATTAGAAGGGTGATTATTTTTGATAAAATCCTTCCAATCCCTCCCTCCCCCCCCTCCATAAAAAAAAAAAGGGGGAAAAAAATTTCACTAAAATGTAGCAACTCTCTATTTCTTTCCACGTCAACCCCTGAGCAGGTTCTGGTGTGTGTGTGATTTTGTTTATTTGTCTTGTTTGTTTTCCTTCTGCCCTCACTTCATCCGGCCGACACGAAGTGTGTGTGTGTGTGTGTGTGTGTGGAACGAGAAGAAACGCGGGCCTGTTAAATCCGGCACGTGGCGTCGGGCTGTCTCAAAGGCCCGGGCGTCATCCCGTCACCCCACGCTTCTCTGATCACGCGTGAGAAATAAAGGGAATCGCAGAGACCCCCACAGACGTGAGACACGAGTAATGAAGCTAAATGGAAATGCGCACGGATCCCTTCGCTATATCCAACAGCAAGGACAAAAACAAAAGAGAATAATGGAGAGGACAGAGGAGAACACACACAGGCACTTACCTACTTCTACTGGGGGGAAAAAAAAAAAGACAAAATGGAAGATTTGAAAGGGGAAGGAAGATGTAATAAGTTGTAAAAGTTTTGTTGTTTTTTTTTTTTTAAACAGGAGGAAGAAAGATAGTGGAAGGAGAGGTAGAGTTTAATTGCAGTGTTGCACGGGACGGTATCTTCAATGTCAGAGGGTGAACGATGTCTCCAGGAGGGAAAAAAAAAAAAAGAAACCGTTATGCTGGGAACGTGAGCAAGTGCACCTTGACAGGTTCTCACGTGCCTGTTCTGTTGAGCCTGACAGTGTCTGGCGTCCTATAAAAACATTTAGGAATGTTAGAGGTGTCATCTCCTTTGTGGTCCAGATTGCAAAGACGTGTGTGTGTGTGTGTGTGTGTGTGTTTTGGTCTGGGTTGCCGTGATTGGCTGTGCCTCTCCATCACAGAGGTTGAACAGCAGCACAGTTTATCAGATTGGATCAGAGTTGCAAGCCTCTCTGACTCCCTCATGAGTCCTGTGGTTTTATCCTCTGAGCGTTTGGCCCAGCTTGATTCACTGCAGCTGTACGTGGACTCTTTAATCAGACGCTATCTTCTCATTGGCTTAAACCTCCCCCCCTCAGCCCAACCACCACCACCAGTACCACCACGACCACCACCCTCCTGCTCTGTCACGATTCTTCTCCTCACATCTCCTCTCCCAGGCTCCCCTCTGGCCCTTAACGCGTCTTAATTAGCCGCTTTCCTGTGACAAATTACGAGGGCTCGCTTTGATGAGGTCAGAACGAGCTGCTGCTGGTCAGAGTGCGTCTGGTGTTCGCCGAGCCTCACCACTACAAACGCGAGCATGCCTGTACGGAGGAGGAGCTTTAGGAGGGAGGGGTGGTGCAGTAATGACAGAGTTGGGGCCTGCTCCCCTATGAACGGGGCTGGAGGCCAACGGCCTGGAGGCATCTCCCGCTCACTTTGGAAGACTTGAGCAATAGAGAGCGTGTAGTAGCTTTCGTGAGCCTTCGTGAGCGTTTGTGAGCAAAGCACGAGGGGGAGGAGCGTCGGCCGGTTCTGTTTGCCCTTCGCTCCACTGCTGGCGGCGCAGGGGAGGAATATTCCCAGAGAGAGAGAGAGAGAGAGAGTGGATTCGGAGGGAACACCGTGCAGAGCAGAGGAGGTGATAGTGTGGCCTTTCGCTTAGGAAAACACCGCCTGCTGCACTCTGAGCTTAATGACGCGTGACGGAAACAGCGCCACGGTAACATAGCGATGATCACAGTGTGATGGAAGCTGTGGCCAGATGGTAACACGGTGACGGTAACGCCGCGACGGTAACGTCCGCGACAGTAACGTCCGCGACTGTGTCTTCTCCAGTCAGGCCAGAGTTGACATCAACTCAGCGAGCCTAAACGCGGAGAGACGACAAGCAGGCGGAACGTGAGAGGATGTCACATCACCAAGCATCCTGTCTCTCCTCTCCACATCTCGATCTGGGTTACTCGGTTTACGTGTGGCGCTCTGGGACCGAGGAGAGAGACAGAGAGAGGGAGGAAAGCTTCAGTCCAAGTTATGAAGGACATTCTTGTTGAAGTGTTAAGCGTTCCTGTTTCTCTCACCTTGAATTGCTACAGAGCTTTGGGTCTGATGTTTCATATCCTACTGAACATTAAAAGCTTGAATATTCTCTAGCTATAATACATAGGACATCTCTCTATCCAGAGCAGGATTTTGGAACATTTTGGCCTGGTATATCAGTTACCGTTCAGACAGATGTATACGTTCACTTAGAAATATTGCATCGTCCGTTTGAAGCAGCGCCCATGTTTTTGAAAGTTACATCATTTTCTTGAAATTCAGGTCAGAGGTCAACAGGAAACTTCAATATATTTGGTGAGCAGACCACAAAAGGTCTAAAAAAAGAATATTGCGTATAAATACAATAGAAAGGAAATTCATGTGCTTACATTGAAATGTACACCAAAATTTAATTATTCTGTTGAAATTTAAAATAAATCTGTAGGATGCAATTATGTCACATAGACATCTCAAATTGATTGGCTACAATCAGCACATAAAGATTAACGGGCTAATAAATCTAATATAACTATAAAATAAAGATTTACTTCATGGTCTTCACATCTGCCACTGTGGGCATCCTGAAACCAAAACAACTTCTGGTAAAAAATGGTTTCGCCATCTTTACTGAAATATTACTCAAAAAGCGCTTCAACCACCATATATGCGGAATGATCGAAAGGGCTCGGAAAGACGTTGCTTAACTTCCTCCCTTTTATTCCCACTCTCCCTCTCAGTGTTTTCAGCCAGCTGTCAGACGGAAGCAAGAAAAAAAAAATCTGTTGTGATTTCAGTAAAAAAAAAAAAAAAGTCAGTATCATGTGCCTCTGCCTCTTACCATACTTTATGGCACATGGGGGGGGGGGAGGGCTGAGGAGAAAGAAAAGAGGAGAGGAGAGGAGACACGGAGGATCCAGAGAGGAAGGAGTGCGCCGGCACACGCTCCCCGCCGACGAAGCGCTCCAGCCCCTGGGCTTAATTCAAGCCAGGAGGGAGCGTTTAATAATTGCTATCAGAAGATCAGATTTAATTCTCTTTTTCACGGGACCGCTGTAGGGTAGGGTGAAACAAATTGTCATCGGAGATTTCCAAATGAACAAAGCTTTTAATTAGTCTGATTAGAATGCGGAGGTAGAGACGGAGTGGAGGTGTAGGAGGGTGGAGGTGGAGGAGGGGAGGGTGGAGGGTGGAGGGTGGGTGATGAAGTAATCAGAAGATCATCTGAACACGCTGGCTGGGGTCGCTGTGCAAGTACGTGACCCCGGCTTGAAGACTCCACGGCAACACACACCACCCCCACACACCACAAAGCACGCACACACACACACACACGTTGCCCTCCCGCCCGACCTCTGAACACGGATAACATCACAAGATGCTGTCGTGCTCAGGGGATAACATAACTGGGCAAAGATGTCAACCCTTTGTCTGTTCCATGTCACATGGTTGTGGAACCCTGGGCACAGGGAGATGAAACTCGCTGTCCAACAATGTGCTCCACTTAATATTTCGTTATTTCTTTGATTTGTTCCCAACTTTAGGATGTGTTTTTTTTCTTCTTCTTCTTTTTGTCCTTCTCGGGCAGGACTTTTTAATAGGTTTCACTTTCCTTTGTCTTTCTGTTGGAAATATCGTTCCAGTTAAACTGTCGGTCAAGTGAAGTAATGGACCAGGGGTGTAAAACTTCTCCCGACTCTTAACGTTCAAGTCAGACTCTAGCGGTGGTGTGGTTGCACCTGGCTCTCGAGTTGCTGTGTGTGGTGGTTAGGTTCTTGCTGATAAACACAGCTCTGCTCAGGCATCCGTGCAAGGAGAAACAACCCCCCCTCCCCTCCCCTCCCCTTTCCTCTCCCCCATTAACGAGATTGTGGTTCTTTAGTCAAATCATCTAGAGGATGAGGTCTTTGCTCGTGCTGCTATGCCTGGTGCCCTCGGTGATCTCTGCACCCAGGTTACATGCCCACTTTTCCTTTTGCTTTCACTAAAAGTGCAGTTGGCAAATTTCACTTCTCTTTTCCACATCTTTCTACATCGTTCTACCACCATAAAAAAAAAAAAAAAAAAAAAAACCATAAAAAAACTCCCCCAGAAGGGTGATGGCTTCTCCTCGGCGGTACACTCTGTGGCACACGTGTGCCTCAGTGCACCGTGGTTGCCGAGGGCCTCGCGTCCAGAGCCATTACACCCAGGACTTCTTCGTCGAGCCTCAAGTTCACCAACACACACTGCCCGTCTCGCCCGATCTGGGGTTCTGGCCTCTCTTGCACCAACCTGGTCGGCCCAGAGAAAGCGGGCAGCAAACTCTCCAAACCAGTGCCCCTGCCTCTTCCCTGCCTCTCGCGAGCTGACGCGACTCGTCGTCCTTGGGCCTCTCGGCAGGGGACTGACTGACAGACGGCTCTCACCTGCCCGTGTTTGGGCTCCGGCAGACGGCTGGCCGCTGTTTGCCAGCTGAGCGAGCGAAGCAACTGCTGTCAGCGCCATTTCATCCCTCTTTCCGCTCTTGCCGGGTCACGACGTATGCATGTCGCTAGCGCTAAAGGCCGCGCTCCAGGAGCTAGCATTCCTTTCAGGCTGAATGTTTTGTTTTGTTTTTTTTTTCTCCATCCTTTATTTCTTCTTTCTCGCTTTGGAGACCAGAACCTGGACACTTCTCGTGACATTTGAGAACGATCACTCGTTCTTGGCCTCCTAAATCATGTTTTTAACGTTGGACTAAACGCCCAGACCCGGGGCTTTCTGACAAAAAGGGAATTCTTTTCAGCCAAAATCTGTGTTGCTGCCGACGTCATTTGGCGGTATTTTAGAGAAATTTACAGCTGATTGCGGGAGAGACGGGCGTGAAGCAGTGCGGCGGTGGTGCCCTGAAAGAGCGCTCTGTGAGGCCTCAGAGAAACCACTCCTTTTCCATCGAATGCTCTAATCTCATGGCCCACCTGAAAAGAGCTATTCACTAAATGGCACCCAGCAGAACACAGTTCATCCATAATTTCACACTTTTGCCAATAAAGTCTCTCGTTGTGATTTTTCTTTTTTTTTTTTTTTTTACTTTTTTTTCCATGGGGTCAGAGTCTTGGTTTTCTAGGCCCCCAAAAAAGGGGAAAAATGGTTTCTATGGTTGGAAAATACAAAACAACATCAGTATCGGTTTCTCAATCAGATGTAGTATGCAATGTAGCGATACTGTTTAGTAAGTGGTTTTGGTTTGGTTTGATGGTGGCGCATGTGCACACGTGCCTGTATTTAAATACAACCCCCCCTCACACACACACACATTGCCCCCTTTACCCAGAATCCTTTGCTTCCAGTGCTTGCATCAGAAAGAGGCCGTTTGCTTACGGTCAGTGGTTGGTGACAGTGGCTTTGGATCTTTCTCTTTGTGTTCTTTCTTCTTTTCTGGCCAGGAGAGGGAAGAGAAGGAGTTTTGGTTCCCATTTTGAGCGCTCTGGAACAGTTTAGGAAAGGAAGCACCTTTATACCTTTGATTGTCTGTGGTTGCTGATGTCATGTCCTTCTACCAGGCTCTGTTTGTGTGAACGCGTGTGTATGTGTGTGTGTGTGTGTGTGTGTGTGTGTGTGTGTGTGTGTGTGTGTGTGTATGTGTGTATTTCCTGTCTCTGTCCATTCACACTAGGGGTCTTGGGTGTGGGGGGTGTTAAATTCATTCTTATAGTGCTGGTATGTCTTTAGAACATTGGCATAAAGGTTAGCTTTCTTCTCTTTTATTTCAGTTTATTACATGAGGGTGAACTTTCCTTCCAGCAGTGAAAATACACTCTCTTTGCAGATCACTGGACCCTTATGAGGAATTAAATTTTTGCGTAAAACCTGTTCATCTTCATGTCAGTTCATATTAGTGTCATTCAAGAATCCCTCCAGGTGCAAAAGCCACCATTCACAGCCCAGGAGCTGAACATCCCTCTAATGTTTGGAGATTCTCCATCTACACTCTGATGAGTCCTGATTAAAACCCCATACTCACGGTCCCCTCAGGCCGGAGAAGCCGTGCGCGCCGGTGTGGCCCCAGACCCTTCCGGAAACCAATGCCTTCCGCCAGCCTGATCCCGGGGTTCAGGAGTCTCATCCCCTCACGCCTCCTTCACTTCCAGCTCCGCTCACGACTTTCCTCCTGTAATGACATTAATGACACAAAGGACCTCACGGAGACCCCTCACGGCCGTCCGGGAACACCTCCCCGGAGAATTCAGCTATCGCCGATAAACAGCCACCCGTTCGCAAATAAGCGCGTTAAATAAACCTCGGAGAAAATCAACGCCGTCAAGAGGAAGAAGAAAAAACATTTTGGAGGGATTAGGAGAGCGGGGCGAAGATTCCACGTGTGAGGCCGAAAACCAGTCTGTCCGCGAGCTGGAATTGTTCGGAAGGTTCGTTGAAACTGCAATTTTTTTTTTTTTTTTTGCCATCTCTTCAAGGAAGCAGTAGTTTATTTGAAAAGAGTGAGAGTTTATTTAACGTATCATGCGCCTCCTAAAAGGTTTACTTACTGCACTGTAATATGTTATTTCAAATCCCTGTGACCACATTTTCCTGTGAGGATAGAGGATACTGACTTTTTTTTTTGCCAAGCACATGCTATTACTAAATGTGTTGCAGATGTGCAGGAGAGTGAGAGAGAGGCTGATACTCACACACACACACACACACACACACACACAAAGAATAGCACGGTGATGGTGCATGCTCAGATGAAGTTTGAAAAAGAACCAGTACCTTGTAGTTTAATACTGGCCACTGCTGTTCCTGTGTTAATAGCGCTGGAGGTTTCCTATGGTGGACGCTGTAATTTCAACAACACGAACAACCATGGAACTATGCTAGCTGCTGCCACGGCTAATGTTTCGTTAGCTCTTATTAATCAAATTCACTTTTTAGTATATACCCTTGAAAATGAGAACCTCACATTAAAAAAAAAAAAATCTTTTTTTATGTGGCAGCCTATCTGATAAGCAAGTACAGGAAGTCATAGTCACTCTATTAAGACTTTGACAATACAATTGAGTGTAAATTCTTTTTTTTTTCCTCCCTAAGTGGAGCACTCGGGAATGAAACGACCCAGAATTGTGCTTTGGTTTTGTTCGTACCCATTGCCCTCTCAGCTCCAGTTCTCATCGAAGGAGGGAGAAATGGGAAGACAGAGTCCTAGAGAGAGAGAGAGAGAGAGAGAAACGCCTAGCAGCTCATTATATCTCAGTCTCAACCCTCCCCCCCTTCTCTCTCTCTCTCTCTCTCTCTCTCTCTCTTTCTCTCTCTCTCTCTCTTTCTCTCTCACATGCACGTTCTTGTGGGTGCCAGAAGGGAAGTGTCATGGTTACCAGATGGGAGGGTCGACGGCAGCGCTCCCCTCTCTCCCCCTGAGAGACCTCAGTCTCTACCATTCCCTCTCTCTTTCTCTCTCTCTCTTTCTCTCTCTCTCTTTCTCTCTCTCTCATGTTCTCTCCATGTTCAACTCTTTCTTGCCATCCTTACACACTGCATTTACATGTGGGCCCAGCATGGCAGATAAGGCTTCACTCTCTCTCTCTCTCTCTCTCTCTCTCTCTCTCTCTCTCTCTCTCTCTCTCTCTCTCTCTCTCTCTCTGTCTCTCTC
>JAOYMR010000005.1:5960411-5982071 GCA_025802075.1 Tenebrosternarchus preto
CCCCCCCCCCCCCCCCCCCGGCGCCGGTTTGGGTCGAGGTTGCCAGACGTTGCAGATTTAACGCAAAATGAAAGCTTTTATGCAAGATTTTTTGAAGGATTGTACAGGTATACAGCCCCTTAGGTTTTAGTCAAGGAGAAGGAGTATTTAAAAACAGAATCAGGCTCCTCTGTTGAAGAAAGGGGACTATTAATAGCAAGATTGAATAGCAGTCAATAGACGAAGGACCATACCTTAAATTAAGAGCCATGTTAGTTTATTCTGATGAAATGAAAAAAAAAAAAAACAACCTAGGACTTGCTTTAAATGTTCAGTATTAAAAAAAGAAAAAAATAAACAATTGTATGATACACTTGCTTATATTTTCATATAAAAGGAATTACAATGCAAAGCATTTTTGTGGCTTTTTGTAGTTTCTATAAGCCAGAATGTGTTTTGATAGCTTTGCTTATATGAAAAATGATAGTTGTACAAGAGCGAAGTAACTTTGGGCTTTTCAAACCTAAAGCCATGAAATCTGAGAACCCTTGCTTTGCTCAACAGATTGTTTGTTTGTTTGTTTGTTTGTTTTTTTTTGTTTTCATTTTGTAGAGATTTTTTTGTTTGTTTCCAAACGTGTATTTCTAATTATATTGAATAATATTAAGATTCTTTTTAAAAAAAAATCTGTGAAATTAACATGCTTGTGTATAGCTTTCTAATATATAAATATATATGATAATAATTATGGTCATAGCATTTTTTTTTTCAGTGTGGAGTTTCATAAGTACAGTTGCACACGTTTGTGTTGTCTTTCTCCTTTCTTTCATTTTGCTCCATAAAAAAAATCTTTCAGGGGCAACTCAGCCAGAAGTTTAGATTTAGCATAAATTATTCACACAGAAATGCTCATGAATATTTAGTTTGGGAAAGACACGCCCTCTAGCATAGTAATTGTATGATGTCACTCAGGTGAAGAATGTTTATCCCCTGAACTAAAGCACAGTTCCAATCATTTTTAATATTGTCAAGTAATAAACATGGCATTATTGACAGACATTTGAGTACAATGGAATATTGAATTTCTTACTAGTTTCTAAACTAGTGGCACACTGGCTTGTATTTATGTGTAACTTTATGTGGAGCACAAGATATTTATCCAGCTCTGTGCTTTGGTTAGGAAGAAGCACAACGTTTCTGATATTCTAAAACTTTGAGCCTGTGAATACCAAAGCAAATGGCAATTCAAACTCATAAAATAAAATTGACAGTTTCCCTTGAATTGACGTTGCACTGAAAGATTTTGAAAGCATGAGAGATAAGTGAAGTTTATTGATCATTGTGTGGATAATTTTCATGGTTTAATAGGTTCAACCAGGCTGATTTTGTGAACCCTTTGGTCATGTGTGTTTGAATTTGTGCCATTTTGTCCTTTTAAGCAACACAAATACACACACACACACACATACACACACACATCCCGTTTCTTCTGATCATGCCGAAATCGCTGGAGATTATATAATTTTTACCACATGCTTCATATGGTTTAGAGATTGGACATTTGCTGATATCTTTTCTACCAAAGACATGGAGCAGTGTTTGTTTTGGCTTTAATCCATTTTCTTTGGGTTTCAGAAAGTATTTCTTAATAGGTTGTTTTGTTTTATGTAATTTACAATAATACTGGTACCTCATATTTCCCCATTCAGTACCTCAGATTAACATACAACCAATTGTGATGAGGAACGGGGTAGAAAAACATGGAAAGAAGACAAAAGCCAACAAGTGTACAGTATTGTGAAATATTATGCCATTGTTTGTTCTATAAATCTCACTTAATGTCCACGTACGACTCCCTGGTTCCCTCTTTTTGGTTTGCTGTTCTTTTTCTTAAAAAAAAAAAAAAAAAAAAAAAAGGTTTCCATCAAAAAAACAAAAAAAAAATTTCAAATAACAAAGAAAAAAAAAAGTTGAAAAAAAAATAAATCTGTAGTAACAAATGCAAATGTAGCTTTATATAACCCTGCCGTGGGTATGGTTGAACTTTCTTTTGTCCTTTTGTTTTTCTTTTCTTTTGTTTTTTTAACCAGGAGAAAGAGGTTTTCAGCGGCATAAGCTGGACTTTGTCGCCACTTGAAGACAAGATGTCATTAAGTTAAAAAAAAAAAAAAAAACACATCTCTGTATCTCAAGGGACTTGATTCAGCTGTATGTAGTGAAAAATTAATGTATGGGTAAAAAAAAAAAATCGTATCTCCTGCTGGGATTCAAAAAAAGGTATTTGTATTTTGCAGAGAATTCAGTAAAGTTACTGGCTTTCTTAGTTACCCATGGTGCCCTGGTGTGCTTTTAACTGGTTTCGTTGTGTATTTTATGTCTCCCTCTCTCTGCAGCCTCTTTCAAACACACACTAGTAGAAAGAATCAAACG
This sequence comes from Tenebrosternarchus preto, assembly GCA_025802075.1. Taxonomy (NCBI): domain Eukaryota; kingdom Metazoa; phylum Chordata; class Actinopteri; order Gymnotiformes; family Apteronotidae; genus Tenebrosternarchus; species Tenebrosternarchus preto. The sequence goes on from JAOYMR010000005.1 coordinate 5,962,821, forward strand.
TTATACATCTGATGTACAGATATAAGAGCGACCAAATCAAACATTATCAAGGCAGTTTCAAGGCAGCACAAAGCCAATAATCATCTAGAACTTGCATTACATACTTTGATTGTTTCCTCAGAGAACCATAATGAACTGTTTCCCTTGCATGACAGTCTTTAATGTGTGTTGTTTCTTTACATGATTAACAGTGCTTTGGTTTTGTAGCACATTAAACATGACATAAAACAATGGTTATAAGTGAGCTTGAAATGCAAAATACCAGCTTTATTTTAATGGTATATACATTACATGCACACAGTGCATATATATATATTACACATGTTAACATATAACAAACACCTTGTTTCAGTTTAGTTTTTAGGAGTAAGAAAACTTTGCAGAAACCACTAATTTTGGTACCAGACAGCTCCCAGAGTGCTCAGAATAGAACTCTGAAGATTTGCGCTTTATATAGGCGGTGTTTATAGACGAATTTCCAACATGTATTATGCGTACGAAAACATCCTACCCTCCGAAATAACAATATTCTTGCAGCGTGGATGTGGACTTTAACCTACAAATGCTGATCTGTGTGAACGGCTGTGGTTTCACATTCCACGCTAGGTTTCTCCTGGCAGTGTTTTATTCCTTTTAATATCGCTCAAATAACCTCAAAATGGCTCGGGGAGCAGGGGAAACAGACATATTAACACGTTCCTCTCATTTTCGCTCATCAGCGCGCAGAGCGAATATGTTCTCACTCACCGCGTGAGCGAGCAGGATGTGGAGCGCCGCAGGCCTCGGCAGGGAGTCGCCTTCGTCTGCTGACTGAGGGTCAGTTGCACTCCGTAACCCTGACCTTAACCGTTAAAACGAAAATACGGAACTGACTTCAAATCAGTCAGAAATGGTCGAGCTAAGGAGACGCGATGCAGCGGCGCGCAGCTGTGCTGCTCCAGCCTGACGCCGCGGTCAGGGACCACACAGGGGGCTCAGCGAAGCTCCAGCGTAGGCCTCCGCCCCACCGCGCGCCCACCCACACACTGCCTCGTGTGTGGGCACTGTAAGGACAGGCCAGGCCGGTTGTGTGTCTGACCGTGGCTTTAAGGACCTTAATAAACTGTACGAAGCTGACAAACCTCATCACGTTAGATATGGCAAGGTGCGTCAAAGGTTGGTTTTAGTGAGAATCATTGAGCGTTCAGCTATATAATAAGCCAAGCCCTATTGAAAAAGTATAAGAAAAGTAGGCCTGATCACAGAATGAAGTGCTCTGAGACTGTTCAATGTATCCAAGTGTAAGAGTATTCTGATAAAGCTTTATACAGAAAACCAAAGCCCATTTAATAGGAGAGAAAACCAAAAGCTGATTTACATCAGAACTTTTATGCAGTTTGATAAACAAAATATCTATTTCCAACCTATTATTTCAAGTGTTACTCTAGAATTGTTTAATTCTGTGAAAATAGTAAGGCTGCCAATCCTATTAGAAATTCTGACATTCTCTGCACTTAAAACGTCTGTTTTGAGTACAAGTGGATAGAATTTTTGTGACAGCTACATTCCAGTAAATACAGTTTTAAAACGTATGTTCCCTCTGTATTGTTAGCTAAGCATAAACTCCCTCTCCCTCTCTCTCTCCCTCTCTCCCTCTCCCTCTCCCTCTCTTTCTCTCTCACCCTCTCTCTCTCTCTCTCTCTCTCACCCTCACGCTCTCCCTCTCCTTCTCTCTCTCTCCCTCTCTCTCCCTCTCCCTCTCTTTCTCTCTCACCCTCGCTCTCTCTCTCTCTCTCCCTCTCTCTCTCTCTCTCCTTCTCTCCCTCTCCCTCTCTCACCCTTTCTCTCTCACCCTTTCTCTCTCTCTCTCTCTCTCTCTCTCTCTCTCTCTCTCTCTCTCTCACTCTCTCTCTTGGATTGGGAAGAAGCCATAGAAAACACAAGCTATTGCTTTATTCTGCTTGTGTGGTATATTCCCACTGAGATATCCTTCAGTGCAGCCACACTTGGCTCCAGTTTGAGAGATGCTTTAAGCTTGTAAAGCAGGGGCCCCAATTTCAGGCCCCATGAAAAGATATCACATTGGGCCCCAGTGAATAAAAAAAATATATACCTCATATTCTAAGCTCTTTTTTAGGGCTGCTGTCAGTCACAGGTCCTTTGAATCATCCTAACCGCCCCCCACCCCCATATGCTTGTGAAGGCAGGATATATATGGGACTATTCACTGAATCTTATTCTTATGCTGGATTTAGGACTGCAGGTTAGAAGCTTAATGAAGATCTCAGTTCACAGGCCAGTGCTGTTAATGGTGCTGAAATGTCATTAAAAATAAACCTGGTTGTAGCCATATACTCTATTATATTTTTTAATTGTTTGTAATTGTCTTTTTCACATGTTATGATGTAAAAAAGCTGAAACAGGATTTGAAATGCAGGCAGATTTATTTACCTCCAAGGTTGAAAAATAGATTCTTGCATTAAAATGTTGTGTCTGTCCCCCCTTTACTACAGTTTATTCTACAGTAGCATGTATCGGACACGCTAGCAAACACCTACTACAGTAATACTGAAATCAGCCACACAAGATGAAAATTATACTTCATTCTGAACTGGTTCTTCCTGAATCCTATCAGACGTTTATAAGAGGTTTTATTCGTGTCACATGAATATTCTTCATTGCCAGTATTTGGGCATTTGAAAGGTTGTGACTTGTACCCAAAACAGACTTACTTGGGAATTTAGCTTTATTGATTCCAATGAATATTAAATTGGCAATGATGTAGTATACATTTTCAGACAAATCAGGGTATCACACACACACACACAGAATATATATTTTTTATGTCCACAATGTCCAATATCATTATCAATTTCATGTTTAAAGGTGTTGCTTCCTATAATGTTGTCCAAAACACCATGACGTGGTGCAATTGCTCTTTTTCAACATCCACCAAAAGTTTAATTGTATAACCGTCGCTTTGTTTTTTAAAAGGATTTTAGGGGGGATAGGGGTCTGACAAGCATATCTTATTGCAATATTATACTATACGCTATTGTATCGTTACGGTAAAACTTTATTTGTTTAGTGAACTTCGCCTGAACTTTACAATAACTTTACAAAACGCGGTTGAAAAAGTAATGTATCAAGAGTGCCACAAGATGGCGCCATTGCACATGATTTCACATAGTGCGTGTTTGCCACAAAGGGGCAGTGTGGGTACAGGGTTCTCAGTCAACCCACGAGGAAAGCATTGGTTTGATAGCAGTTTTGTATTAACAGAGAGCACATAATTTGTTGGCGCATGCGCGTTTCTCTGGTATAGCAATTTACTAATTTAGAACTAGTAAAGAATTGCCGTCATTTTTCCAGGATTAAGGCCAAGGTTGGGCATTTGGGCCTCGAAGAAAAAAGAAAAAAAAGAAAATTAACTTAAGAAAAGGGGGGTGGTACCTTTTCTCTTTTCTTATACATTACTTCATTGTTTTTCCCAAATGGTTGTACAAACGTGACAGATACATTGTTAATCAAGATTTTTCATAATTCTCATATTGGTCAAATAGTGTGTTTTAAGTAAATCTAGCAAAATCATCATTAATTTGTAGAGCAATTAACATCTGTCAAATGTCCACTTTCATATGTGAATCCGTTGTAAAACAGGTCCATAGATGTTGTTGTCCTAAAACACCCATGTTACTAAGACGTCTATTAAATATCCGTAAAAAAATATTACATTGACTCAAAGTGTGGTGTAAAACAAACATCCCATGTAATAAAAATATTTCGTTTTCTTTGTCTGAATACCTTTATTATCTATAAGCCAGAAAGAGAGAACCAAGTCATTATATGGGGATACTAAAGGTCCAAATGTTTTAAAGTCACTTCGCTATAAAGGCTTATACGAAAGAAAGAGAGAAAGAAAGAAGAAAGAAATTGAGAAAGAAAGATTATATATGTGTGTGTGTGTGTGTGTGTGTGTGTGTGTGTGTGTGTGTGTGTGTGTGTGTGTGTGTGTGTGTGTGTATAACTCAATTAAGGGGAAAACCGTTGGCATTTGTCGGTGAATGGACGGCTAGTATATTTCTTAGCCACATACAAAGATGTACCTGCACAATTCCAAATAGTTTAACGGAACACTATGTACTGAATTAAACAGATAAACGGAACGCTATGTACTGAATTAAACAGATAAACGGAACGCTATGTACTGAATTAAACAGATAACAACTGTAGAAAGAAAAGGAAAGAAAAGAAAAGCGAAAAGAAAAAAATAAAGAAAACGTCAAATATTAATTGTTGTAACACACGGTATTGAATACAGGCTTTGTCGATAGTAGTCGATAGTAAATGTTAACCGTGGAACATTCGACATCGAATTATGTCTGTAAGTTATTATACAAAATCAATAGATCTCGGCTTTAGTGTAAGATAGATCGTGTCTGACAAGCTCCGAAATCTCCCTTGGGTCCCTCTGTTCTGACACAAATCTCATGGAAATTCTCCTTCCTTCCTGTTGCATAGAAGTGAACATGTCGCGGTAAATATTTGACCTACATTTGCATTAAGGGCTGCTTAGATAATCTACAGTAGCCTATAATAAAACGTTTTTTTTTTTTGCGGTCTGTGTGCTTGGCTTATCGTAACTCTTTACACCCTCCCATACAAAATCTCAGTTTTTTAAAACTCATTTTTATCATGTATATTTTAACACCATTAACTATTATCAGCTCATGTACGTTCCACTTGACAAAGCGATAGTTGTGGACGTAACTTGTACAATGTATTAGAAAACTAAACTGCTCCGTTCTGATGATCTGCATTATATAATGAATCAGACGTGTTTGAAATATCGAATTCGTATACATGTATGGAAGGTTAAATGGCCTAAAAACGAAGGCACATGCATGTAAGACCAAAATACAACTGCTAATACGGCCCAATCGGTAAAACCGCTTTAAATTCATCACACTGGATAATAGAACTGTTTTTTTTTTTTTGCATTTTTCCTTTGTTGTGTTTTCTGCTTTGCAGCTAAGATAGATGAATCAAGGAACCTTCACATTTTAACATCTCTAAGCACATGCAGAGAAACTAAGTGTAGTTTCGCAGAAAATGGTCAATTATCTAAACTCTAGTTACTCGTTGTATTTTTTTTTATATTTATTATTATTATTGCAAATTATTATTATTATTATTATTATTATTATTATTATTATTATTATTGTTACTATATTTTATATTATTATAGTTTAAAAATAGACAGAAGACAAAAATGGATTTGTGTTCAGGTTCCAGATGTTTCAGATATTTCTCCAGAGTTTAAGGATGCACTGTTTAACGAATATAGCATGACTCCTGAATTTTTATTTGTTTTTATTTTTTTGGAGAGTGAGAATGCTTCAAATGATACTGCAATGGTCTGCTAACGAAAAGAACGTTCAAACGGATTAGCTGTGATCTAAGATGACAAGAAATATCGGCCGGTCTGTTAAAAAACGGAACTTAAATGACTGCTGATATACTTCATCAAAATACTACGAAATGTATCACAAAACCCGTCCAACAGTCTTGACAAATAAGACATATAATAATTTATTTGGGGTTTTATTCGCCTTCAAAATAAATAATACCTTCCACAATCTTATTTTAACTCATACGTAAAATAAATAAATAATTAAATTAGTTAATAAGTACAAATGTTGTATATCGGTATTGTCTCTTTTCTAAGTCGTCAAATCGCTAAGGATTTCCTTCCTTTTTCTTTCATGGGCATCAAAGGCGCATGTTTTCTGTCCTCGTTGACTAGAGTTCCCACTAGGTGTCGCCACCGGAACTTTTTTCGTGTGACCCAGATTTAATTTTCAATAAATTTAAATTAATTCGGAGCTACTCAAATTTCAAACACACAGGATTATTTGTGGAATATTTTTGTGATAGCTAGACGATATATTTGCATTTTATATTGTTGGCAAAATTTGACTTGATATTTTTAATGTTGAAGTTTTAATGTTCACACCGTCCTTTTACACAAAGAAAATGATCTCATATAAGATATAAAATAAATACAATACAAAAAAGAAAGTCGACTGCAAAGACGTGATTGTTAAATATATAATTTTATCTTGTTATCTTACAGCTTGAGCTGCTACCTATGTCGACAGGTTCTATTCTTATTCTAATGTGTATTTAAACATGCTATACTGTACTGGCAAATATACAACGCTATTTGCGTTAGTAAAACAAAAAATCTTAAATCGATTCATAGTTTACCAACCAAGATATATTGAAATGAGTTCATAATATAAAATGAAATCATGAATTCACACACACACACACACACACACACACACACACACACACACACACACACACACACACACACAAACACACACACAAAAACACACACACACACACACACACACACACACACACACACACACACACACACACACACACACACACACACACACACATTCACACACACAAAAACCGACGCACACGCGGGCGCGCGCGCGAACACACACACACACACACACACACACTCTCACACACACACACACACACTCTCTCTCTCACGCACACACACATACACTTGACAATGACTACATGCACCTATGCATCCATATACATGCCTTTTCCAACCTTAACAATCTTACCTGTTAGTGTGAAAATGCTGCTTCAAATTATAATATATATACTGTTCTATAATATATAGATACTGGTTTCCAGTACGGCTACTTTTTGCACGTTTGATGGGATACAAATTAAACGAAAGTTTATCTTTAAAATAATACCTATATATAAAGAATGGATTTGAATAACAGACTAAACGGTAGCCTTACTGTTCCTGTTTGCTACCCAAAATATTTTCATTATTGCCTGTTATAACGCATTGATATTTACTCCATCCGAACAAATAGATTTAAATGAGAAAACGTAAGGATATTAAGTGAAAATCCGCGTTAAATCACGACCTTGGAATTCTGGAATTCTGTAGTTGGTAATTTGCTCTAAATTAATACTCGTGCAAATGAGGGCGTTGGAGGAGGCACGCTCCCTTAACGGTAAGCGAGCCATGACAGTCCTGTATCCACGCGCACGCACAAACACTCAGCACAGGCCGGTTTAGAACGGCTACACGTAATCATTTCAAATGTGAGTGAATATATCAGGGACCGGCTTGTAAAGGGAGATTGAATTAATTGACTACTGCTGGCAAAAGTCTATGCGGACAGTAAAATGTCTCCTGCTTGTCTGTTTCGGAAAGTGAAATCCCAGTTTTTGTAGTTTTTTGTCTAAGTATAAATAAGCATGGTTGTGCCAAATGGGAATGCTGACGAGAATTAATTTAAACGGAATAAAACACCGAAAGAAAAATATAAAAGTGAAAAATCAAGAGGTGGTGGAAAATAACAGAAGTACGTAATAGGCAGGAATGATGTGTTTCCTTGATTCGTTTTTTTTTTTTTTTTTTTAAGTTTGAATTCCTATTGTAATTGCATTGTAAATATGCATCACTATGGTAATGCTAGTCCAGCCTTGTTGCACACAGGCGTAGCCTGTCACTCACGAGCACTACAGAACTTGGATGGATGTAGAGAGAGTGGATGGTGCCGGGAGATAACTAGCTTACAACTAAGTTCAATTTCCCTTGGCGACAAGAAAATGCAACCGGGTTACCCAAAATATGTTTAAGACCGACAACATACGAGCATATGACAGCACGTGTTTTGATCCGTTGGGAGTAAATCTTTACGTGTGCCCGTCTGGCCACTTCTATTGGGTGCCACACCAGCTGAGCAGTTTGGAGCAAGGTTCACAAGATGAATAACAGACACTTTACCAGGAGGAACTATGAGAGAGCGGCGCCCATAATAACGCAAATAAAAAAAAGTTATGGGAAATGCGTGATAGCTCGAACGAGAGCACAAATTTAGCTTATTAATTGACGGCGGACATTAATGGTGACTCGAAGGGTAAGTGTATCTATCGGTCAATAATGTCTCTCGTAATGACAACTTTAAATGCGATAGTTAAGGACTACCAGAACGGGTCCCTTGGTTTGATGAGGCAGTTTCCTATTATCATAGGCTCCGACACAGACGTGTGGTGCAGCTGTTGTTTGAACTAAGAATACTTGGGTAGCTAACGAGCCAACGTATGTTATATGCGGTAATCTGCCGATTTACAAAAGACATGTAATTATGGATTTATATCAGCCTAATTCAAGTGGGGCGCACAGACACGCTATAAGGCTTATTCGTCTCCCCACATCTACGCTATTTATAAGACTCTATGACTATTTGTAAGAAATTAACGCATCTACACTACATGACAATTTCTTAAGAAGGCCTATATATTTTGGATGTCTTAAAGTTTAACGATAGATGAAGTAAAATTATGTATTTCGTTAGTAAAACGATGATTTTACTTTTGTTGGACCAGCGGTCTTTGTTCGTACACACTGATTGTGAATAATTGCTATGCAATAGTACAACATTTAAGTCAGTAAACCGAGATGTTATAAAGACATATTTGAGGTTCTTTGGTACTTGCCACGTTGTGAATACTGAAATATAAAGGAAACCAAATGATTTCAGGCAGAAAACAACCATCAACATACCGCGAGAAAATGCGAGGAAATAAAATGAAATGTACACACAATGTAGCCAAGGCGAATGCAAAAGAGATGCAAATATACCTTTTACATATGCATCATTATTAAAAATAATATACATGCTGAAACCAACTGCACCGATGCCGTATGAATGGCCGAGCGGCGTCTCATTATGCACGGGCGATTTCTCTGCGAAGAATCTCCGCTTCTTCACTGCATGGTCCAGGATTCGAAGGTACATGGTAGAGATGCTGAGAGCCTCGCCATAAAAAAACAAACAAACAATACATATATTCTCTCCAAACAGAAACGAACCACCTCGGAGCCGACGGGGGAAATTACTCCGACCGCTGAAAGAAAGGCTATGTAAGGGGATTTGCATATTTGATGCACTAATTTCCTTGATGTATTTAAATATGGCTGCACGTAGCAGATATGCTTGTCTACGTCACTGGACGTGACCTCGTTGTTAAATCTAAACGTGAATCCGTTTTAGTCAAACGGGTACGCCTGCAATAATGGAGAATTAGAACGAGAAATACAATTGCAGGGTGTAACGTCACAGCAACTTTATGGATTTTTTTGGAACTTGACTTTATTCAATATGCCTAACCTGGCTATATGAGTATTAAATGTTAATAATAATAATAATAATAATAATAATAATAATAATAATAATAATCCTAATCATAAGATAATCATAATAATTGTATAGAGCTGTTATTATTGTTGTTGTTGTTGTTATGTTGTATAACATTTCGGCTGGTATATTGGTAAAAAAAAGTTTTTTATAAGGCTTCATGTGTTTATGTGTTTGTATGTGAGTATATGAGAGAGAGAGAGAGAGAGAGAGAGAGAGAGAGACAGACAGACAGAGAGAGAGGGAGGGACAGAAAGAGAGAGAGGGAGGGAGGGATAGAGAAAGAGAGAATATACCCAAAAACCTTTTTAATAGTTCTATGAAGGTAGGAGTCTTTTTTGGTTTATTACGATGCAAGTTCGATTTTTCACTTCTGTTATTTAAAAAAAGGGAAACGTTCTTTTGATTGCAAGTTTTCCCTGTGCTAATAATGTCCTCTCTGTGTTAAAGACAGCAAATGCGTTCCGTCAGTCAAATCGTGTTGGAGAGAAAAGCTCGGAGCAAATTCATTACTGCAGTCAATCCGTAACCTGGTCTGGGAACTGGAGGCTAGTCCACGCCAATAGACGAACAATGGCTCCTCAGTTCAAGTCCAACAAAAGACCTGGCGAACTTGTTTGAATTTCAGAGCACGTCCTTTCTCTCACAGAGAGAGGTTCTGCCCCCTCCCGAACACCCCCTCAAAAAAAAAAAAAAAAAAAAAAAATCATGCCAACCGTCTCCGCTCAACAGTGCACTTTTCCATTTGGTGCTGTAGACAAATAGGTTATGGGAAACTTCTCAACCCCTCCTCTCTCTCCCCAGCTCACTCTCGCCCACTCTCTCGCGCTTATACAGTCTCTTACTCTCTCGTGTGCGTGGACTATGCCTCTGCGAGTACCAGAGCAACCGAAGCACGCGTAATGAACTGAGTATTAGCGGCAATTTTAAACGAAGTCCTCGCTGTGGACGCCGGCGTGTTAGTCAGACTGCCTTTTGCACAGCGGGAATTGATACCGATCGCCTTGACTTCGAGGTTATTTGAAAGACATTTTTCAGAGAGTGAGTACGTCTTAAGATATTTCTCCTTCGTTTCCGGCATTTGTCAGCTTTCCCTCTATTTAGGCCATCCGATTTCTCTCGTTTCTACTTTCCTTGTGAACTTCAAATGCACTTTTTTTGCGACGGTTGAGTAAATAGAGAACAACTTTCCAGTGTTATCGAAATGTTGCCGTGCAAATGTGATACTGACGTGTGGGCACAGCACGCCAGTGCAACCCTGGGTTGTTTTAATTTATTAGTAAAAGGACGCGAAAGCTACGTCCATAGTAACAGGTAAAGTATGCAGTGCTATAAATGGAATACCTGATCATTAGTGAAAGTGCGGATGACGAAGAATTACTGAATAACTTTACACACCTTGCCCGAAAGGTGCCCATGGGCAATGATTGGTTGATCAAGCCAAAATTGCCTGATCAGGCCTCCTCTTCTGATCGTAACAATTAGTGACAAACTGTTTGGTACGTGTAGTAGATTGCTTCCTACTCTTCCGGAGATGTATCAGATACAGTATGTGTAATCCACATTAGCCCTTGCGTTTATACAGTCATATATTATAAATTAATATTGTTCAGTTTTTGATAACTGTATTTGTGAAATTGTCCAGTTATATTCGCGTTTAATACAGTCAGTGTGTTGTGCTCCTTCTAAGATGGGTCAGACATTTTGATGGGTCTTCGCTACTCAGCTGTTTATCGTACTGATTTGCACAACGAAACCTTCGGGCTTTGTTTAAGATCAGTATGTTCTCACAGCTCCTATTTGGACGTTGGGATCAAATGGTTTTGGGTGATGTTAAAACTGTCCATTTCGCTAAAGAGATGTGAGCCTTATATACACACCGCTGTTACGTTGTTACCACAATGTTTTGCAGGTGATGTGTTTCTTTCGGACAAAATCCAGACAAGTTTATCGCTTGCGGAATTTTAACTTATGCACTTATCAGTTGCTTCTCATTGATGTAGGCCAGGGTTTGGTCAGGACAAGTGTGACTGAGGCCGCCGTTTTTATATCGTTCTCATAAGCCAATTCAGTCACAGATCCATCATAACTAATTAAATCTATTTTGGCTTTTCCCTCCAGAACAATTGAGTAGTGAATGACCAAAATTAGGGCTCTGAAATTATATCTGGCAGGACCGATGTGGAATGGGAAATTGATGACAGTTATGTAGCCTACTTCAGGTCTGGCGTTGGCTATCTGGCCCTGCCCTATTGTTGTGGATAAATGTTTCAGGGGATATGTTTTATTTGAGGATAATGGAACAAATAGACTAAAATAAAAAGCCGGTATTTCTGGCATGTTATCGCGAGGCCTCAATCATAGACTGTGTGCTACATTACCTCATAGATGCTCAGGTATTTTAGGTGAAATTGCGACATGAAAATTAATTGAGGACAAGTACCAGACAATTGATCAAGTAAATTTTATTGTTTTCCCACGTTTACCATGCTGCCCTCTCTCGAGCGCCCCCAACACACACACACACACACACGCGCACACACACACACGCGCGCGCGCACACACACACCCCCACACGTCGAAACACATATATAAAGAGTATAATGTATTACAGCGACATTACTTGCAGTCTACAATGTATTTTCCATCGCGTAGAATTACGGACAGTTCACGTGAACTTATCTGCAAAATAAAACATGGTTTCACGATTATTGTTGTTGTTAAAATGTAAATATTAGATCTTGCCACAAACAGATATGGTGACAATCTATCTGAAAATGGGCATGGTCAAACTAAAGATCGTATGTTACAATGCTGCCGTACAATAACGATATAAAAGCACCATTGTGCATCAACTCACAGTGCACGCCGCGTACGTATCCGTATACCACCAGGCCAGACTCTATACACTGTACTTATCTTGTTCCTCGACTCAAAATATCGGACACTTTGTCTAGCTGGCGAGAAAATGTCAGTACAACTCCATTTGCTTCATATACATACGGATATTTTAAAAAAATATTCATCCTCAAGAAGAACGGCATTGTTCTCAGACAGTCTCCCCCTTTGCGCTGGCCGATGTCGCATCCCTTCCACATCGCTGGCAAAATATGCTTGCAGAATAGGTGCGCGTGGCAATGGCGCGGGAAGATCGCAGCCTCATCGTGCGCGAGGGATGCAAACAGCCCTCCTCATTTAAAAATGACATCATCATTACCTTGGCACTCCCGCGGTCCGAGACCTTTGACCTTCTGTGGTTGGTCCAGATTTTGGTAGTGGATGCCCGTCCCCTCCCCTCATCTCCCCCCTACTCTCTGAGATGGCCCGTTTTCCTTCTCTCAGACCGTTCGTCTAAGGAAGACAGCGGAGCGGAATTCTCTCTCTCTCGTCGCTTATGGCAGCATTCAGCGATCTAGGGTATTACCGCTTTCCACCGTGCCCCGCTTGATTCGCGCCGACAACCTGCCACCTCTCGTCCAAAAAAAGCGGGATCTCTCTATTGAGTGCCGAAACAAACGCGATGTTATTCTTATGTACACTTTTCCTCTGGAATCGGATTTCTCCTTTGTAACCTCACCGCTGGTTCCGTGGGATATCTGTCGCTGCCTCCACAGTCTAATAGAACCAAAGAAGCCTTTTGTGAGATTGAGGGGCAATTTGCAATGCAAATGAGGGCCTGTGTAAGGATGACTGCACCTTACTCGTCGTTGGCTCCCTCCTCTGATATTATTTTATGTAATGAAATTGTATGTGGGATTATGCCATAGCATATAATTTGTGCTTTTTGACTTTTGAAAATACCGATATTTTAGTTGCACTTTGAAGACATCATGCATTTTGATGAACGAGGACACCACTGGATGACTTCACAATTAAGGAGTTCGGTGGCTGTTCGGGGGTCTTTTTTTTTTTTTTTTTTTTTTTTTACAAATTCATTATTTGGATTTGCCCAAGACTCAAGACAAGGAGATATCTGGATTACTGTCACAGATTTGGAAGCGAGTTGTTATCTTTGGTTATCTAGCTGTATGAGTGTGTTGGTCGTCATAAAGCTAGATAACCGAAAGTAAAAACTGCCTCCAGAAACATCGAGCCGATTGGATGCTTCAGAATTTAATGACATTAAGAAGTGCATTACTAATATGTCTGGCATGTTTTGTTAAATATTACGGGCAACAGAGGATTTTATGGGATTAGTGAGATTAAAAAAAATCTCTTTTCCTCTCTCTCTCTCCCTCTCTCTCGCTTTCACACAGAGTAGGATTTTATTTGTTTGTTTGTTGTCTCATGAAATTAGCAAAGTTAATGCTGTGATAAAAGTTCCTTCTTTGAAAACACCGATCGAACCAATGTCAAGTGACAAGGCTACTGCAAACTGACATTTTACAGAACCCACGTGCACGCCTCCTCACTTTTTATTTCAGCTTGGTTGCCTTTGGCCAGGAAACGGCGCTGGCATCCCAAACAGAAATAATTAGGACATATGCAGAGCTGACAAAAATGAAAAGGGGTGGGCGCGTGGGAGAGCGAGGGGGTCGCTCCTCCTTAATTGATTCCGTTAAACGGAGCGCAGGAGATGTGAACGACTGGACGCTCCCATTCCCACGCTCGAGGGCAGGCGACAGTGCCACAGCCCAATCCGAATATGACAGACAGACCCGGCGGGGCTGTGGGCTTTGGAGGGGGAGGGGGGATGGGGGCGACATAGGTCATGAAAAGACGTCAAGTGCACCCGACTCATCTGCATCACTTTAGAAAGTGGCGACGGTCCCGGCCTCAGCATACAGGCGCGGGCCCCAAAGTAGTAACGGTTATAAATGCGCAATGAGTCGCCATGCATGGTGTAAATCGGTTATAAAAGTGACAGAGGAGGCCTAATGTAAGCATGTTTGAAGAACTTTATTGTTTCTTCTATATATATATTTTTTATTGTTCATGTTTGAGTAAAGCTCAAATGCAGACTGTAGAATAAAGGACTACCGTAGACCACAGGCTTATTGAAAAGATGACATCACCACTATTGTGTTCTCATTTGTATTTGAACTTGAGAACTGTGAGATTTTCTTTTATTTGGCCTGAAGCCCTTTCATATTGTTTATATATTTTCACAACACTGACGCTTTAATATAATCTGCTGCAGCCAGAAGATTAATTCAGAAAGCTGTGTTCAAAGATGGTGTTGTGTTTAACAAGCCTTCGTAAAATATGCAGTTAATTTTTAACCAAAATTCAGGTTTCGTAAGAAATTGGGCGTCTTAAAAACATAATTGCCGGAAATTACGTACTGAAGTTGTGAAGCGATAACCTGTTCCTAAAAAGGGGGCTTGTATTTGACATGGCCTAAGGCATATTACTGAAAAGTCTGAACACTCCACAAATATTATTATTATTATTATTATTATTATTATTATTATTATTATTATTGGGATTTTGCAATGTCTTCACTGTTCTACCTACTAGTTACATTAGACTGTAAACTGTAAGCTTCATCTATGTGAAAAAAAATAATCGTCTTTGTTATGCACGAAACAATCCAGAGTGTCTCCTTTTCAGGCACTAGCATGTGAAGGGATAGCCTACGATTATCCAATACCTCAGAGAAAATTTGAGAACGCGAATAACGCAGCAATGAATATTACTGGGATTCACTGCCGATTGGAATTTCCGTTTTGTCTTTTGTGTGAAGTTATTGTTTTCAGCACCTCGCATGCTATTTCGTGTTAAGGAGTCGAATCAAGTTGACTAATTTTCATAATTTCATTGAATTTTAAAGGTGAAGAACTGCAGAGGTCGCTTTTAACACGTCTTGTTTCTTTTTAGTGAAATCTAATGTGTAAAGATTTCTTTTAGAATAGCACATTCACTCTCTCAGAACCTTGGTTATATTACCTATGTGGTCTGCTAGTTCTGTTTCATTTGTAGCATTTGTAGCTCTGCCAGTCATGCACATTCGATGTTATGAACTATTTTGATGTCGTCAATTATTTATTTATTTATTTATTTATTTATTTTTTAAAGACTATGCTGACCACCACTTCATTTTACCTAGTCTAATCAAGGCATGTAGGCATAGGGGTTAGGAAGCCACTCAATCTATTCAAAATGTCACTGCCGCAATTTAATGCCGGGATGTACCACAGAAAGGTTGTGAGTGGTCTGGAATCTCTGCAAATCATATTTGAAGTAGTCTTTCATTATTGCAGTGCCACACACCTTGAGTTGATGGAAATGGGTCACGTTTCTCAAGGATACCAGCATTCCACAAAGACAGTGTATGGCCTGTGTAGAATAGTTACTGGTGTGACTGACATGTTTCTCAGAAAAGAAAAAAAAAAAGTAGGCTGGAATTTCAGTTAAGGCTTATGAGGATCTGTCAATGCAAGGCAGTCATATAACATTTGGAGATTTGTTTAATTTCAGAATGTTTGTCCAGATTTTTTTAAGGGGAAAAATGAGAAAAAGACTATTGGTTTTTCATTCTCTGGGCTGGTGTAGATTATATGTATATATATGTCAGTGTTCTGCATGTAGCAGGCATAGCTGACATTAGGCTGTAACTGCACGAGTATGAATATTGAACACAGTAGGCATCTCTGTATGAAAGGTTTGCTTGATTGTGTGTGTGTGTGTGTGTTGTGTGCATGCACGCACACACCCTTGCATATGTTTGTGTGTGTCTTAGGCACATTTACAGTGCATGGAAAAAATCCTGCTTTTTGATTGGCTGAGTAGTATAACCATGGCGACCGAGGCAGCTTATCAGTATTCATTGGGTGAGCAATCTTCATATTTTGGACTACCCCACCTCGCTCAGCTGCAAGGCGTCCTGTCTCACTGCCTTGCTGGCTTTGATGCTGCGGGGTCTCCAACAGCCTGTAATCAGCATTTAGTCCTTCACTAAGTGTCCGCGTTTGTTTAAAAATCAGTTTCAGATAGACGTCTCCGTGCCAGCAAGAAAAAAACAATTTTTTTTTTTTTTACAATTACCATTGTGTTACTGCATGCTAAATGGATTCTGTCTCACAGATAACTTCTGTAAGCTTAGATAAGCTGCTAAATATATAGCATTTTAATTGACTGTGCCTAGATCAGTATTTAGAGGTGAATAGAGAACAAATGACAAAAAATGCTGCACATTTGCGAAATTTTAATTGTTCTAATGTGAAAAGGTGTTTGTAAGTATAATAGAGACTTGCGAGGTTTCTGTCTGCACAGTGGTACACCTTAGACATAATCTTCTCAGTATTACATCTACCAAATAAACCCAAGTCTTTCTCCCCACTCGTTTTCTCTCTTTGTGCTGTGTGGCCCAGTTTAGTGCCCTTCCTCTGTGTTTAACAGCGAGTATAGTAAAGAAACTCGATCGAACCACCCAGCCCTGATAGAGAGACATGATCATTACCATCCCATATATAAAAAGGGGGCTCAGGAAGACATCTAGCTGTTATCATGGAAAATATATTTAAGTGTCTTTGAAAAGTAGGGTAGGGAAAGATGAGCAAACATGTTAGAATCATTACTGTCACATATAACATGGGCCCGGGATGCCCAGTGGATGCAATCATGTATCAAGGTGTGTTTGCAAACCAGCTGCCTAGAGATGCTTGTGTACTGTATGTGCGGTAAGTGTATTTGTTCACAATGAGCCTATATATGTTCCTGTGTAGGAGGTCTTAAATTGACTAGGTGATGGTTCAGTGCTCGAAGTTTATCAGTGGTAAGGCTGTCTGGAGTGGAAGTGTTAACCAAGTGGAAGGCTATGAGAAGCTATGCAGAGCTCCGCCTCTTTTTGCTCAGCTACTTGTCACATGTACATTGCTTTTCCCATTGGTTGGTGTCGCTGTGGCAACAGGAGGTGACCTCACAGCGCGCATGCTGGGAGCATGCGAAAGCGAATGTGTGTGTGTGTGTGCGCGTGTATGTGTGCGTGCACGTGTGCATGTGGGTGTACGTGTGTGTGTGTGTGTATGTAAGGATGCATGTATTTCGGTTAGTCCCTGATTCTGTATGAATGAATCTGTGTAAGATGAGTGTGTGTGTGTGTGTGTGTGTGTGTGTGTGTGTGTGTGTGTGCATGCGCACTCACATAACAGCCATGTGTGTCAGTTTCCCTCTCAACATGTGTTCTACAATACCTCAGTTCTTCATCTCTCTTTGGTGAAATCTTGATTCCTCACTCTAGGACGCTGCCAAGCATTTTACATCTGACATGATGCTCTCACATGTTTCAGGAATATTGTGGAAGGATATGCTCTGGCCATCTCAGCACCTTGGAAACAGCACCAAATAACGGCTATATGTAGACAGTGGCAGTTTCATGTTTGAACCACAAATTGTCAATGAAGGTTACTGCACATTGGCTGAATACAGAGATTCATATCATATATTTATTTTATAAGAAACACAGGGACTGGGAGAGCATTCCTGCCTCCTGCTTTTACAATCACGTGAATGACTAACCCCTATTCCCTTATAAATCTATCATACCCAATATTCATCACTGCTCTCCTCGTTAGTATTAATTGTACTTCCAGGAAGTAACGGTGAATACGACCCCAGTAGGAGATAAAGGCACCTTGTGGTTAGAGCTGCAAAATCCACTCTTACACAACATGGTGGTGAGTGTCACTTTGCAGAAGGCCCCGTTTGAATGTTTTCAGGGTTTTTTTTTTTGTGGTTTTTTTTTTTGTTTTTTTTGAGTGGTGCAGCGGGTCCAGCCTGGAGAGCGCCCGCTCCATCACGCTAGTTTAGCTGCCACGTCCTAATTCTTGCGGTGTGTCCGCGCTGTTAGATGATCATGCGAATTGCGGAGTGTTTCCTTCAAAGCGTAAATGCCAGAAAACCGCAGTAGCAAAGCGGTGAGCATCTGTTAGCGGTGCTTTTATAGTGTTCGACTGGGACCGGCTGGCTGACTGTCTGAATTCTTCTGCAGTCTGCTGAATTTAGCTTATGCAAATGCCCTGGTGCTATAAATAAATTACTGAAATTGCATTGAAATACCCCTCAAACCTGTCAGCCGATCGAGTCTAAATAATACATTTCATGCCGATGAATTATTTATTTGTATTAATTACAAATAACTGGTAGCAAGGCGTAAGGTTGTTCTTAAAATGGTTGTACAGTATGTTCCTTTGCATCTGAAGGACCTGCAGTTAGCATTTGTTAAAAACTGTGTACGTTTTTTTTCCCCGAAACATATTATTTGCAAGAAACGTCCACGGGTACAAATTAGCTTATGTGGGTCATGCAAATAAAATACAGCTATTTCACAGTTTTCATAACTTAAAGCAGCACTTCCACCAAAGGCCTAATTATGAGTGTTAAATTTCGGTGCAACGGAATTAACAAGCCATCCGTCGGGCGCGGAGTGAGTTGGCCTTGTGCTGTTTTGTGAACGGGTACTGTTGGTTCTGAATGCATGAGGGCCACAATTAAATGATTTAAGGGCTGCACCTGTCACTGGCGCCGGTGGTGTGGCGTGGTGAACGTCTACCACAACCCATCACTGCGCTCACGCCACAACCGTTGGCTTTTATGCAAATTTGATGAGCGCCCGCCTCATGCATATGTGCCCCAGAGCCACCCGCTTAATGTCCTTATTAGGCGGAAGAGGCGGGGGGGTCGGGCTGGGTGGGTGGGGGGGATTAAAAATTGATGGTCGAAAGGAAGGGGAGGCCGAGGGTACACCTCGATCTGCCCGCGGTGCATGCTCCTAGGACAGAAGAGGAGGAGGAGGAGGAGGAAGAGGAGGAGGCGGCCAAGGCCGGGGCACTAGCGTTTTTTTTTTTTTTTTTCCTAGGTGCCACCATCTTAAAGGGCTTAGCGGCGGCGAGCATGTGGTAGAGGGGCGGACCTAAAATGTCCGCTGGCACAGGCTTGCGCGCCGCCCACGCCCGGCCACCAATTACAAAATTAGCTGGCGAGGCAGGCGCGCCCCGCGCGGGATTGTCACCTCATTAGCATGCAGAAACGTGGCGGCATCCGCAAAGGGGGGGGGGGGGGGGGGGGGGGGGGG
>JAOYMR010000005.1:5995813-6008402 GCA_025802075.1 Tenebrosternarchus preto
CCCCCCCCCCCCCCCCCCCCCCCCCCCCCCCCCCCCCCCCCCCCCCCCCCCCCCCCCCCCCGCCCCCCCCCCCGCCCGCCCCCCCCCCCCCCCCCCCCCCCCCCCCCCCCCGTAGCGCACTGTAATAATTATTTGTGACAGGCGGCTCCACGTGCCAGATCAGTGTAAAGAATGTGGGGCAGCGAGTGAAAATGTCGCAGCCCATCTGTGGGCACTGTTGCCTGGGCACTGTTGCCTGGGCACTGTTGCCTGGGTACTGTTGCCTGGGCACTTCCACGTGGAGGGTGGTCTTCCGTCCGCTCTCGCCAGCTGTTGGCTTTTAGAACGCCATTTGAAAGGCGCTCAGGAAATTAATGTTTCACCTTTGTGAGGTGAGTCAAGGCATCTCTTAGACACACTTTAACTAGTAATTGCAGCTTCTCTTTCAACAGCAGTTTTTCTCCCCTGTATCTCCCTCTCTCTCTCTCTCTCTCTCTCTCTCTCTCTCTCTCTCTCTCTCTCTCTCTCCCTCTCCCCCCCTTCGTCAGTGAAGAAGAGGCTGCACAGACTATGCAAACTCAAGTTGGTTCTATTATTAGACAGTTCTGTTATACCCCACAATCCCCTCTGTCTCTGTCCTTCACAGTTGGAGTTGCAGTGCAGGTTTTGCTTGCATATGAAAATCTTCCATCTTCCCGCTCTTCGGACTGAAGGGCACGGATCAGTAATACCTCATTAGCAGTGGTAGCTAAGCTAATGTTTCATGGAGAAGAGGCGGTGGTTGTGTCAGGAGCCGTGAATAGAGGTGGTTTTGTGTAATGGAGGGTCATACACAGGATTCGAAGTGACAGAGGGAGGATTATCGTTTGCTTCAGAGAGGGCAGGAGCGAGAAGCACACACACACACACACACACACACGCGCACACACACACACAGTCCCTGGAACCATGGGAATGAAGGCTGCAAAGGTTCAAGGTCAGTGGCAGAATAGAGGTGCCTGGGGCTTCATTGTCTGACTTTGCCACCTACCTTCCCACCCACCACCTACCTCTCTCTCTCTCTCACACCCACACACACACACACACACACTCTTCATATACACTCTCACACAGCCAACTAGGATCACTGGCAAGGCCACCACTCGACAAGCACCCACCCACACATCAGTGTTGGTACATCCGGATCACGTTCCTCCTTCTCGGACACGAGCCTCCACGGCCTCACGCTTGCCCGTATGTCCGTGTATATCCATAACCCCGCGTTGTCTCCATCTTTCCTGAGATGTGCCATTCCTTGGGTGGAGGAGCACCACCCCAGTGTCAAGGCAGCTTGTTGAAGCGAACTGAGGCCTAGATGAGAAGAGGTGCTCCAGCCCAGACTGGCCAAGGCAGGCCGTGATTAACTCCTTTGTTGGAGGTCTTTCGAGCTTCATTGGCTCCAAAGAAAAGCTTCCTAATGAATCCATCTGAGCTGAGACGAAACTTTGTATAGAAGACAAACTAAGTTATGGTGCTCCACACCCCCTATGTGGGGACCTGACTGAAGGCTGGTAGTGGACACCAGCACATATGTTTCCCTGGTTACAGGACCCCACCAAGGCGTTCGCTCATGTGCCGTGTTCACACACACTCCAAAGACCAGAGGGGGCTTGAACACACACGTACGCACGAACACACACGTACACGCAGAAACACACAAACACGTATTCACACACTCTCACACAGGCGATACTTGTTCTTGTACACAACAAGAAATTGAACATGGAAACGAGAAGTACTCTGCGATACTTCCCTAATTTCAAGTTTGCTGAAAATTCTCCGACGCATTGTTCGAAGCGCATTCTTCACATGAATACGTCTGCAACCCGAGCTGGCGTTTTTGTGAGCGTGAACAGGAACGTCCTGTCCTCTGTGACCTGCACCACAGTCCTGGAGTTGAACCAGGCTGCATTTCATGCTGACCCTGCAGGATTACTCGATGCCTGCGAGACCCAAAACCCCCCAAAAAGTAACCGATCCTAATCTGAGAACCATTCGCTCTGGTCCAGGAGGAGGAGGAGGAGCCCAGTGGGTCGGGCCGGCTGTGGGAGAACCCCACGTGTACCGAATCTTTTGCTTCTGTTTGGGTGGAGGAAGGATGCGATGGTGGGTGGCTTCTTCTGACCCGTTTCCTCTACCCAGAATCCCCCACCCTCGTAACTGAGCTGGATCCTGGAGAATGGGCCCGTTCTACAGCCGCCCAGCAGGCCCCATTACAATCCCCTGAACTTCCATGCTAAACAGCTTTGTTGTGGCCCAGCGGAGAATGGAGCGAGGGGATGGGTGCGTGGGGTACCGGCGTCTCGGCGTGCGGCGCTGGGCGAGAGGGCGCTTTTACCGACTCTCTACAAAAGTAACTCAGCTCAATTAGGACATTTCGAGGTTCGCCCGCTGGCAGGTGCGTCAGCCCCAGGGGGGTTTGAATGGCTGACACAGAACGTAAGGATCAGCGTGTGAAATACGTCTCGAAACATGAAGGTGATTTTTTTATTGTCTGTTTTTCACCTCTTTGCCCTGTCCACCCGAGTCATGCCTCTGTAAATGACTGGGTAGACCACTTGCCTCGGTCTTCTGAGATGACCCATGAGATCTTCCTGTAATGACACTGGGAGAATCACCGATGTCAAGATCAAGTTCAGTAGCACTATTGAGCAAACCCACGTAAGCCCCCTCCCCCCCCCCGACCAGCCCAGCCTGTCTGACGCTGAAACCTTTGAATCATGGACAAAAGGCCGTGTAAATTCCCCAGGGCTGTTCTGGGCTGTGCCTTCCTTGTGGGTTTGATTTGGAGCAACTTCGTGGTACGCCACTATCCCAGGGATTTAGGATTGGTATTAAAAGCCCCTCAGGGGGGTGGTTTAACTGCAGGCTCACATACGCTCCCCCAACACTCCCCCCCCCCTCCCCCCATCTTCTTTTTATTTTTTTCTCTCACACACCCATTTCTTTATGCAACCAAATCTTTTCGGAAGAGAATTTGCATCGTGCCAAGTTCTGATGAAGCAGGAGACAAGCTGTGTGTGCGTGTGTGCCTGCATGAGAGTGTGTGTGTGTGTGTGTGTGTGTGTGTTTGTGTCCGTGTGCGCGTGTGTGTATATGAGTGTGTGTGCACACACATTACTGTGCGAGCTGAGGGGAGTGGTCTGTACGAGACGCAGCCAGCAACGTTGGACTAGTCTACAGCCATGAGAGTCTCAACAAAAGGCAGACTCTGTCCATTGTGTGCCGGCCGTTTTTTCCCACGAGAGGCCCATCTAGCTGAAAAGGGAGTGTATCGGTTTCTCCTGACATGGATGTTTATTCATTCTGTGGCCGACCGTGCCGCAAGCTCAAAAGGATTCACCTTACGGTTTTTGATGTGTATGACACACACAAACACACACAGAGACACACACCTTTTTTTTTTTTTTTCTTCTTTGGATGATGGGGTCAGGAGGGGAGGTGGTGGTGATGGTGGTGGTGGTGGTGGTGGGGGGTTAAGGTGAAAATAAAAGCAAGAAGCATATGGAGTTCTAGCTGCGTGAAAAGCTTTGTGGGGATGACAGTATCAGGGTCATGTATACATCTGCTGCGCTAGCCAGACCGCAGCATTCACTGTGCCATAAACCCCTCGTTTGTGTGTTGAAGCCATCGTTGAGGCACGGAGCTGCTGTATAGTCCTGCCACTGAGTGTTTGATCCAGAAGAGCTTGGTTAGGCCTTCTGCCAGTATTACCACGCCGTCCCACGTTCTGAGTCTGTTTTAGCCTCGAACTGTGAAAGGGACGATTGCAGGTCCCTGAAACTTCCCTGGGTTTTTTGTGTTTGTTTGTTTGGTTGTTTGGTTTGTTTTTTGCACCCTGAAATGTGTGACCAAATTCCATGAAAACCAGTGTTAGCAATTATGTTAGAGATGTCACGTGTGATTTCACCGGGCCTTCTACTGACGGCTAGTCCAATAAGCGGCTTAGTAAGACGACCTATTTAGTTCCACCAATGAAAAATCAAACAATTCATTACTAGAGTGTTATTCTTCCTTCTTTAAGCAAACTAGAATTTTGTTTACCACATTGAACTACCATGCATTCTCGCTTTTCAGTCAAACAGAATAAAACTCTTATGAATGCTCCTATACGATAGGAACATCTGTAATGCATAATAATCATGACGCTGATTTTTGACCAGGTCATGCTGCTGGTCCCACAGTTCTTTGCAACATTACAGACTGTACCGTGTACTCGGTTGTCAAATTTGAACCTTTCAGTCCTGGTGAACAATTTAAACAAGGTGATATCACAAATTCAATTTCAGAACAGTTTTGACAACTTGCAGAAGATTAAGGTTAAAGGTAGTGCTGGGTATCACATTCGTACTCTGCTTCACTGATATGAGATCTCACTTCTGAGTTAACATCAGTTTTTATAAAGAACTACTCTTGGAAACCTTTCTGTTTTAACAAACTATTGCTTTTTACAAAGTCTTTTTTTTTTTTTTTTTTTTTTTACAAAGTAGTCGACAACAAACAACATTGATCTGTTGAGTCGACATCTTGTAAACACTCTGCTCCTCCAGAATTGGTAACACGATCCTCCAACCATATGGATACAAGACTTTAAAGACTGTCATTCTCACTGATTTTTTTTAGAACATTCTGGGCTAACGGCATTAGCTCAGGAGGTAGAGGGGTTATCACAAACTCAACACACCAAAGCTGTTTTGTTTTCATAGACTGCCATTAGCGTCTAAGATAAATCAAAGCTTTCCTTCTCTCCTCAAGCTCCTGACCCTGTGTGAGACAAATCAACAGGCTTACTTGAGGCTCTGGCTACCATGTTGAGGTCCGCTTTGAAAGGGCTCTATTGTCATGATGTAACAGGATGCCACAGCAAGTTTCTTCATCTACTCTGTTGGGTCTGGAAAGCTTTTATTTCTTCATCTCCCACTACAGCATCAGCTGAGAAGATTTTTTTTCCTTTTCCTTTTTTTTTTTTTTTTTTTTTTTACAAATTCTTTGCTTAAATACATTTCAGAATGCTGTTCTTTCGTTTTAAATAATGTTTGAGGGTGGCCCACATGCTAACACGCCTCTTTTGTTCCTTAAGGTAAAACCAAGCTGTCCACCATTTCTGTGCTAGCCTACTGAAGCTTAGCTGCATATTTGTCTGGGAGTTGCCAGGTTTCGCAGCGGGTGTGTCTGGCGGCTGGCTTGTCTGAAGCGAAATCATGGTCTTTAGAGTGAAAGCAAAGAGGCCGCTGTCTCTGAGGCTCGGTGCGAGCGAACTGTCAGGAATCGCCTTTTAGAGCCGTGTTCGGGTCACGCTGGCAGAGCAGCGTCTTGTTCTCTCCCTCTCGCTTCTCCAACTGTCTGTCGGACGTCTCCCTTTCAAATTCCTCCCTCCGTATACTTGCTTTGGCAAAACCCGTGTTCGCGTTTTTGAACCCGGACCAAAGACGAAGCTTCTTGATTGGCAGGAGCTTCTGATTCGCAATTAACTCAGTCATGCATTCACTGAAGTAGTTATTTCAATGGCAGGCATTTTGTGGTCACGCATCTTTTCCAGTGTCCCTGTAGTATACGTTCACCAGCTGTATCTAAATGCTGTATAAAGAAATAGAACAAAAATGTTGTTTTTTGTCAAAATAGCTATCCAAGGAGGCTGCAGGCAGCTGATGTAACATGCTAGCATTCGCGCATGTAAGTTAGCTGTCCTTTTTTTTTAAAAAAAAAAAACGAGTGCTGCCCTCTTGACCGCATGCAAATCCCCTTTAGCTTTAGCCATATCCGCTAAGCTTGACGTTACATCGCAAAGGAGGACAGACATGCAAATAGTGGCATCACATTATGCAAGAACCCACCCCCTCCCTCCGTTTTTTTTTTTTGTCTGGCAGGCTGTTTTTGCCTTGCACGGGGGAGATTTCTGTGTAGCCATCTGTGGTCTTCCTCTTTTGAAACGTGAGAAACTGCACGCATTTGCATAAGAATAATTGACACTTCAAATTAGCCATCCAATCACAAGGGATTATTTTTATCGTATGCGTAAGAGTAGGGTGCTGCCATCTTGGAAATACAAAAGGGAGGGAAAGAGAGGAGAGGATGTAAGCTCAGACATTAACCCTTTGTGTATGTTCCTTTTTCCACAATTGTAGGCTATAATACTGTCAAATATGGACACCATTATTATCATCATCTTCATCATCGTTGTTGTTACAGATGAGGAGTATTATCAGCGTTAATATTGTTGTGCTTTTTAATCTCTTTTTCATTGGACATTACATTATTTCAAACTGTACAACAAACAGCTGTAGCTACAGAAGCATTTGCTAGTTCTCAAGTGAAGATTTTCTCTAAAAAGTGATAATGGAGAAGTGCAATGTTTGTGAGAGTGTGTGTGTGTGTGTGTGTGTGTGTGTGTGTGTGTGTGTGTGTGTGTGTGTGTGTGTGTGTGTGTGTGTGTGAGAGTGTGTGTGTGAGTGTGTGTGCAGCCTATATGGCACATATAAGTGCTAATGCAGGCTGTTTTTGTGGAGAGAACAGGAACAGCAGAACAGCTTCAACATTTAATTATTTATAACGGCTAACGAAAAGAATCACTTCTGAATGAACTGTGGTCTAAGCTTTATGTGTCCCTGGACACACACACACACACACACAAAACACAGACGCAACACACACACACCCATAGCTTAATCCTACAAAAAAAATCCATCTACAATTTAAACTTCTTTTACTGCAGTTATACAGTATGGTCTGCTCTAATCCTGCTTTTATTTGCATTTTTTTTTGAAGTACTGTAAATTTGATAGTAATCCACCATCAAATGCACTTATCTACGCTTCTGGGTTTGATGGGCAACCCTGCAGCGTGGCAGGTCCTGTTCCTGCATGTAAACCATTAGGAGGAGTGGTAGTTCTCGCCGTCTTTGGGTAGCCATGAAATCATCTGCACATATATGAAAAGAAGGAAGCCCTTGGTGCTGGATATTTCTGATGCCTGGGTCAGAGACCATGGCATGTGTGTGTGTGTGTGTGTATATATGTGGGTGGGTGGGTGTATGTGTGTTTGGGTGTGTGGGTGTATGTGTGTGTGTGTGTGTGTGTGTGTGTGTGTGTATGTCTGAGTGGGTGTTTGTGTGTGTGTGTATGTGTATGTGTGAGTGGGTGTATGTGTGGGTGTATGTGTGTGTGTGTGTGTATGTGTCAGTGTGTGTGTATATGTGTGTATGTATGTGTGGGTGGGTGGGTGTATATGTGTCGGTGTGGGTGTGTGTGTCGGTGTGTATGTGTGGGTGGGTGCATATATGTGTATGCTCACACAGACACTCTAAAATGCAAAGGCCTCACCCGTCATGCCGGCTGCCAGCATGGAGGTTTATCCCGGTCTCCATGGCAACGCTCCAGCATGCCAAGGCGATACCAAATCACTGGTGCCCAGGACAGAGTAGGTGAAGTGGGGGACAGACAGGCAGACAGACATGCAAACAGACAGACCGGGTGAGAGGGGTTTATGTATACCTGCTATGGCTCAGATGTCTTTGTTAGAGTATAGCACCACACTGATGAAAAAAAATCTGAAAAAACTGTACCGGCAGTAAGAATGTTTCTGTTATTTTTTTGTGTGTGTTAGTGTTCTAGAGGGACACATTTCTATTTCTGTGCTATTTCAGGCATACACACATCATCTTAACACCTTACAAGACCATCTCCAAAAAAAAAAACCCACCTGTGTAATCATGGTTTTTATTCATGCTAACTCATTATTAATTAGGAAATCTAGCAGATTATTCCAGCTCTCTTTTGACAGTTCATTTTCTACTGTCGTGTCTCCCACTGCTCCAGCGCTGAACTAAATTGTCTATTTTGGGATCTTTAAGATTTTTTGAGATTAACTGCAGTGAATATAATCTAAATTGCTAAGATAATGAGTTTGCAACCTAAGAAAGCAGAGGCCATTTATTATTGTGAGTCTGGAGCCTGCTGGTTTATGGGGTATGTGGTTGATGTGTGTGGTCTAGGCCTGCCTACAGCAGATATCTAATCATTAATATCCACATCAAGGCAGAAAACACTTGTTCTGACTCAGTCCAGAACACAACTGGACCACAGGTCACAGCAGAGGAACACATCCACATAGGCGCGCACACACACACACACACACATCTTTGAAATGTATTTTTAATCCATGCCCCAAATGTGCTTTTTCTGAGGGGTTAAAAGGGGGAGTGGAATGTGAGGTAAATGATTTATAATAGCTGAAACTGTTTCAGTGTGCCTCAGTGCGTCTTCGTCTTGGAGGTTGGGGGGGGGGGGGGGTGGGGTTAGGATGCCGTTTCGGTATGCTTTGTTTATATATCGTTGGAAATGTGGTGAGAGCCTGGGTTTATCTACCCTGAGGAGTGTAGGTGGGAGGAAAAGTAGGTCAAGATATCTCGGGTTCAAGAGCCTGTATCTGAGTTAGTTAGTCATATGGAGCCCTCTGCAGTTCTTATGTTTGACATGCTGGGGTTTTTTTGTCTTATTCTAGGAGAAAACCTTGGAGAAGATGTCCAGGACATGGTGGATCATCCACTAGTCTTGGGTGTAGAGGTTAGTGTCAGCTATTTGCTTATTGATGTTGAACTGACTTAATAGTACATGTTAGCAGTGAACCATTAGGGAAATAATAGCCCTCCACAATTTGGATATGTAACAGAAGAGCATTTTAAAAATAAAAAAATTAACTACATAGGCTGGTCCTAGTGCATATATTTGATAAACTGTTGGTGATTTACATATATATATAAAAAACGAATTTAATTGATATAAAACTTTAGTGATTTATGGTTATTTATTACAATCTCACACTTAATGGAACCAAGATTGAAATCAAAGTGAATCTCCAGACCTCTCAGGCATTTTTTTTGACCTTTTGCAAATATGGACATATTACTCATATGCTCAACCAACTGTTGCACCCTCAGCAAGTAAGTTCGTCCCTTCCAGACCCAGTTGAATAATTGTCCTTATGATTTCCTATGCTAGATAGATTGTATCGGACACCCGGCTGGTAACTGGTCCACTTGATCGCATGGTTCACATCATCGCATTACTTTACATGCTAATGTGTATCATTAGTCGCTTGTTGATGGCAAGAGATACATTGGGTGCGTTGTCAGGCTATTTATTAGAGGCCGCGCGAAGAACCGGCTGCGTTTTGGCAAATGGAGAGCACTGTTAAGTTTAATGGAAATGCTCGTTGGTGGGTAGGACTTGCTCATTGGCTGGTGCCTCGTAAAGGAAATCTCTCGAGTCAAGACGTTCGGATCGGACGAGGGCGGACCGAGTGCCGCTCACTTCCTTTACTCGGTGTGGTAATGGAGAGCGAGCGTGGGAAGCTCGAGCCTGCTGGGGAAGTGCGTCGAGCTGTGCAGGCACCTGTGAGACCCACACCGTGACGTTTGTTCCCCCGCTGATCTAGGATCAGACCTCAGCTGTGCTTCCCTCTCCTGAGGGAACGGTCTCGCTTGTACTGAAGTGATTTTTTTTTTTTTTGCTGTTTTGTCTTCTGTAGACCTTCAGCAAGGCCTTCTAGAGGCCCATGGGTGCAGTGCTGAAGCGGATTCTGCAGTATCTGCTAAAGAATGCAATGTTTGAGGGCCTGTTCAAGGAACAAAAGCAGAAACCAAAGTAAAGTACGTTTTTAAAAAATGGAAAGGAACCATTTAAGAGCAAACGTAATAACATTAACTTAATAGCATTAACGTTGTCATTAATGTTGTCATTGAGTTTAACACTGTATGTTTTAGTTGTAGCTGATTGTGGCTTGAATCTGCTGAAGATGCTAACAACATGGTATGAGCAACAAGAAATCCTGCACAGAATGACAGAGCGCTGCTTTGGTCGCAACAAACATCTCAGAAACCTATCCTATTCTTTTGAAGAGAATCAACGTTAGCATGTTAATAGTCTCGTACACGCTCTAGGCAAAACCTGACTAGATCTACAGCAAATCCAAAATCATTTCTCAACATATTTCAACATAAAGTGAGCATAAGTTTGAAAAGCAGTAACTCGGTCAAATGTGATTCAGATTCAAGTGAATTACCAAATCTTGATCTCCCTCAACCAAATTCATTGTATCAACCATGTTTTGAACTAATATCTAAGGTGAACTGAGGTTGTATGGCCAGAGAGTCTAGAAGGTTCCATACAGGATCCAGTGAAGTCCTCTGTTGAAACTCTCTCCATATTGGCCATCGTACGTTATGTGGAAACATGATACAATAATTTTCTTGCAGAGGGCTTATTGGGGTGGGGGGAGTGGTGACATTTGATCATCTATTCACTTTCCCAACCACATATGAGAAAATAGCTAATAGAAATTAAGGCTAAAAACCTAAGACACTCCCAGACCAATGTTGTTCACACACACACACACACACACACACACACAAAATGAAATGTCTTACCGTGTTCTACAGACAGTAAGAAAATCCATGTGAAAAGACTCAGGGCACAGTGGAACAAAAGTGTAACCTGAAATGGAGAGGATGCCTGTCGGTGTTTATTGTTTTATTCTTTGTCGCTGGTGAATACATGGTGATCCTAAGAACTCTGGTATCTTTCTGTTGTTGTTGTTGTTGTTGTTGTTGTTGTTAAGACCATAAGTGTTTCTCGTATGTTTAGGTTATGAAATCCATGTTTGCATAACATGTCTTTTACCTGTGCAGTCAGTCAGACACACTGTATTTACTGCTCGGTTGAAAGTCTATAGAAACATGTCAGGGTGACACCAAAGATTCTAGCCTTTAATTGCACTCTAGATCAGTGGAAAGGATTACATCATCTTGACCTGAAGGAGCGACAAGGCTTAAGGCTGTGATTCACTCCAAACTCAAACTATATACTTTTTAAGAGCCTGTTGAAAATGTTTGCCCAGCACTATAACATGCACCATACTGTCTTCTGGATTTATTACAGCTTACAGATCTAGAATCTATGAATTGCTGTAATGGTAAATTGTAAAAGTAAGATTACTATCACAGTGAATGAAACTAATTGTATAAAGCGGTTAACGGCATAATGCCATCAGGGGTTTCTAAGCTCTTAGAGTAAGAATTTCGATCTGGGATCAGTTTTTGCTTGCCACATCCTTATGAATGCTTATCACACAAGACAGAGGAGATATGATCCTAGATCTGAGACATTCGATACCTGTGTCCTCAGGTTTATTGAGTGCACCATGTAGAAAGAGTAGGAGTGAGAGGCCTGCCAAGACTAAGAGCACCAGACCAGACTAATCTAACACTGAGCAACTGAGGAGCGTATTCTCAGCCTGAGCCGAAGTTTCCACTCTTGTGAAAGGAGTCTGCATGTGCACTGTCAGTTAGCACCATAACTCAACAGTCAGTTAGCATGAAGTAGCATGACTCAGCATGAATATTCACTCAAGAGCTTGTCTTCCTTACATTGTTGTGAGACATTTTGTTTGGAAGCGTTTTCGCAGTTTCTAGAAACTTCTGTGTATTTACATTCCTATGTAGCTAACTCTATTTACCTACATGATGCTTTGAGATATATATATATATGTATAAAAGCCTATATGCCTATATAAAAGTCATATATGCCTTATTAGAAAAGGCCTTAAAACTGAGCTTTGACAGAGGCAGTAAATTTCCATTTCCATGAACTCTGAAAGGCAATAAGCAAGCAATCATTTAGGTTCAATATGGATATCAACTCTGAAGGTGCCCTAAATTGGCCAACCATTTGAGCTAATGCACACCTCTTCTCTTCCTCAGGCGGAGGGCGCCCACCAAATGACAACTACGGCACCTCCCTTTCTTCCGGAGCCGAGCGTCCGAGGACGTAGGACCAAGGGACGATACCCAGAGTGCACCTCTGCCGTTTATTCAG
Organism: Tenebrosternarchus preto; assembly: GCA_025802075.1. NCBI lineage: Eukaryota > Metazoa > Chordata > Actinopteri > Gymnotiformes > Apteronotidae > Tenebrosternarchus > Tenebrosternarchus preto. The sequence goes on from JAOYMR010000005.1 coordinate 6,007,702, forward strand.
CTTTGTCTGACTGGACCGATACCATCAGTCCCTTTTTTTCCGAGGTCGTCAGGACAACGTTGCTCAGTCCCCTGTTCCTAGAGCCCAGTCAGTATGCACAATAGTGACTGCAAGGACAAGTGAAGTCAGTATGGATTGCATGAGTTACTGTGTGTTTTCCTTGTACAAATCTTTAGGCTGAATCAAAGGTTTTTGGACTATGTTTGCACTCTGAGGGTTTATTTATTCAATAAATTGTTTATTTTTCTAACAGAAAATTTTCTGGCCATGATTTTTTTTTTTTTCTTCTGAAAAGTGGATGATGGAATTTCTAATACAGGGGAGGAGGAAGAGGAGGAGGAGGAGGGGGGGGGGTATTAAAATGATCAGTCTTAGGTCCTCTGATATGGTTGATGCAGGTCAATCATTGCCTCACCAAGGGAATACTGCACTCCTCATTATCGCCACGTTCCTGCAATAAAGTCGGTAAAATATTTCTGCGGAGTGAAGCCTGCTCTTCTACAGTCAAAGTCAAGCAATATTCTGACATAAGTGTCCACGTCGTCTTTGTTCTCCATCGTCTGTTTCCATGTACCTTCTCCTTTCTTTTCATGGACACAGAAAGGCAGTGCAATAATCTCTGATTAACTGACCCCTTTACTGCAGCTACAGTCACAGCAATGTAAACATGACATCTACAAACATTTAGCTTGATCCAAGGG
>JAOYMR010000005.1:6009079-6030255 GCA_025802075.1 Tenebrosternarchus preto
ATAGTCCAGCCTATGTTATCAAAAACAGGATATATGTGTACTTGTTTTTGTGTGTGTTTGATTTTTGTGTGTGTTTGCCCATGAGTGCTTGCGAATGCTTCTGTGTTCCTTTCTGTTCAATAACAATGAAGTTTTATTCTGTAACACCCATCCACCACCACACTACATGCACCTGACATCTTATGAAAAAATATATATATTTTTTGCTTGTTTTACTACAAACCTCCCCCCCCCCCCGTGATCTGCAATCCTGTAAATGGAAAAATGAGCTACTTTAAAATGACGGGCACCAACCCGGTCACGTTTAGCTGCAGTGACTGAGTGATGTCTGCTGTAAATCTGCAATGATTGATGCTCCATCTTCAGTTATGAATCACAGGTTTAGTGCAGGTCTTCCCAGAAGTGGCTCTGGCAGCCTCGGCCCGAGTGAATTGGTCCAAAAGCATGTGAAACCACAAAAAGCCCATGAAGCCCCTGTAGCAGAATCAGTTAGGATTGATCCACAATAAACGAGAAACAAAGAGAAACAAGAAAGTTTCTCTGTTGACACTTGAATTTGTACAGAAAAGAAATAAACTGAGAGAGCTTTTAAGGCCAAAGTAAGTGACCTTGGTGGGGCCTGAGAGAGGTATCTAACTTTTAAACTCCATTACCTAGTAAAGAACTTTTTTTTTTCTCCTTTTTCTTTCTTTCTTTTTTCTTTTATGGAGGAAAAAGGAAAGTACTGTGCAGTATTTCACTTTTATCTGCAGATAGCAGGTCTTTGTGTTATCTTATTCTTATTGAGAAAGAAGGAGGGAGGGAGGGAGGGAGAGAGAGAGAGAGGGAGGGAGGGAGAGAGAGAGAGACAGAGAGAGAGAGAGAGAGAAAACTCTAAGGCGTTATACATCCTGTGCTCCCTGTGGACGGTGAGATACCAAATGCCTCCATTCCAAACTTTTCCGACTTTCATGCAAGAGAAATGAAACCCAGTTGTACTGTAAGAGGATCTTCTTTTTGACTTCATCTACAGACAAACAGTGGGATGTGAACAGCCAAGCATATGCCATTGAAAGAGGGTTGTGAGTATGATTGTGTGTGTGTATGTGTGTGTGTGTGTGCGCACACATGTGCAGAGGCAGGCAGACTCTACTATAAAGGGGTTTTTAGGGAGAGAATGTGTAAGATATTCCCAGCGAGTCTGTCTGCCCGTCAGAATTCACAGGCATTGCCAAGGTGATGTCCTCCAAAGCACAGATCTGCCAATACGAGGGGTCCCAGTGACAGTACACACACATATGTGCACGCACACACACACACCCGCATGCACAACATACTGATTTTCAGATGGGTGGCAGTGGTCTCTGAGGCTGCTATTTCCTGCAGACTGAGAAGGATGTGTTTCACGGCGTAGCTAGAGGAACAACAGCAGAGGTGGATGACACATATTGTTCATGCTCACACCCCAGTGTGAAGAGAAACCTACAGCAGCTCTGTCTATGGTTTTTTTTTTTTTTTTTTTTTAGTTTCCACTTGTTTTCACTTTTGGGAGAGGAGCTGAGTGATTCTCAGATTTCATTCGATTGCCCTTTGTGTGCGCGTATCTTGCGTTGGCACATACAAGGGACCATTTGCACACCTGTACGTCGGCTCACCCTCAAGTCCAGCTCTGTGAAGCATGCTGTGCTAGATAGTGATTGATTCTGAAGTGTAGATCCAGCAGAGTGCAGGAACCTCCAGAGATGCAGAAAGCCATCAGGCTAAAACACAAAGGCTGGCTGTATCTCTCGTTCTCATTCCTCTCCCACAATGTTATTGATATGTAACATTACTGTTGATTGGAACACAGTGGACTCTTGATGTTGGAGAATGGGATATGTTTATATTGGTCAATATCAAGCTCCAGGTTTCCTGCCCCATGTGATTTAACTCCTTGTTTATCGAGTTCATGGCACCATGACACGTGACATTTTGCAACAAACAGACATATAAAAACATCTCACCAAACACTTGGTGACAGATTTAAAAAAAAAAATCAGTTTAACTCCTGTTTTCATGGAAGAGTTCCTTTCAGAATGGAAAGAACAAATATATCAATTTTCATTAATGCCACACATGACTCCATAATCTCATACATGACACCATACTGAGGAATCTTTTGTTAGTTTGACTAATTATAGCCCATATTTGACTATAGTGGTATCTACATATCTGTATCCATATGTGGTCTTATTCTCCAAGCTCTGCAAACATTTACTTTGACCATCAAGAAGACGTTGGAGAAGTTAGTGAAAAACGTTGATCTTCGAGATAGCGGCTGGTGAGTCTGGCATTGTGTGGCCTCCACACAAAGAGATGAAAAGCACAGAGCATCTCCTCAACTCCTCCATTAGTGCCGTCACATCTTTCTGGGCTGAGCCTCTTTTTCCCATCATGCCCCAGGGCAACGTGGTTTACACAAGTGCAGCGCCTTCTGCTTTTCAATTAATCCAGCGCCTAGAGTCAGCGCCCAGCGTCATTTCACAGGCTCATACAAAACAAAGAAATGGGGAGAACTGGGCTGCAACTTTGTGTAATCTCTTTTTGGGTACAGTTAACATGCTTTCAATCACCAATGCCTGTGTAAACCAGTTTTTTTTTTTAGAGATACCGCTATCTTAGCCATCTTGGGTCAAAAGAAAGATCTCCAGGTTCTTTCAGCAGATGCTATGAGAAAAACTGAATGTTTTCAAAGGGAAAAAAAAAAAATGGATGAACTTGCCAAATATGACACTGACACTGTAAGCGTCGATGCATTGTGCTGACAGAAAAAGCTCACCGGAGGTATATCTGTGAAGCAACACTAAATCTGTGCAGTAAGACAGAGCTGATGAATGCAAATCAGTATTAGAATTCTTTTAAACTGAAATAACCTTCCTTTAATGAGTCTAATCTATGACTTGTCTGGTTGCATTGTCCAAGCTGGTACCAATCAGACAGCCAGCCAGCCAGACAACAGATTGCAGCTGTCTACTTGCTGGCCAAAATCAGCAGAGATATTGGCGCAAATTCACACGTTTTAATCACCTAAATTTACTAAAGAGTTTTCATCATCAATAAACCCACATTGTCTGATTCATCTGTGTATTCAAGGTATTTTGTGCTTGTGGGTAATCAAATGAGACCAGAATCTCCATGTCTAGGTAACCCCCCCGCCACCACCATCTTGTATCCCTAGGCAACGAGGCCTAGGTCAAGCTGTCCCATTCAAACTGGTCTTGGGGGTCACCAGCAGGAGACAAAAGTGGCTCAGTCTAGCCTAAGTCTCGACTGTCTGGGATCAGACTGGAACAGTGGTCCCCGAAGAGCCATCATTCAATTGTTCTCCTGCTTTATTCCTGCTTGACACGTCTGGCACTGACTGTCACCCCCTGAACCCACACTGGTCTTCAACTTGAACTTCAGACACAGACCCAGAAACTAGACAGGCTACATATCAGAACATATCCTCACTGAGTCTGGTACTGCCCGTGCTCTCACTTTTACCAATCTCTTGATCCAGCTGCCTTTTCTAATGGCGAATGATTTTGAGCCAGACGTTTGTGGCGAGATCCGAGATTTGGTACTGAAGTGACACTGGAAGCCGTAGAAAGACTGACGGGAGCACTGGGTGCCTTTTTGTTTACATAGCGACAGCCTGGCGATGTATACTAGAACAGAGGCTCGGGCCAGGAAGAGAAATAGTGGCATTAGACAAGTGTTACCAGATGAGAAAGGGGCCACTTTTCTTCTATGACCGGCAGGGGAGTGGTCAACGTCACTTCTGCTCCACCAAGTCCCTGTCGCTATAGGGAGAGAGCTCTGAGCATGGCTAACTTTGATGGAAATTAGGCCTGCAAGTGTAAGAATATCTGGTGTGGGCGGGATCTGGTGTCCGTGGGTGCGAATCGAATCCATCTGTCCATCCCTTCAGTCTCACTCTGTTTGTAATCATTGGCCATTAGAATACATACAAGCAACCCTCCTTACAGACATCTACAACACAATGGCTAAACTTTCCCACCCGATTATTATTACCAAGGCCGGACAAGGCCAAGCTTTAGACACGCTGTGATAGCAATTGTGAATGGATGTAAAGGCTATTACTCACATGTACAGTAAAACAGAAATGTTTTTTTTTTAAAAAAAAAAACACCAGACAGAACAGCAGGCAATGTAAAACATAAACATAAAGCAAGACTTTGGCTTTCCTGCTTCTTACAGTTTGTTGTCTTGCAGTTATTGGTGGAATGAACCCTAGAGGTCCACACTTGCCCTCCTCAGCTCTGACCAGTACACACACACACACATACACACACACACACAGAACAAGGTTGACTCATGCAGTATTCTGGCTGTATTTATGGGGGTTTGAGACACGCTCAGACCTGTACGGTTACTCATGCTCAGGGACACCGCTCTGAGTCATCAACACTCGCCAGTATCATCCAGCTATAACAAACGGGCCTTTATGACGCCTATAGATGACATCACATGCATTTGGGCTGAAATATCATCAAGAAATATCAAATATGCATGATGAAGCCACATGAATTGAAATGAGGTAAGAGTGAAGGGTTACATCACCTACATTTGAATATACTGACAAGGAACTAAAATAATTCCTGAAGGTCAAAACTGATTTCAAACCTGCGTCGATTTGTTTCATAAAAGCATTTGTTATCATTACATGTACTCTCATTGTCGTGAAGGGTGGAGGGGGAGAGGGAGAGAGGGAGAGAGGGAGAGAGAGAGAGAGAGAGAGAGAGAGAGAGAGAGAGAGAGAGAATATATCTGAGAAAACATTAGCTATGATGCATCACTCCTGTTGGCACAATAAATAGTATACAAAACAACGTGCACTGCAATTTGATATTCTTGATTAATTTGCTGGTCTTGTAATGGCCATCGGTGACAGATTGTGATGTTATTTATGCTGCATACCCAACACACAAGACACACGAAGGCTCACACTCCCAGCTCCTCTCAAGTATGTCCTCGCACTTCACTTGGGTGGAAGGCTATGGTCAGCAGCTGGCCTGTTGGGCCTGTCTGAATAAAAAAAGGGGGGTTGGTACTGTTTTTCTGTGTGTGTGTGTGTGTGTGTGTGTGTGTGAGATGGGGGGGGGGGGCACAGAGGCTGTGAATGCTTCTCCTGATGAGAGATGGAGGCATATTGAAAAGTATATTAAATTACCCTGATTAACAATTTAGCCACGAACAGAAGTGCTACCGAGGGGCTCTATAGGGAGGCTCCTGCGCCATTCATGCCCACAACGCCAGGGTCGAAAGGTTCCCCAAGTTCACAGGCTCTGGGTCTTTTGTTATGCTAACGCCCTAGCCCAAATCAGCTGCCCCTGCACTGTGGCCAGACAGAAATGATTCCCTGAGAACATTTTTTTTTTCTTCTTTCTTAACCTGAGTTGTTATTCCTGGTCAGTGGTTCAAGCTGAAGACTGGTTTTATTGTGGGAGGTTGGAGACAGGGGGTTGAAGCTGGAGAAAGAGTATGTTTGAATGTGTGTGTGTGTGTGTGTGTGTGTGTGTGTGTGTGTGTGTAGAGATGACTTGATACTTGATATCAAATTAAAGCATTTCAAATGTTTATTATAATACTGTTTTGTAAACAACATTGGCCTTTCTTTGACTGGGACCATTCTTTTCTACATAACTGTTAAAGGTGGATGTAGATAAAGCCTCTGTGCACAGCATCACTGATCCTTGTAAATTGCTAGCAAACCAATATACACAGAAAAGTACTCAGCAGTAAGTACTCAGCAGTAAGTACTCAGCAGTAAGGCACAGCACAGAACAGCGTAGGACAGAAAAGCAAGAATCAGTTTGAACACAGAACACAATTACAGCATACTGCTCAAATGATCTGAACAATATGAACACTATCAGGCTTATAAACATGAAGTATGTGCGTGAAATCATCACCATCATCATTATTATTATTATATTATTATTATTATACTCCAGTTATATATATATTATAGTCCGACTCAGGGTAAAATAATGGCTTGCAAGAAGGTCTTAAGGAAATGATACATCAAGTGCAATATGTAAGCTATATGGTCCTGCTGGTTGCTTTAGAGAGACACAGAAACAGTTTAGACCACAATGCAGTTTATACCACAGACATACAACACTTGAGACAAATAAGAAGAAAGAAAGAAACTCTTCTGAATTTTTAAAAATGCAAAAAACAAGCTAAAATGATAGGCTGATGTAAAAAGAAATTTGAGTAACATTTATTGAAACTAAAAAAATAAAAAAATAAATCTAGTCACTAATAAACATATATATACTCGCGTTTCATACTGCTATTTTGGCATTTCACGTCTGACGTTCGAACACTTCCTATAAGCAAAACGTGAAAACAAATGGCCTCTGTTAAGACAGACCTAACACACAGGCAGACGACAGATTTCTTTGGGGGGCTCGAAAGGACTGCGCATTGGTCAATCGATTTAGGGTCTCTTGGGACAAGCAATCAGTACGAGTTTAACAAGCGGAGGTGAGGAGATAACACGTCCCTGAGGTCAGGGCCAAACGCCGGTCAAACACTCTTAACCCCAAGGTCAAGATCTTTAAAACTGCAACACGTGCTAGTTTTTGTGGGTTGGTCAGCAATTACAACTGGAATACAGACGACGCATATAAAAGAACCGTTATATGATTTAACAAATTTGCAAAGCTTAATAACACATGAATGGCTGACACGTGAATGTCAAGTTATTTATTAAAAAGGATCGGAGAAGGAATTGTAGTCTACACGACCAAAACAGCCGAGGGCCTAATTTATACTTTATTTATATGTAATTTATATTCAGTGGCAGTTTAACATCGCTTTTACCACTTGCTTCCAAACATGTTTGAAATACAGGCTTCTAAAAGTGAATCTATAGCTTAATTCAATATGAAATTTCATAAATGCTCTAGCAAAGAAAAACAAGTGTAAAATTTCTATCAAAATGTTTGTTTAAAAAAAACGCGCTTACCCTTCAGGCCTATCCTAAAAAGCATACAGATTTCATGATGAATGATCGCCCAACTTTAGTCTTTATTCGAAATTAAGGACATTGAAACGCCGAGAATAAATAGTCACTGGCTAGTCAAAAAGGCTAGACATGGCACGCGCGTTGTGAACGCGCACAATGAGCGGTTCAAACATGCAAATAATGGTAAATGAGGCTAGAGCATCCCACAATGCGCACGAGGACGTCTGCTTCATCTAATCTTACTGTCTCCTGCTGTACGTCGTCAGATTTGTGGGACTCAGACACCGCCAATGTTCTTCATCAGCAGTCCAAAACAATGCAGAAGGACTGCGTTTGGGTGCTTAATTACCTGATCAAGAGAATTCTCTCTCTCTCTCTCCTTCTCCCTCTCCCTCCCTCTCTTCACAACCAACACACCCTCCCCTCTTCTTTTAATTATCACATGCATGGAACGAATAAGGATTCGATTTGATGCCTCAAATACGGATCTCCTGTAACCACACTAGGGTAGTGTCTCATTTAAATATCTCCGCTTGGGATTGTGTGGATTCGTCATTTTAAAATCTTTGCCATTGCACACTACCATTTAACATGCTAGGCCTATAGCATGCCTGGGACGCTAATGAGAAGTGGGCCAATCTCCATTTTAATAGAGTCAGTTGGGGCTGATGGAGCTCGGCGGTCATTAACTAGACACTTCAGCGCAACAACGGGGTGGATGCCGAAGTGGAGCAACGCAGTGAAAGGTGTAGCGGGGCACGGCGGGGGGTTCGTTTGACCCAATAGGCCCACAAAGCGGCCCTCTCAGACCCGGTCCGCCCTCTTTTCAGGCCCGGACGCTCCCTATTCCAAAAAAAACGCCTAACAGCGGAGTCTGGCATAAAGAACGCTTAGACGGATCCACTACACAAAGGTAAAGTAATACCCCGCCGTTATAATTCACTGCTATAAGCAGAGGCTGCGAATGCCACACTGACGCATTGTAGATCCTTTAATCATTAGGATAGGTGACGGCGGAGAGTCCGAGTATTTGGCATTAATTAGGATATACTTGCTCTGAGAGTTCGCACGAAGCCTGAGTATTGCTTATTTTTGCGAAGTTAGTGAATATTGAGGTTTGCGCCAAATCGTACACAGACATGTTTTAAAGTATTTAATTTTCATTACACACACACGCGCGCACAAACACACACACACACACACACACACACACAGACAGACAAACACAAGCACAATTTCTTTCCCTATATTTTTCTGTTTGAGGGGCATTTGAAGCCTGGGTCTAATGTCAACAGTGCTCTGAGGTGACATTTACATCCACACAAGACATTTAAATACGTGTGACAAAAAATACTATAAAACAACACAGCTGCTCTGATTCTTTTAAATGACATTATGCCTCAAAAATATCATGTGACATTTGACAGAAAGAGTGCGATTCCTCTAAATGGGCCCGATACCATGATGGTACATAAATGCCATTTGTATTTATGGTACGATGTAAAATAAATATGAATACTGTACACACTATTGAAACAGGGATGGCTACAATATCTTTTGTCTCTGTGGCAACCGCAACAGATGAGATGTCTGGAGTACTTCAGAGTAATTTTGTTGTAGACGTCAATAAGGTTTTCAGTGTTCTAACAGAGGTCACTGAGTTTGTATCAGAAATCTTACCATACAATAAAGTAAGGTAAAAATTCAAAACTCATCAAAAGACAATTTGACTGAGATAAACATTGTAATTAATATTACACATGAATTGTTGGTGAAATTTACAGAAAAAAAGAATGTTAATTCTCTCTCTCTCTCTCTCTCTCTCTCTCTCTCTCTCTCTCTCTCTGTGTGTGTGTGTGTGTGTGTGTGTTTGTATTCACTTTCTCAGTCTCTCTCTCTTTTTCTCTACCCCCAGGGCATAACAGCTGGAAGATGTGACACATTTAAAATGATGTTTGATTAATAAAAGATGGACATAGACTATAATCCTCCTCATGTTCCAAATGTTTAAAAAAACCATATTATTAAAAATAAACTGTGACATTCCAAAATAAAAGAACTGTGTTTGATTATTCAAAGGGAGACTGTAGTGTTTTCTATTGTCTTTGTCTATACCATGGTGCTGGGGAGATCAAATCAAAGAATATGACCCCAAGGAGATATCACATGGATAAGAAGTTTTAAAAAAAACTTCATAAAGCCCCCGATAAAGAGCCTAATGACAGGAACAGACCAGCAGTGACACTCTGCCAGATGAGCAGGTGGGCATGAGGAGCCCTTGGTACATTTAATGGGTTGTACTGTATTCTAGCTCATTTCAGACTGAGATCAGATAAGTAGTTCAATCGTAAGAGTCGTTTGGTTAAATGGTTTGGAAATTGTTGTAATTAATTTTACGAGAAAGCTTGGATGTACTTCAACATCTGACAGTAAAGTTCCTCCGCAGATAATCGAACATGCTTTGAAAAAGAATTGCACAGATTTGCACGTCACATTTTCAGTATAACTGTGTAATACTGAACAAATAGAACATCTATGTAAAATTGGCTAATAAAATGTATGAATATTATGTTGGGTTATATCTTAGGGCACTAAGACCCAGTACAAACATTATCCTTCTGAGTGTAGCTGCACTTGAGTGAGAAGGTGAGCCTTGGAGCAACAGACAAGTTCTTACACAGACACACACACACACACACACACACACACACCACACTGTCACTTCCAGGCTTTCATCAAATGAATCACAAACAAATGAGCTGTAGGGTGTAAACATGAGAGAAACAGGAGCAGATAAACATATATTATGAAGGTAGAACAACAATTTATGGTCGTTTAGGCACTTTTTCATGCATATACTAAAAACTCTTTTTTATACTTGTTTATCTAGTTATACGTGTACATGTACAGTTTGGCCTATAGAGTCAGACACCCTGTAGTTCTTCAGCAATGGTCAGTTTTTAATCACAGGGTCACTACTGACTGGATACATTAGGGTGATGAATCACTCTCGGACCAACAGTGGCAGTGATGTGTAAAAATGATGCTACAATGGACATAGTGTGTGTGTGTGTGTGTGTGTGTGTGTGTGTGTTGTAGATATCAGTATATATATATATCCAACCTTTCTGGAAACATTCTATATTATTCTACATCCCTAACTACATTACAATAAAGCTGATCCTATATTTTCTTATATAGAACAAAGTAGATAGGTACATATTCAAAGTTGTAGTGAAGTACACAAGGTTCCCAGCCTGCTGCACAGCTGATGAAGAACCATTGTCCAAAATGTCCTGTTTCTCTGGAAACCATGTGTATTTCACTTCATTACAATTTCAAATGTCTACATCTCTGTATGTATGTATGTATGTATATGTATGTATGTATGTATATATGTGGCTGGAGGACATCTATAGCCAACTACAAATTTAGCATAAATAACAGTATACAAATACTACTTTTTTTTGGACAGATACCCTGTAGTAGTTCACAGTCCAGGTTCTGCAGACCATCAATCAGGTCACATACCTGTTCGGTACCAGCTCCTCTGCACACCCTAGACCTGTTTTTAAGTCACATTTGGTTACCTGGGTGGGTGGATGTCCGCCATAAAAAAAGCCCTAGTCATTTTTATGGTTAAATTATCACGAAGTACATTACAGCATGGACAACAGTTAACCTATACCCAAAACAGGAAAATAAAAAATTAGGAAAATAAAATTAAAATGGTCTATTTTACAAAATCTTGGAGAAAATTCCTGTTTATTGACAGCAACACACAATTCATTATTACAAGTTACTTAATGTACATACCAGGGGAGTGTTATGTAAACAGATGACACTTTGTTTACTGTACACAAACTGGTTGACATTTCAGTCCATATTACAATGTATCTCCTAGAAATAACCAAATAACCTTCTGTTCACTAAAGTAAAATAACTGTATTCTCAGCCTAGTGACTGAAAGTATGATATAATTTTGATTCTTGCCTAATCATCTTTGGTATGTATTTCTCTCTGACACACACATTATATATATGTGTGATGAACAGTATACTGTTCGGGGTAAAAATCTATATTTATCTTCAAACAGACGTATGCCAAGACACTTAACATTACTGACACTGACCGGAACTGCGAGTTATCCGACAGAACCCTAGGCAGGCAAGCTGTGGCACCTCTTGAACTATCAAGACATCTGGTTAAAATTGTCAATAGACCTAAACGTTAAAATACATTTCATCGTATTTCGTTAACATATGCTATAACAAAGACGCAAATAAGCATTTTACATGTAAGAAATAGACCATCCTTCTCCCGCTGTATGTAGGGTTAACAAAACCGGTAGGAAAACGTCACATGAGCTTTCCAGTCTGCTTCCGGTGAAGGGGCCTTTGATAATGAAAAGACGTCTACGGTTTTGCCTGTTATAAATAAAAATAAAAAAAATAAAAAACGGGAAAAATATAATAGATTTTAAATTATATTGATAATAATTGTGATATATTACAGATGTAAAGTAAAGAGTATATTTCTGAAAAAAAATCGAAAATTTTCTTAGATCCTCAAATATTTCGATCTCCGGGCGTCTGTGTCGTCAGCTAAGTACCAAGGCATCTAGCGTGACCTCTACTGCAATTGAAAACACTCTGGAGCTGAGTGTGAATCAATTGGCTATAGTGATGTGAGTTGACTCTTCATGAAGATTTCATTAACGCGCATGGACATATTACTCTAAAATTACACCAACGAAAAACAGGCATATGTGCACCGCGCCGCTCGATTTCAGACTAGGGGTGTATAGTGTGACAGTCGGCGCTGAGCCTGCAGCATCAACATGGTAAGTATAAGGCTAAAGCTAGCATTGGAGCTACTTAGCAAACTAGAAAGGTTTACCCTGTTCGCTAACATATATTGGCCGTTTACAGGTATTAATGAACTAGTTTCTGCCCTGCTGATAAATATTGCAGCTAATGCTGTGTGTTATCCGGCCATGAAGATAGTAATGATGTGCTGTCACTTGCTAGCTATCTACAGTTGAAGGGTCTTATGAGAAACTCCTCGTCGTTGTAGTTAGCTATTGCTTATTGTAATTAGTTATAGTAAATTACTGTTGTGCCCTTTGATGAATGCCGCGATCTAATTGTTTTTGAATGCATAACATTTATTACATGGTAAGATTGTAAAACGGTATTTTCTTAGCAGTCACAGTTGTACATGACATTGGTTTCTTAAGTGGACGGGTAGGTGTGTTTTGTGTGCGTTTCTCACCTGCACGCATCTACTTCCTCGTTTCAAGGTCTACTTTTGACCTCAAGATATTGACCGTATTCGAGATACCTGTTACTACATCTCAGCTTTTGACTCTGTTGTATGTTGACCTGTATGTTATTAACAAATCTAAATTACTTCAAATTGCATATTGTCTTGGAAAAAGTGCAGTTGACAGCAACACCAGTCTAATGAAATTACTTACATCAGTTGTCAGTTTTCACATGTTCACATTAGATGTGAAAATGTGAATATTTGCTGTTTCATACCCCAAATGTTTATATCTTGAATAGTTATTCATGTAATCGGTTCTACATGCACCCCTCATGATATACATCTAGATTTCTAATTAATTACCCACCATATCCATTTAAACTTGGTGGACTGTATGTGGTCATATACTTTAAACAATATTTGATTTAGCGCTTAAAAGAACTACTAATACAATAATTCACATATAAAACAGAGCCTGTGTATGCCTAGTTGTTTGGTAGTCAAATCGTATCCAGTGAAATCTCATTATCAAGCACATCAATTTTTTTTTTTTTTGCAAGTGAATATATGTCAGTATACTTTCAGTCATCAACTTAAGTTTCTGCATTGTCCTTGCGTAGTTTTCCTATATCTTGCATAAATCCAAGTCAGTATTTAAGAATGCAAAAAATTCTGATCATGACAATTCGCAATAAATGTCTGTGTTATCTGCAATTAACTTGGATGTCTGATAGTAACATTGCAACTGTTGGAGGTGGTACTGAGTGGATGCCTTTGAATCTTCAGTTAAATGAACAACAGCAGGGAGCATATTAGCAAAGATATTATTCCCAATCCCAGAATTCCATTAGCTAAGTATTCCCAAGTCTGGTTAACCAGTATATAAACAGCACAAAACAGCATTTGTTCACTTGTTTTTCCCTGTTCTAAAACACCTACACTTATAAATGGCTTAATGACTTCATAAATATTTAGGCTTAATAAATTGAATCGACTTGTACACCTGATCATAAAGTGCAGTTTGCTGTTTACTTTTGCACTGAGCATAAATGTCTACACTGATCTGTTAACTAGTGTTTGTTATGTGGATATGGGTAATGTAGTTTACTGCATTAAAGCCTTTTGTCTGTGAAGTAGGCTAGAACTCTGTGAGTGCCCCTGCTGGTTAGCTATGTTGTTGCTCATTTTTGGCCCAGTGTTGATCTACCAGCTCTTACTGACCTTGTTCAGCTTGGTAATTAGCTGATGAACTGAATCAGCCATTGGCCACAGTCTTTTGTTTTAGTTCTTAAACCTTCGGTAACAGGAAGAAGCTGTCGTCACTAGGCCTTCTTTGTTAATCACTGTCACGCTGTCACACACAAAGCACATCACTTAACATAATGATGTTAAAGGCAGTTAATCTGCATCAACGGTGATTTCAAGCGATTGCACGTCCCAGCAGCATCACGCAGCAGATGAGAGAGAGACGTCTTAAAACCCATCGACCGCTTTCAGGCTATCCTGTCGGGCATTCTGGCGAGTCCTGTTCCAGACCTTCATTCTGCCAAACTGCATGCCTTCCTTCATGCTGAACTGTGATCGCAGTGACATAATTTGCGAGGCTAATAACACTTATTGTCTGAACCCCTCGTTTTTCATCCCTACTTGATGGTGGACCTTTCTCTCAGTGTGCATCATCTGAGGGGTATATACTGTATAGTCTTAAGTTGGACTCAGATAGAGCTCACTGACCCCTATTTCCAGTTCTCCAATGGGAGCAATTTGCTGGTCTCATTAGGTTTTTTTTTGGTGAATTAAAGCAGTGTGTTGTAGCGTTAGGCTAAAGTAGCTCTGTGGACATGTATGCCCTTAACCTCAAGAGCTGTATAAATTAAATTTGTCTGGTCGTAGCCTGAATAAAGGGTTTTTTTTTTTGTTTGTTTGTTTGGTATTTTTCTGGTTTGCAAAACATTACGTAACAAGACATTGCCATCTGAAATCAATGCATAAGTGCATGCTGTAGGGGCCCTCTCAGTGTGACCGAGATCCCAAGCTTTTACACTAAGACCTCTCTTTTACCAGTGTGTGATCTTTTCTGGTCCAGACCTGATTTGAGAGAGGCCTGGCGAGTTGAGTTCCTGGACATGCTGGTTATCTGTACTGCCCGCACCCCCCCACCCTCCCTTGGACCTCATTTAGCCCCTGTGTATTTTGGGTCAGTGCTGCTGGGGAAGATAGTGTACCCATGCTGGTTCAATTTTCCCCTGTGGAACTAGCCACTTCGAGGCCCTTCCAGTGATGGGTCAGCCTCCCTACCCACTCCTGCTTCCAAGTGTGGGCAAGAGAGACCCATATTTCCTGTGACACACATGCTGTTGAAATGTGTTGGTTGTATTTCCAGACAGACAGGGTGCTCTGCTCATGTCTTTACTTGGGTAAGAATAAATTGCTACAGACATGGTGCACCATACCACCTTGTGGACATTTGAATTGGTATTAACTTAGTTTCAGAGAGTGTTTGCTGCCAAATCTGTTGGAAGACCCATGAAATGCTCACATTCTAGCTGCCTTGTAGAGCCAGCATCATGAAAATACCCTGGTTGCCAAATCTCCTCAAATCCCCAATGTGCAAAAATGCAAATAAAAAAAAAAGGGCAGTGGTCTATGCCTGTTCCATTCTGTGTGAAGCCATTGTTGACAGCCACCAAAAGGAGTCGCCATTCTGTGCTCCATCAGCAAGCTGTGGTCGCTGGCAGGGGCGGAGGTCGCTAGGTGGGGCTGTGGTAGCGGGTCGGGGCGGAGGTTGCTAGGTGGGGCTGTGGTCGCAGGGCAGGGCGGGGCTGTGGTCGCTGATGGAGATTAAATTAGCCAGTCAGGATGCTAACATCGCAATAGCTAGTGTAAAACCATCCCCGTTTCACACACACATTCCTTTCTAGTCATGTTTATGGTCCAGTTTCTATCTTTGGGATATTGAGTTTCTCACTTTGGTGCTCTGTCAGTTATTTAGAATGGTGAAGGAGGAAAGTACATTTTAAAGTATTGACTGAATACCTGTAATACGACTATGACTAGGACATAGCAATTTGTCATCTGAACGCAGGTTCCTCTCTCTTTGTCTGGTGCAGGACACTATGGTAAGAGGATGTAGTCTGCAATTCTTCCTCACTAGCAGGAGTAGCTTGTTGCTGGTTTGAAATGGCAGATTAAGGGTTCTGGTGCTTGACTGAGAACCTCTAGCAAAACACCATGTTTTTCCCCAACTAAAATTGCTGGTTTTCATCTCGACTTGGTGCACGAGATTCAAGAAATACCAAGAATCTTCCTGTCATATACATATTTACATATACATTGCTTACGTGTTTAACTAACTTGTGTTCCCCCTGAAAAAAACAAACATGTGCCTTCTTCCTCCAGGGTGTGATCAGTGTGCAGCTGGTGGTTACCATGGTAATGGCCTGCGTGATTCAGAAAATTATACCTCACTACTCCTTTGCAAGATGGCTTCTTTGCAGTGGCAGGTAACAAAAGCAAATGCTTTAGATCCTGTGTCATAGTTTAGTCGACCCATTCAGTACCTTAACACCACATCTCAGCAATTTACTTGAAAGGCAGGGTTTACAAAAAATTGGCATGCTGTACTTTTGCAACAAGACCATTGCTTTTGTTGTATTTTTCCCCCAAGGGCCCCCTAACAAACATGCATCATTATGGCACATCATTAAGACCAAAAGGCAGCATCTAAATGTGGAATAGCTGGAGAGTCCAACCCTCGAGCCACGCCCAGCTTTTCCCTAATTAGCACCAAATGTGTTTTAGCATAAACAGCCTCTCAGAATGTGCTCAATAATTCATTAGTTTTCTGTGAAACATCTTCTTTTCTTTTCTGGGTCAAGCAAAATACTTGGAAGTCGTCAGCCCCCCCCGAGAGTTCTGTAATTAAGTTTTCTTTAATGAATAAATAAATACGGTGGGGGGGAAGCAATAAATGAGAACATCCCAGTCCTCTCCGGGTTTGTGACGAGATACTTTCCCAAACAGAGCTGGGGCTGAATGTTTGTCCTCTGAAGCTACAGCTAAGCTCATCTGTCATAACCCCTCTTTGCCACCCTCCTGTGGCCTTGGCTTTGCTCCCTGTAGCCTGCGCTGGTATCAGCATCCCACAGAAGATGAGCTGAGAAGCTTGGCTGGGAAGCTCCAGAAAGGAGGCAAGAACAAGAAGGACAGGTACGTCAGAGGATGGAATTTTTGTTTGTTTGTTTGTTTCTCTCTCTCTCGTTGGGCCAGCGTTAGCAGCATTTGCTTGAACCCCAGGTAATGGGTGGAAAAAGGTAACTGAGATGTGAGGGTGTTTGTTTATTTGTTTGTTTGTTTGTTTTTCTCCTCAAGCCAGTCGTGTAGCGCTAATAGGCTTCTTCATTACTGCATTTCTCGACGTGCGCTCTAAGCTGGTGCTAAACGCTAACATTGCTTCTCTCTTTGATTTTAATTTCTCACTGCAGTCAGGGCTGAGCTCTCTCTCTCTCTCTGGTCAGACTAATTCGCAAACGCGAGCTTTTGTTCCTGCCGTGCTGAGACGTTCGCTGGCGGTCAGACGCCCTACGCCAATTCCCTAAAAAGGCAGATGAGCTGGTGTCCACCTGTCTGCTTCTTTCATCTCCAGTCTTATTAATGCTCACCTTCTGTTATGATTTGAAAGCCCTTCTGTGCTCCGTAGAGAGTTTCCCAAGCTCATTTTCCCCCAGACAGGTACTCCCCCGAGATCAAACGAACGGACTCCGCGGTTCCTACGGCGTCATTGTGAGGGTCGCTGCAGCGCCCGGCCTTGGGTAAACAACGGAGACCCAGAAGAGGGATCACTGCTCTTCGGGACAGCTGGCTCAGAGCCATGGGGGCAGAGGGGCTCAAACACTGGCCCCTCTTGATCCATAGTCACACGAACACCCCCCTCCTCCCTCCTCACTCCCTTCCTCTTCCAGTATCCCACTGTTCTCAGCAGATCTCAACATTCATCCGTGCACCCAGCCACTTCTCATGCAAACAGCCTTAGCGCTAGGGGGAAATATGTTTGACTTGAGTGTTGTATGCATTTAGCTTCTTTTTTTGTGAGACCAAGAAGGACTCTAATCCTTGGTTTTTTGTTGTTTTTTTTTTTTTTAAAAGTGCAAACACTGGTGGCTTGGTTTCCCTTGGAAACACCAAACCCAAGTCCAGAGCTAGACCAGGCATAGCAAATCTTGTCTGTTATCTTTTGGGCCTAAGAGCACACCCCAGACATTTCATATTTGTTTTGTTCTTTATCTGTGTTATGAAAACGGACGTTTCTAAATAAGGGAGTAATGCCATCTCCTCCCTCGAGGTTTGAATTTCCTTATGTTTTCAATTCTCTGTTTATAAATGTAAATATTTTAAAAGAAAGGAACTGATAGATGTTTTTTTTTTAACCCAAGGCAGGGGCTACACAATGCAACTTTTTCCACAATCATTGATGCTTAAAAAACTTTGCTGTCAACCCTGATAATTATTTTTTTTTTTTTTGTCAACTCGGATGTTTAAAGTAAAAGTTGTTTCTTTACAGTTGTGTAGTCAGTTATCATGGAAAGAAATCAGCATCTCCATGATGAGAGTGTGCAATGTGTGTTTTCTGCATGCCAATGTGTAAAAATCTAATAGAACAACTTATAGGTTCATCTCACTGTAAAACCCTTAAAGTCAATTCAGGCTCGTGGAACGTCTTTATGCATGTAATTACTGACCACAGTTGGGTAAATGCAAGTTACATCTGGTTTGCTTTTAGATCAACCAGTATAACAATAAAATTGCATTATTGCAAAGTCCAAACGTAAAAGACCATGGATCTATATGTGTGCATTTATTTGTTTGTTTGTTTGTTTATTTATTTAGGATGTTTTTGTGGTTTTAGGAAAAACAACGGGCATATAGACAACAAGCCTCTGACTGTTCCCAAGGACATCGATCTCCAGCTAGAAACGAAACGCATTGCAGAAGTGGACACTTTAGGTAAAGCTGCTCTTCCAGAGCATTAAACCATCTGGAAGCTCCACACTCAGCACTGCTCTCTGTTCTGGAGATGTCCTTACCATTTTGGTCTTTTTTTTTTTTTTTTTTTTTTTTTCTTCTTCGTTCGACCAGCTCTCCACTACTTCCCAGAGTTTCAGTGGCTGGTGGACTTCACGGTGGCTGCCACGGCCGTGTACCTCATCACCGAGCTGTACTTCTGCATGGCCGAACCCAGCGGAGAAATGAACATCAGCGTGGTCTGGAGTCTGTTGGTGCTGGCCTTTGTTATGTATCCTTTTACGAACACGGAATGTCAAACATTTCTCTAACGTGGAGGCTTTAATGAGGCACATCCTGCAGCTCCCAGTCCGAAGAAAGGATCCTCGGAATGGCAAATGATTCAGGAGGTTTTGTGGAACTGGGTGTCCTCTGTGTATCTGCTGTTTACTTGTGAATGCATAATTGTTACCTTGACAACTGTATTGTTGTGTACCAGATATACTCTGCTTAGTATTTTGTTGACTGCTATTGGGAATGTTGATCTACAGTGTGTTCCCAAGTGCTTCTTGAATTCCTTAATATTCGTTGCTTTGTTTGTACTTCAGCACATTTAATTTAAAATTAAGCTATTGTGGCAAAGTCTAAGTACAGATTGTCAGATTTAAATCGGGGATATTTGTGCCAATAAAGGGTTAAGCCTGTTGGTATTACAGTCCTTTTCATACCGAATTTTAAGGAAACACGAATTATTAGGCAGTTCCTGTTCAATTCTGCTCTTCTCTTGATGTATTTTGAATCATTTAGTTCATGCACAAGAGAGCTAGTATGGAGCGCCGTTTCTAGATGTAGTATTGACATTCTGAATCTTAGTACTGATAAAACAGCAAAACGGCTCATACAAACCCAGCAAACACCTTTAATTTTTGGAAAAATCAAAAGCACTCCAGGATATAGGCATAGATGTGTCAAAAACAACCATTAAAAAAGAAATGCACCATTCTGACTTACCACAAAATGGAAACCACTCGTTAGATTTGAAGAACAGGAAGGCCATGATACAGTTAGCTAAAAGCGCTGAAAAAAGCCTGCAGCAAAGTGTAATGGAAGAGATGTAGATTAAGCTGTAAAAAATAAGAAATGAAGATGTGGAGACCAGAAGGAACCACTCGTGACCATCTCCTGTGTAAAACATGATGACATGGGTTTGTATGGCTGCCAGTAGCACTGGTTCACTTGTGTGAGTGATATGACTGTCAGTTTTAGCAGCCGGATGAATTCTGAAGTCTGCAGAAGCATCCAAACTGCTCCGATCAAACCGCATGCGATGGAGATTTTTGAGGGCAAAACGTGGTACATTCTTGACTGGCGAAGTCAATCACCTAAACTGAATCTTACTGAGCATGGCAAAAAATAAAAAATAAAAAAAAAATCCACCAGAAGGAAGCTGGGATTAAAAATGGCTGTGTGACAGGACTGGCAGAGTGCCAAGAAAGATACCTTGCATCTAGTGATGCCTAGGGTAACAGCAAAAACTGTCATTGTCAAATGCTTACAGTCTACACTGAAATTCTGTGGTACCCAGGCTAAGGGATCAGTAAAGTAAACAGTTTATTATGTGAAGTTTAACATGTATGTGTTAAACACAGCCTTCCTGGGTTGAGAATCTTCATTTCAGTAGTGAAAGTGCGGTTCCGCAAAGCACCGGCCTTCCCCATTTTGTGATGTAAGCCTGTCAAGTTAGCACCTGTTGCCTCTTACCTGCTACTTTTTTTTTTCCCTTGCCAGGCCCTAAATCACACACATTAACCCCAGCACAGTCCACGAGGATCAATCTCTTCCTGCTATGCGCTCTGCCCCTCTCCCATTCGCTACTCGCTACTGAAGATTGGACACCCAATTTTCATGGCCCACCACCAGACTGATTTGCCTGGGAAAAGGGACGTATGGAATGGGGAAAGAGGGAGGCTGGTTGATGGGATGATGAAGATGATGAGGATGATGATAGGCTTGCGTGAGTGCAAATGGATGGACGTGGTCAGGAAGAAGCCATTTTTGGGGGGAGCTGGGTCCAAAGAGAATGCGGCAGAGAAATGGCCTTGTCAAAGTGATGGTCACTGAGACATCTCCTCAGATGACAGGCCACCGTCATTTTGCACTATGCAACCACATGATTGACCCTGGACCAGTGTAATCAACTCTGCTAGACTTGGCCACACTGGCTTCATGAAATGATACATCTGGACATCCTCCTCCTAATAATTGGTTTTATCTTCATTTTACCATTTTTTTTTCTTTCTTTTAGTGGATGAATTAATTTGCCAGTCAGGGTTTTCTTTCTTGGAGAATGGAGTTGTGACACTCTGATTTGCTCTGACTTGTTTGTTAAGAAAAAAATCTGCTGCTTTACTGTCCTTGATAGGGAGTTTAGAAGCTAAGCTTCATTTTGAGACAGTTGATAGGTGGAGTTGATTAGAAATCCTGTGTCCCCAGAAATAAATAGGACAACAGGAAGTAGCAAACTAGATGGATTCCCTGAAAATCATGCTACTGGAACCAGTCAAAGTCAATTGCTTTTCTCAGGGAGCTACAGATCCATATAAGCCTATATTAATGTAGGTACAAAAAGTTTTAAGCTTCAAGAGGCACTTTGGATTTGCAGGATTCAACACGGTATTACCTCATGTCAGCTTGCGCTGGCTCTTTCAGTGGATTAGAATATATTCTAAACTTAGATTTCACACATTAAGGAAACACCCCGGTGCACATGTGTCCTTCATGTGTATGGAGAGGAGAAAAAATCACAACTACCAATCAAAGTTAGAAATCAGGCTATTTACCAAAACAAAACATTCATTTGCACATCATTACTCTGGCAACCCATCCAATAGATTTGAATTGATTTGGA
>JAOYMR010000005.1:6039108-6049580 GCA_025802075.1 Tenebrosternarchus preto
CCCCCACCACCACCACCAACACACACCTTATTTGACATTCTTAACAGCTGTTGTTGCTCATGATCATGACATAAGCAAGTGTGTCCCAGTTTTATGCAATCAAAGCCAGTGGAGAATGAAATAAAACACATATTTGATTATTAAAAACAGTGAACAGAACAAAAGACCAATTTCCCTAAAAGATACGTTTAAGCTTGTCATTTAATTGTTTAAAAGCTTTAAATTTAATTGCGGCATATTATGCAAGTGATTAAATTGTAAAGAAAATTGTGTTTGTCTGTTTCTATCTTCTGTACGTTTTATTTTTATTGTATACATAAATCAAAAAGAAATTGTGTGCGATTCAAAGGAAAAAAGGGGGGTTTGCAGATTTTCTCTGGAATAAGCAACCTTTGCATTTTAAAATAGTATTTATTCCCTTGTAAATATTTTTACTATTCCTTCTGTGAAAGTAGTTTGAAAATAATGAATGAGTTTCATACATGGAAGGTTGAAAATGTATTTTTTACTTGCATATGCCTGTGAAAATAAAACAGAACACGGACAATTACAATATCATTTGCATAATGATCTAGAGCAATGATGTGATAGCCAATGAAAATTCACTGACAGTGCAGCGGTTCACTGAATTCTACTTAATCCTAATACTTTAGCTGTTTATTAATTTAACAGAAAGACAGACCAGAGGCAATGTGACAAATTTCTATGGCCCAGTAACACAGTCAACACCACAGACAATGTGAAAAATAGAAATAAATCGTTTTTTTTAAAATAGGTAATTATAAACCGAGGTGACCTCAGAACGCATTTGTATGTAATTCCCCCTTTTCATCTGGATACAGCTTTCAGAATGAGGCAGAAGGGGGAGGAATGAAGCACTTTTAATGTAGAAAAAAATAATTTGATTTCATAATTGCAGCGTCTCCACCTTGAAAGTTGCTCAGAGAGTGTCACTTTCAACAAATTGACGTGAGAATACATACTGCCATAGGCTGCTCCATGTCCTATAAAGGTGATGAAAGAGAATTTTAGATCAAGCTGTGAGATTGATAGGACCTTATTTCAACTATTTCTCCTGAGACCCTCTTCTTTTGGTGCTACAAACGAGTCATTACTTTCTATTTGCTTTCTGTCAATTTGAGGTCTAAGAAAACAGACTTAGGACTTCTGTGTGGTGTACAGATCAGACTGTGTTGCTACACAAAACCAGGTCCACACGAGAGTCAAAGCCAATATTTTTGTTAACGGTAGTTTTTTTTTTTAGGTAATGTGAGCTTCGTTAAAGGGCACGTCGGATTTCATAAATTAAACTTCAGCGTCAAAAGATAAATTCTCTATTCTCATGGGATAGAAATGATAGGAATAGAAATAGGGAACAGAATAATAAATCCACTGAACTCATGCAAGGACTATTTTCTTACAAATTACGTCCTTTCTGAATTTCCTGAAAATATGTCAGTTACTACTACTTGCAACTAGCAAAGCAAAATTAAAAATGCACACCACAACACTGTCTGGGCCCCAGGAGGATATATCCCACATTCCGAAGTAGAGAGGATGTAAAGTGTTTAGCTTTTGACAACAGCATTTTAAATCATCCTGTCTAAATAAGCCAATTTTTTTTCCCTCGTCTCCATTGTCTCAGAGGTTTCAGCTGACATTCAGGGCCTTGCAGCTGACGACGATCAGAGGCAGAAACATATGTTTGCTCCATACATCTCATGATGGAGGGGCGTCTGGGAAAGGGCCGCTGGCGGGTGTTAGCCAGGCCTCCGGATCAGAGCCGGACGGTCCATGTTTGGCTCTTCCAGACACAATGACCACAATGATGGTGGTACGTCCTGCCCAGACAGAGCAGACAGTAGGCGGGGCCTGGCGAGGCCATATGCTGGGCCTCTCGGCGCAGGTTTGTCTGCGGGGTCGTCTCTGGGAAAAAAAAGGGGCTCGACGGGCTACGCCAGACAAGGAAGGTTACAACCCACTTCACAAAACAGCCCACAAAAGAGAAGGAGGCTTGATAAACCTGAGAAACAGAGGGAAATTCACAACATGTGGCTACAAATTAGCGGGCGTGTCGCAGAACTGAGGGCTCGCAGCTGTGCGAGTCACACTGTGTGATCGGTTTGCTGTTTTTACTTGCTTCAAATGTAAAACCAGAGCAAACTGGTCAAATTAATTTGGTAGAGTGAAACAATCTTTGTTTACTCAAACGAGCGCTGAGATATCGCCATGGCAACCCGTAGCAAAACCGAAGCTTGAAGCGCATTGTTCTAACAATTAAAAACATGGGCAAATTGAAAAAAAAAAAGTCAAATTTTATGTGGGCGGGAAAAAAATTGTAAAATTCGATAATCGATAACAAATGATAAAATTGCAATGAAACAAAACATGTCAGAGAGGCTCTGCCCCTCCCCCACACCACACAAATAATGCCATTCCCTCCCCCGCTCATTACTATGCATATAGCTCTCTCACCATAGCATGCATTAATTAGTGTGTAGATAACTAGCTGTTCCACCATTCACTGTCTCAGAGTCTTTCATTAGCATGACAGTGGCTCATATGCCATACTGTTCTGGGCCCCCTGTTTTAAAAGAGGACCCCCTTGCACGCAAATCTTCCATCTCCTTTCAACACTAGTCTTGTAAGGTTTGGCACTCATATACGGGCAGAGGCTGCTAACGACTAGAGGTACCTAGTGCCCCGGTCTAATTCTTCTCCTCACTCCTATTTCAGCAAAGCCCACCTGCAGGTCAGCCAAAATGTTACACTTACCTGACCTCCAGAGCTGCTCATTGTAAACCAGCTGTCTGGGTAAGGATAATAGCCGGGAAGAGAAACCCCCCCCCCAAAAAAAACCAGGTGATAGTATTGAAGCTTCCAGCGTTTCTTTTTCTGAGTTTGGCGCGTAGCTTTAAAATGGCCTCCCTGTTCTAATTTGCTCCCTTCGAAAAAAGCAGCCCAGAAATGGAACCCATCTCTGTTTCTCGCACCTTTTTCTCGCTCGCTTTCGCAAAAAAAGGAAGGTTCCGGATCTCCAGATAGGAACCAGATCGCCGCCGCGCTAACTCGGCTCGAAAGGGCCCCTTGCACTGGTTCCAAGGTAAAACGTCTCATTAGCCCCCCGGCCCTTGAAAGACGCACACGTACCATCTCAAATTCAGTGGTACATTTCCTTTGAATAGGATGCGAGAGGCAGAGCAAGGTGGAGGTAGAGGTGAGACAGGATCCTTTTCTACCTGAGAGGGAAGTAGGGAGGAGGGGTGGGAGTGCTGAGGCCCCAGTAATTTTGCACACTCTTTACCACCTTGTGCCACCAACATATGCAAATGCTGTTTCAGCCAATCTTGAGGATTAAGGAGGGCAAAAAAAAACCCGAGTCAGGGACAATCTCTGGCTCATGTTTAGTCCTCCTGCAGCCGGGCAAGATGCCTTGTGCTAGGGTTAGTACCGTAATAATAGCTTTGAATCTTTAACGTCAAAGTCCTCCATTTTTTTTTCTGTTAATAAGGCGAAGGGAAGCAGACTGTGGTACGGCTGCACCAAAATGCCAGCCAGACTTTAATGTCTCATTAAAGGCTGTCGTCTTGACATCTCAAATTACTGAGGCACCATAGCACGTGCTGATCCACCCCTCCACTTCCTACAGGGCATTAGCTTGTGGAAAGCCCAGTTTCTAGATACTTCTGGTTTTTTTTTTTTATCTTTCTTTTAAGTCAGTGCACGAATATAGATAAAGAAATAAACTACATAATTAATATAAATGATCTAATCTCACTGTAGTGAATTTAATGATGCAGGTTTACAAATCAGCTCAGTGTATGACATCATCCTGGTCCTTTACTGGGGATGTAACTCACACGATGATTCATCTGCATCGGTTTAAGTCTTAAGCATCTCAAGAAATAAATCACTTGTAGGTTTAAGAAGAAATACAAACGCATTTGTTTAAAGTCGTGAGATTGGCAATGAAAAGGTTAATGTTTATTAATTGTTATTGATTAAAATTTACATTAAATTAACATTGCACTGTTTGGAGGAATATACAATCATTTCTGTGCTTCACTAGTTATGTCCTTCACATAATCCTTAAATCATTCCACATAGACCATTATTTTACAGTAAGTTGATTTATTCCATTCTAGAACAGTGACACCTAAAGCACTGAATAAGATCTTATAAAATAAAATTGCACTGTCCTATACACTGTTACATCATATCAGTTGATTACTTAAATATAAGACAGAAATAAAGTGAAGCACTTACACCCGATCCTGTGAGCTGTAATGTGCAAAATCTGATCAATGTAGCTCTGGTTTTAATTAGTTTGTGATTTAATAAGATCTTGGTTATAACATTATAATATAATGTGCTGTTTTACATATCAAGCAGTCTTCGTACTGAATTACCGTCATGACAACCGAACATTTCTACAGTATTTCTCTTTCTAAGTCATCATCATCATCATCAAAAAAAAAAAACCAACAACAAAAAAAAATGGTGACCCTAATGATACTGAATGGACAAAGGAAGCTACATGACTCACCACTACCCACCCGTGGCCCCTCACACCCTGGGCTCCGCAGTGCACCAGGCCAGCCAGGGCCCCAGACCTTAGGGCACTCTGCTCAGAGCGACACAGCCACAGTTGTTTATTGCAGTTTCTAATGATCCATCTCTCACAGAGAGAGCTGAGAAAGAGGAGCCTCTTCTAATGAGGACTTGCTCAAAGCAAGGGCCGGCGAGAGCTGATGTTGCTGGGGCGTGGAACCCAGCCAAAGCTGATTCAGAAAGGCAGAGAGAGCTCTCTTCCTCGTCCCCGGTCACTTATTAACTCTGATTAGTCCGTACTCCAATGGCAAGGGCATAAAACCTATGTTTTCTTTTTTGTTGCGGTTTGGAAACGTGACAAGTCTAAATGAGACAATGTCTGACCGGGAGATATCTAAACGAGCTACCTTACTGTTCAACCAATTGGCTTGCCATTGTTCACCAGTTATTTCTAATTTATATAGAAATAATCTTAAATATCTGCAGAATCATTTAGAAAAGAATCATTTATATCTCCCTAATGTCAACAACAACTGGTAGAGCTCTCTGATTATAAAGCATGACATTCTCGGTGTTAAAGATTAAATGAAGGTATTTATTTTGTAGAAGCTTATCTCTTTAGATGCACATTAAATATCATTAATGGTTTCTATTTCTACCTCTATTAAAAATATCAACAATTGTACTCTATATAGAAATTGACAATACAATCCATTCTAGGCTATTGTTGTGATAGTTAATAAAATGTAGGTTAGCTATATCAAGGCTAACTCCATACACTGAACATTTAAAAGTTTCAAAGTCATGAAATTACTCTTAAAGAACACTCAAGCGAATCCTTAGCAGTCTACACTTCATCCTTCCTCAGCAGAATTGCCAAAAGAACAGCTTATGGGGGTTTTGGAATAGGTCTTCTCTATGTATCCCATACATTATTAAAGCTTGCCAACGTCATCCCAATTGCAGTTAAGCCTTGAACGAAACGACTTCCAAGCCCAAGGTACTCACTGAAGTGAGGAAGGAGAGTTCAAACGCGCGGGGCGTGTTGGGACCGGGCGAATCAAAGTAAAGGAAAAGACACAGCGCTGAGATCCAGAGGCGAGAGCCCCCCTGCGGCAGACACTGGCTCTCGCCTCGCGGCACACCGCGGGGGCTAAACCACTCCGCCCGGCCGCTGGCTGCATCTGAAAGAGAGGAGGGCGCATGGAGGATTAGCGGTTCGCGCCGTAGCCGTTGGCGGCCGCGGAGATTCGTGTGTGGCCGCTCTCACGCACGTTTCCCTCCCCCCAGCACGCACAGCTGGGAAGAGTGCTGCAGTGGATGATTGACTCTGACAGAGGAGAGATGTGCACGTTGGGAGAGGAGATGTGCACTCGCGCTACAAAGATGTCTCTCATGTGTAAAGTATTTGGACACTGACAGCAGTACATAGACCAGACGAAAAAGAGCCGGATGAATCATTCACCTATAGTTCTCAGGCTTTTCTTATACTGTTGTGCACACTTTGATTTCCAAAAAGTACTATAAAACCTATAAAAAAGCAGAATATTACATAATTTTGTACTGTACCGCTAGTAGCCTTGAAACACAAACTAATTAAAAATACATAACCAAAGCAGACTACAGCAGTGTGCACTGAATTGCTAAGGATTTCTCTCTCTCTTTTTTTGCCTCACTTAATTTATTTCAAAATATACACTACACTACACTTCCCCCAGCTTTCTTTCACAAATACACACGCACACGCTCACAGACACATACGTGCACATAAACACTGTGACCCCCTGCTGGGTGGTGCCTATGGAGATGAAAGACAGTGTAGCTCCATCCACCCTGGTGTGGTGCAGTGACTCTCAGGAGGAGCTCTCAGTGTGACACAAAGCAGAGATGCACACACACACACACACACACACTCCTACATATACAGAAACACACAAACATGCCACGCACAGTACTGCACACAAAAACACACGTCATAACAATACCATATACCTCTGGTTATATACCGTAAACAGGCATCTCAGATATGCTGAAAGGCCAGCTGTGTATGCACTTATATCTCTTATGTGCTTAAACAGACATGAGAATAATATTCAAATATGTCAAAGCAGCTATATGGGTGTTTTTTTTTTTTTTTTAGTTTCATAAGCTTTGATATTTCAGTCATAATGAAAAAAAAATACCTGTTGACCAAACAAGCACATCTCTGATACTGGGAACATATTACTTACCATAATATAGCGTAATATCTAGTACATTAGAACACATTTCACTAGCTGTATGCTAACAAACGTATCTAAAATGTCAGTGAATACAACCTGCCAATATTTAATAGTGCTGATCTCTGATCACCAAGTCCGAATTAGTTTAAGGCCTTGTCCCATTTCCCGGTCATCCCATTGGTCAGAATCCACATTGGACCAATCACAGCGGAAGCTTTGTTGGAGGAACGCTGGGATGCCCTTCAGTACTTTGGCCTCATTCATCTCGCCAAATAATCCCTTTAAGAATTTAACCGGCAAGGCGAACGGGGCGAACTGTGCCAGTAATTGTGCGAGGAACCTTGGATGTCTGCATGAATATTTACCCTGTCATCACGGTTAGAGGATGCAGATAAATCTCTCAGCTTTGGCTGGTCAGGGTTTAGTGTGAAGATCCATGCGTGTGAGTGTGTATGGTGGTAGGGGCTGAGAAGATGGCTGAAAATGAAGGAATCACCTCCAGGAATCTGATCACAGTGGATAATCCAAACCTCTGTGGCTCTGGAACTATGTGTAAAATTTTGACTGGTGATTAACTAGTGTTTTACGCAATGGATGTAATCTAACACCCAGTGTTTCACAATGTTTTCAAATTAAACTCTGTTCATCTTCAGTTTTATTCACCAGAGCTAGGAGAGGGTTTATTATTTGATAATAAGAATAAGAATAAAAAAATATTTATTCATCCCTTAAAGGAAATTTGTGACCAATATCCTATAATGGCTTTATGTCATTGTTATTTGAAAGTCATCAGTATTTACAGCATATGTGTGAGTAAATAAATAAATAAAGAATAAGTAAATAAGTAAATAAATCCAAAATAAGTCCAAATGGTCCTTTATACTTTATCTTACTGTAGAGGTATTTCTGGTCACAGCGATAGAAATGTATTTGAAAATTTTAATTGTAGCTTTCCCTTTAGCATAATTCTAATATGAATGTTAGTGCCTCCTCACTATTGGCTCCTTGGTGAACATATAGACCAATCCCAAACAGTTGTGCCATCTTATGATGACATCACCACTGCAATGACCTCATCTCATTTACACCATATCTTGGCAGTTATTCTTTCCTATACATACCCAGTGATTCTCTCTTTCCTTCTCTGTCTGTCTCTATATTTCTCTCTTTCTGCCTGTCTCTTTCTCTCTCTCTCACACACATACGCACACACACATACACACACACACATACCAAAGCCCCCACCCGGGGGGGGGGGGCTTCTATTATAAATCCCTGTGCTCCAGGGGCCTTTAGGAGGGCAGCAAGCCGAAAAATGACCACATGCCGTCCTGGTCAACTCCGCCACTCCCAGTTCTGCCTGGTTCTCAGGGAGCTATTGTGGGGGCTTACCCGTCGTGACAGGGGGAGATGGCCCAGAGCCGTCTCCATGCCCTCCTCCATCCTCACTGGGGTCAGCCTCAAGTGGAGCCTCCCTGCATGGAACAATAGGATCCAGGAATGTAGAAAAAAAAAAATGTCAGGCGGCTGCCCATCAGGAAGACCAGGCAGGTCGGTAAGCTTTGAATACTGTCTCCATGGCTCTCTCATGCTTTTCATTATGAGAGGATGGTCACAAAAAAGAACACTTAGTTACATATTCATATTTATATTCAACATATTCATATGGCTTCATGGAGAAATGTCAATGGGCCTAAAATCCCCATTGGACAGGCTCCTGTGGGAACCTTACCTGGCACCTCTGGTGAAGAGGGTTTTACGCTGGTGAAGTGTACTACAAAGATAACCATAACCAAGGAACTATCTTTGAATCTAATGTAGTAAATTTGTTTTTGGAAAACTATGTAGATTTCAGAGGCGGAGGTTTGTTTGTTGTTTTTTTTTTATTGTGAAGGTCACCGAAGTTCCTGCCCACTTTACTGATCATTAGCTCTTGGTCATTTAACCTCTGACCTAAGAGATGTAACCTCTGACCTAATAGATGTCACCCTAGTTTGCTGGTCTCCATATGGAGGGAGGGGTTCTTTAGATCAGTGGGTTGGTAAAATGAACCATTTTGAAAGGAAAAGGCAACTTCCCCTGGCCTCAGCTATCTTGACCACTACTGATCTGACCTTTGACCTAGACTCTTGCTACGCTATGAACACCCTTTATGAGACACAAGACCTTCTATTTGTCTGGTACTTAAAAGTAAATATGTGTAGTATTAAGAAAAAAAAGTGCTTTCTCAGACAAGGTTTAAAACTGATGTAATTACTGATAATTGGCAATGATTTAATCCCTTTGAAGACAGTGATATAAACATTTTGAGATGTTGTGTTTGACAATTTATACATATTTAGGTGGTAGATGAAGTCCTGCGATTTTGTTATTTATTTAAAAGAAGAGAAAAATCAAATGACAAAAAAATCCCAAATTTAGAAAGTAAAACAAAATTGCATGTCTCACTTAACTTATTATCTAATCTATTATTAATGCTTTTAATTTCCTGACTAAATGCACATCTGTCATTGTATAAAGTCTTTTTAAAGTATATTATTCTTATACACTATATCACACAAGAGTTTACTTGCCCCAAAGCAAGTGATCACTGAGCACCTAATCCATCAACTGATTTCAGTCACGTTGACGTTAGCTGTGGTTCCAAGGTCAAGCCATTAGTAGTTGTGGCTATGCTAGTAACCATCCTCTGAAATGGACAAAAGCTCCTGGTAGTTCAAACCACTTGATAGAACCCTGGCTGTGACCTCACGAGGGCCCTTACATGTGCGGTCATGGGAGAGAGGTGTTGGGGTCGTAACCCTAATGACCCTGGACCTCTGACCTGCTCCCGAAGGAGACATCCCAGGCGAGCTTCCAAGGGCGTAAAGATCAGTGGTGTGCTTGACAAAAGACTCATGAAGACCAGGGAGGATACGGGATGGAGAGATCGGCAGATTTTAACCAATCCAACGTAATCTTGGATGAAAAGACTTTCAACATCATACGTGAGAAACATACGTTGGCGATTGATAAGTATATCAAAGGCATTCTTTTGCACATCAATAGAAAAATTGTATTCTAAACAGACTTCATTGAAGGCTTTATGTTACTGTTATAAAATATGGCCATCACAGCGCCTTGAGTGAGCAGTAGGCGTCTGTGAAAAGATCTGCGTGCTTTTATGCTTTTGTTCTCCAAGAAAGTCAAAATAACCTTGTGAACTCTGACCCTGGTTAGCAAGTCTTCAAGCAGAGACACTGGTGGTAAAAACGCTCTTTGTCTGGGACAGTGAATATGTGATTGGCCCTACATGCCCCAGCCAGTGCTGCCGTGAGATATTAGCAAGCACTACAGACTTCTGGCCCAGCCTGGACGACCGGGCCTCCTGTGTGAATGAGCCAAACGGCAGGAGCAGCCAGAGCTGGCGCCTGGGCCCCGGCGTCCGGCCCCGACACTCCCCGCAGCTCCCTTTAACTTTTTATCCCCCCCCCGCCCCCAACACACCCGCAGGCGGGGCTCCTCCTTGCCGTCCCCGGCGCAGACTGCGGCAGGCAGGTAAGTGTTCAGGCCAGTCCGCCGCTCGAACCCCAGGGCGGAAGATTAGAACACATCCACCCGCCGAGCACTTTCATCCATCGCCTGAGCGACGGCGGGAGGGGTGGGGGGGTGGTGTGGGGTAGGAGCACAGAAGCATTTTTTCTTTTTTTTTCAAACCCC
>JAOYMR010000005.1:6058386-6074846 GCA_025802075.1 Tenebrosternarchus preto
AATAAAAGTAAATTAAACCAAATACCCCCCCCCCCCCCCCCCCCAAAAAAAAAAAAAAAAAACATTTTTATGATAACTAAAAAAAAGAAAGAACACATTTTAAAAACAATTTACTCCCCTGCATACATTGGCCATGCTGATTCTGATTTGACTGAGAGCTCGTAGAGAGACCCAGCACGCGCTTGGCTTCGTTTCCTGGCCAGGGTTTTGTGTAGGCGCAACACGCACACGCGTGTGCATCATGCTGACAGTGGCGCATGTAATGTTTCTCTTTGGATTTTCACGCTGTCGTCCTGCAGTGCTCATCACTGTCCTCTGATCAGCTATGACTCAGTATCCTGCACCAGTGTGTGATGCTCCAAGCCACACAGATCGGCGTGCAGCTATTAAAATAAATAAATATTAAAAACAAAACTTATATATATATATATAAACAGATTTACACATAAAAGAGAGAACGGCAGAGAGGTGGGGTCAGTTTGATGCCATCAACTAGCAAATCAGAAAGTCTAATTGAACACAACAGCAGTTGATGGCTGAAGTCACTTAAGCAAAGCAGCTGGTTGTCTTCTCAATAACCCAAACAGCAACACCACACTGAACACAATCTGCATCTAACAGCAGTTCAGACAATAGCTGACATTACACCCAATTTACAAATCATACGGATGCACAGTGGTGCCGTTACTGGACTAAAGGCTCTGCTGACACCGGAGAAACCACCGCCGCATGACAAATAGATCATGCAAATGACCTTGCGTGGATTGGGAAAGGAGCGACCACATAAGGTAGCGGGAGGTAAACACTATCCATCAGCAACCGCTCAGTGCAAACACCACTTCCACACACGGGGGTGGGGTTGGGTTGGGGGTAACCTGGCTTGTCATAGCTCCACATGTAGGCTACCTCTTTAAAACAAGAGCTGCAGAGAGCCGGTTCAAGCAGCAGGGAGAAGAACGCATTTGACACCACCTTTGAAGGACCTCTGGGCGAGAGACAGAGGCAAAGAACAAACCAAAGCCATCTTTCTGTCTGTCTGGGCATCTTCTCAGCTATCTATATACCCGAGCCGGTATCTCATCAATAATGCAGCAGAAGTTCATGTTTATGCAATTGACACCACAGAGTACATATGCATGCTAGGTATTGTACATACTGACAAGCCCCTCAACAGACACATGCATGCGTCGGCTTGAACCGGCGCATACTCAACAATTACAATGGTCAGAAACATTCAAGTGGTACATCGCTGTTGGAGAGCAATAGGGGGAGAAAACCAGACAAATGAGAAAGAGAAAAAACGATTTAAATACTCACCCTTTAAACACTTCCTTTGATTCAGTTTAAGGCAGGTTCTTAGTGCTTCATGATAGCACAGCACTGAAAAAATAACTGTAGTGGCATGGTGATATGCAAATTAATGGATCACGCTGAATACAGGGACATTTATTATTCATAAATTACTCATGTTTATGCAAATTAGGCTACACGAAGCTACTCAATGGGGGTTGGTAATTCTTATGTCTTGTTGCAAATACAGTCAACATGGACTGCCTACCAGCTTTGTTTGTTTTATTTTTTCTCTTTTCATTTTATGTAACCACCAATTTATTTAAAACTTATTTGTATTACATTCTTAAATGCTAATTGAAAATCTACTGTAACCATGGTAAAGATTCACTGACTTTTACAATAAAAACATAGTTCAGAGAATCATCCTGTCAAGTGTGTTCAATGGTTCCTCCTTGAATGAGGCTGAACATCCTCTTTTTATCTGCTTGAGGACCAGCATTATCAATCCCCACAGCAGCAATATGTCATTTGTTACACTATGTAAAGGCTTTTTAAATAGGCCACTGAACCTGGACCACTTTAATCATTAACACAGCAGCCCCTGCAATAACGAGATCACAACATGCCACAGAATGATGCGTCTGGGAGTAAGTCTGGTGCATCAGAAAGCAAACACTTTGTTTGAAGCAGCACAATTTTGAACGCGGAAGCTCCATCAAACCACAGGAATCTCTTGCTTTCTGCGAGTAAGCCGACTGATCTTAGTTCACCACTGGAGGTTCTAGCAGATCAGAAACAAAAGTCTAGAAATGTATATTTAGGTTTCACAGAACTCTATCACACAGTGATAAATGTAAGCCCACCAAATGCATTACAATATGCAGAAATGTGATTTTGCGCACACACCACTTTAGAAGGAGAAAATTTTATTTTCACAAGAATTTTTAGACATTGTAAAATCTGCACAAAAAAGAAACCCAGAATTCATTAAAACATTAATGTATACCGTGATATGGGATGAAAAAAAAAAAAAAAAAGGGGGGGTAATAAAAATAAAATAAACTTGGCGAATTGCGACCTCACGCGGCCAGAAGAAGTAAACGCTTCAGTTCATATAAATGAGCACTGGGGAGTTTAAAGTGTTGAATTTTAGAACATTAAAAACACCAACAACGTTTTCATCATTCCCGATACAGGTATTCACGAGGATGTTCAAAAAAATACCCAGACACATGCAATATCTGCGAGGTAAATTCTAAAGACCTAGTACACCTGGCACCTGGTGTCTGAAAGCGCGCAAGATTTCTTTTACTCCTACGCAGTGCGGTACAGATGTATTACGTCAGTGGGCAACGGTGGCATCAGACCACCTAATGTCCGTTAAAGTCCATCTTTATCCAGCGTCTTGGTTCAACGTCCCGTTAGGCTACAAAACTGTCTTTGCATCCCTGGATCACTGCTCTCCTCACAATATTAGCAACTTCATTCTCAAACTGGTGGAGAAGCTGAAAGTCACAAAATCCCCTATATAGTAAACCTGTGGCCAAAGTCTTCATTGCGTCTTTCATTTGCTGAAGAGATGGTACTGTGATTGTTTGCATGTTGCCGTTAACCGTGATCACGCTGTGCTCATGTTTAACTGGAAGATGTTCACTCAGTTCTGAAGTTACTATTTCGTTAATACTAGAACATATTTCTTCCACTTTACCGACGCGGAGGACTTGGGTTGTTTCAGCAGCCGACGGGGCCCCACTGTTCATCGCGGATTGCTGGAGAC
This sequence comes from Tenebrosternarchus preto, assembly GCA_025802075.1. Taxonomy (NCBI): domain Eukaryota; kingdom Metazoa; phylum Chordata; class Actinopteri; order Gymnotiformes; family Apteronotidae; genus Tenebrosternarchus; species Tenebrosternarchus preto. The sequence continues at coordinate 6,061,457 of JAOYMR010000005.1, forward strand.
AACAGCTTTGGCTATGTGTAGTCTCTGAGTCAACGCCATACTTCGCACGCACAATCATTTCTCGTTTTTTAAAACCGTTATACCAGGTTGGGCTTGCCTTGAAGTTAACTATGCCCATACCCTCCGATAATTCCACTGCTTTTCTGTGAATCATTAAATATGTTACAGAAGTGCCGTTTTGCTTTGAACTATCGATCCACTTCCAGAGTGCAGCCTCGAGTCTCGAAGACTTGTCCCATCTAATGAATGTTTTTGCATTTCGAGTACTCTGACTTTTCAATATACGATCCCGATTTCGGAGAAGCTCCGAAAGTGCATATTGTGATATATTCAGTTTCCTTGCTGCATCCTTTTGGCTCATACGAGGAAGCTGGTTGTATATCTCAAGCAGTATTCGTTTGTCTTCCATTGAATATTTTTTTCTTGTGGCAGCCATGTTGGAAAAAACCCGAGGGACGTTGCGTCACTTAAGAGCGCCGTATACGTAGGGAATCGCTCGTTTTCAGGCGACGCTTTAGTTAAATTTAACTACTTAATTTATACTGCTTTATTTTGTTTTTTTAATAATGTTAATGAAATCTAATATAGATTTTATTGGATTAATTGTATTTTCTACTTTGATATTGTGATTATTTTATATTATTAAAGGAGACAATAAATATCATTATACGTTAGGGGGCAGTATATGGATAGCCGTTTTTTGCAATTTGTTGACGAAGAAGAAATTAATCCAGCGAGATTGTTGTGTAAAGTTGCATTCGTGTATTGTGATTTATCCGCACACATTCAAGATTGTGGCAGTAAAGCCACTCGCTGACTATAAAGGTGAGATGTGTGTTGGTCTTTTATTGGGATAATATTTTATAAAAGTAAATAAGTTCCCGGTTACACAGTATTCAAGCTCTTACGTGCTTAAATGCCTAAATGATGCTTTGCTAGCTAGCGTGTTCTTATTGAGATGTTTACTATACCATAGGTTAGTTTGGTAGCTAATTAATCTTGTTAGTTGAGTGCACTTGCTTCTCCAGTGTATGACCAGATGGGTCAAAACAAGGAAGCCAGGAATTACGATGAGGTCCTCCGGGATCTGAGCTCAAGAAGTACTCTTTGTTTTACTCAAATAAACCATTACTAATAGATTAGAGGACTGGATTACACCGACAAGTGTTCCAACACACCTGTTTCTCTGGTCATATGTACACAAATAGAAGATAAACAGGACCACGTTTCGCGATTTTACAGAAGAAGATAATATGGATCAATTTGGACATTTAAAATATCTGATCTCACTCGCTGTGTTAATGCCACCTGCATCGTTCTGCTTACTTGTTTTCCAGAACAGGAACCGCTGCCTCTTCCTCCATTTCTTTTACGTTTGAATATGAGCCATAGTGCCTCGTGCTTGCACATGTTTCAGAAAGCATGCTTATATCGTAAAACCTCTATCCTTAGCATGGATCCCATCCGTCATTACGAATGCATAGAATAACGTTTATTAGTTTACTGTTCTACCACAACAGCATATATTATAGCTCTCATGCAATCACTGTCAGCCTGGGCACCATCACCAACAGGTTGAATTTTGATGGAAAAAATACAAGAATAAGAAAAGCAGTCTGTCTGTAACAGCTATTTTGTGTGGTATTATGCTGGTTCGTAACTAACCTGTTTCTACATCTCCAGCATCTCCAGCCATGTTTCACAACAGTTCCCAGAAGAAATACTGGATTTTTGATAAAGAGGCAAAATTGGACCAATTTAGACATGAGGCCAACCAGAAGTTTCGCTCTAAAGCCCTGGGTCTCATAAAGGTAAGGTGGAGGGAGGCAGCACCTGAAATAAGTAGAAGTGGAAAGGACAGGTGTCTAGACTCCTGGTCAGTCTGTGGTGCTCCACCAGCAGCTCCTGATTGAGGGAAGCCTTTCCAACCTCTTTATGACATATCACAGCTCATGTTTTCTGTTTGGAGGTGATAAAAATACATTTGTTGGTAAGAAAATATTTGTGGCCATCACGTGTCATTAAACCTTTTTCATTTTTAACGTAACATGGTGTCCACAATTTAAGAGCCAAAGGTGGAAACCAATGACTTGCCAAATAAGTAAATAAATAAACTTGGCATAGTATCATGAGGTTTTACTGACAGTATCGCAGAGGCATTGACAAGAAATGTTGTACATTTTATGGCACTTGTTAGATTTATGTATCTTTTCTCACAACAAAAAAATAGAAGGACTTGGTGGAGATACTAAATTGCTTACTCTCTTCTTTTTTCAACAGTCTGGAATAAATGAATCCGTGTTTCTTGATCCCCGTGAAGAGAAAGTGCTTTTCCGACACTATGAGAAGAGACTGCTTGACTTTTGCTCAGTATTCAAACCTGCGATGCCCAAATCTGTTGTGGTAATTCTTAAAGTGACCTCAAAATTAGCCAGTTGCACTGCTTTACCAGTCATGCATTTCTTTCCTAAGATTTCCAATGCTAAGTTTCTGCCACCTGTTGGAATACATGCTACAGCAGAGATCACTTACATTTTAACATTTTCTACGTTCTTCATTTTGGTTGCAAAAGGGATGCCAAATGGGTAGATTCTTTGAGTATTTGGTCAGGGTTTACCCATGTATTTTTACCTGTATATTTATTTTTATTTTTTTTTTAATGTAATCTTCTGTTTTAGGGTACTGCTTGTATGTATTTCAGGAGGTTTTATTTAAACAACTCTTTGATGGAGTACCACCCAAGAACAATAATGTAAGTGTTGATCCAGCTGAATGTTCTCCGATACACACTATATAGAAATAGCTGATTATGATCTGTAATTGGTATGTTAGATGTTGGAGTTGTTCATGTCAGAGTAAAATTAATGAGTCTTTATTTACTCCACCTGCCTCGCACCTCCTTCAGGTTGACCTGTGCGTACCTGTCCTGCAAGGTGGATGAGTTTAACGTTTCCTGCACCCAGTTTGTGGGGAACCTACAGGAGAGTCCAGAAGGGCAGGAGAGAGCCTTGGAACAGATTCTAGAGTACGAGCTGCTCCTCATCCAGCAGCTCAACTTTCACCTGGTGGTACACAATCCCTATCGGCCTATGGAGGGTTTTCTCATAGACCTGAAGGTAAGGCAGCGCGGGACATGAACATAAATCATCCTGTCGCCCTGTTTTTAGGAAGTTTCCGGTCTTTCTTTAGACGCGTTATCCACTCTTGGAAAACCCGGAAATGCTGCGGAAGAGTGCGGATGACTTCCTTAACAGAGCTGCCATGACGGACGTGGGGCTGTTGTTCTCGCCGTCGCAGATCGCCCTCACAGCCGTGCTCAACAGCGCCGCCCGCGCGGGACTCGCCATGGAAACGTGGGTTTGCTTCAGGAACATTACGTAACATTAGTACGATGTAAATAACTGAACACCTCTAGTCAGTCGATGCCTGAGAGGGGCTTTTGAGTTTGGCAAATGTTTCAATGAGAAAATGAATGACCATCTCTCCTTCCAGATATCTTACTGAATGTATGGGGTTAAAGGAGGATAAGGAGACCCTCTCAAAAATGTACGATGCAATGAGACGTACGTATTATTTTTTGATTAAACCAAACTATGCAAATGTCAGTAAACACACTGGGACTCATACAAGAAGAACTTCAGTCACAAGATGGGTGTTTGTTCATGTGTCTCTGCCAGTTTAGTTGTGGTATTTATGAAGGGCACCTCCGTACAAATTGGGCAGTGTGTTCATTCTTTTAAAGCGTTTTTGGCAAAGATGGTCAAATATACTAATTAATAGCTTCACATGAATTCATGAACATGAAAATTGGTTTGACAATTTTGTGAATTGGAGCTCTGCTTAATCTGTTGTCATACAAACTGACTTTATAAGGAAAAAAGTGTGAAAGAAGATAAAACCACAAAATGTTGCATGAAGCCTATTGCAAGCGTCATTTGCATAATGTAAGGTCTTTTGCATTTTTAGGAATAACAACACTTATTAAGGAATATGAACTTCCCAGAGTGGAGGAAGTGAATATGTGCAAACAGAAACTGGAGAGGGTTCATGCTGAATTCACCACAAACACAAACTTGTAAGTATGACTTATATAAAATGTGTCAACAAAACTATTCAAATATGGATCGTCTTCAGTACGATGTTTAGTACCAGGAACCACACCGCAGTATTATAATACAAAGTTTTATTCAGCCTGGTTGTTCGTAGGTGTCTTGTATCTAAGATGCAAAAGTGATTTTTTTTTTTTTTTTTTTTTTCCCCTTGCCTCCCCTCAGATAGAAAAATAAAAATACAGAAGCAATTAGAAATTCACAGGAATAATTTTACATCCGCGACATGCTGTTTCTCAGGTCAGTTAGGTCACTGAACACAGCTAAGCTACAAGCAAGATTAATGACGAGCATCGTCTTGCAGCTACAAAACACTAATTTGGTATATTGTGAAATATCAAGTCTGGGGTTGTAAGTGCATGCCTAGATGAGCAAATTCAAGTTAATTATCTTCGACTACCTAGACACAATCATACAAAACAAATTGCTACTCATTGGCAAAAGCTGTGTGAACAGAAGAAAAAAAAAAAAAAAAAAAGTCCCCTTCACAAAATTTACCAGCATGATGTCAGGAAGCATATGGAGGTGTTACACAATGTAAAATCAAAAGGTATACAGATATATCTTGCATAAATCAAACACATTACAACACGGCCCTATCGATTAAGTACTTTCGAAGACCTGTTCAACACTGAGCACGTGCAGTACTGACCGTGCCCATCAGCACTGCGTTCCTTCGTGACGATCCAGAAGCTTCAGTATAGCTACATAGCATTACACGTCTGTCTACTAAAGTGATGGGAGTCCATGTCGGGTTTGTCCGAGTCCCGGCTCAGGTGAAGGACCCGCGGGCGGGCGGGCGTATCAAATGTAAACACGTTCAGGCAAACGACGGCCTCTTCGCTGGTCCTGCAGAGGTTTTCTCCGTCTCAGAAACTTGCGCGCGCATCATGCGGACGGGCACGCTTGGAGACCGAAGCTGAGGTTCAGGGTTTCATCAAGCGAAGCGCTGAGGGAGAGGAGGGCTAACCGTACGGACGCTGTCCAGCTCCGCGGTCTGACGTCTCCAGACGGACTCTTACGAGGTTGCGCAAGTGGACTCCGCGTGTTTAAGGCTCGTGCGTCCGGTGCTCCTGGCTCTGCCGTATGTGCGCGCCACTACGTTACCACTCCTCGCACTCTTGCCCTGGGGTGCCTTAAGCAGCTACAGACTGTTGCAATTCCCCCAGCGCTACAGACTTGTAGCTCCTCAGAGATCTGAGAGATCTGACTGCTCAACGACGGAGTTAGAAAGCATTAGTCTTTGATATTTTCCGGGAGAACAGGTTATAAAGACTGGTCCTAATTTTTTTACCCTGATTATCGGTATATTCAGTTTAAATTTGCATTCAGACGAAAAAGACGAAAGCCTTAATCCTGGCTCGTATAACCTCTGCAAGTCCTCACTTTAACGAACGTGAGCGTATGAAATCTGAAGCCATTGTAAATCCAAAGTTTAAGTTGCTGGACCAGAAGTCACTGACCCATGGCCCTATGTCCGTCATGTTTTGACGAGTCCTTCCTGTGCAGAAACTGCTGTTGTCAGAGGATCTGGATTGTTGTAGCCATTATTGTACATTCAGGTCTGAAAAAAAGAGATGGGATTAAGGCAGATGTGAAGATTAATAACTGGGTTTCATGTGCTCTAACTTTACATTTCATTCTCTACAAAATAATTATGTAGAAAAGAATACTATTTAATTTATACTCTTTAATTAAGTCTAATCTTTGTAAAAGGCACTACCAAGAGTCCAGTCAAGGTTGGTAAAAGATAAATGATTTCAAACAACCACTGTTTTCTTGGAATATAGTCTGCTTCAAAAAAACTTGCCCCAAGTTTGAAATCATTAAATACCTACCTTGTTCTGTTCTGAAGAGACGACCTACAGATAAACAAATCTAATACAACAATCTAAAAGACAAACATGAATCTAACTACACATGGAAGACGTGGAGGCAGGAATACGATTACATGCTCACAGATGCGTAGAAGTAATGGTAAACTAAGAATGGTTTCTACATGAGCATATCTTCAGGGACATGTAATTCTAATGGGTTCTTGGTAAATGTATTCCGTGTCCTTCAGGAAAAGAAAGCATGGCTATGAAGATGACGACCATGTTGTGAAAAAGCCCCTTGTTACCGAGGAGGTAAGCAACGGCTTCCTGACCCCTTTCCATTCCTCTGAACGGCCTTCGTTACGTGGAATCTAATAAAGGGTTTATCACGTTTAGGAATGGACGGATGAAGACCTGGATGCTTTGTGACGACGGTAGTGGATCTTGTTTTATGAAGATGCATTTGAGTTTTGGGGCAGTTGAACAAAGCTACTTGATCCACATTAGCAGAGGGTGATGTCTGTGCTTTCTGATTTTGCCACGAGCAGGATTTTGTGCGTCTGAGTGTGTATGAGTGAGAGAGAGAGAGGACCTTGGCAATATTTGCCATCTCAATGCTGACTTGTTTACTGAAAATAAAAGTTTCATACTTCTGCAGCTTTGCATGTTCAATATTTTGGATGATGGTCTACTTTTCATTGCTTACATGATCAACATAGTTAAAGTTACAAAAATCAGAAATAACGACCATTAAAAGACAGGAAAAGAAATGCATTTTGACACTTGTAAGGATCTGGACTTCTTCTTTGCGCCCTATTTAAAACACTACACAATCTGACGGAGTCAGTACTTTATAAAATGTTTAATAAGTGCATGCATTCCTGATACAGTCTTTACTATTATAGACCTTTACTGTAAACACTTTATTGTTCCCCTGAGAACAAGTCTGTCTTTTAATTAATCTCGGGGAAGACTGAACCAATTTAAAATATAATGCAGGGGGGGAAGATTATTCAAATTATATACTCATGATTCCAGCAAGAGAATTTATTGTTCTGATATAAAATAATCATACTCTCTTAAAAAAAAAAAAATCCAGTCGTCTACACCACAATCACAACTAAATGAAAATGAACAGAACACTAGTTTGAGCACAATTTGCATATTCATGACCTTGTAAATCAGTAACAAATTACAGTATAAAAAAAGCATTATAGCTCATAATCCAGTTATAGAGATCGATGCAGCCTGATGTCAGTTGAGTTTTCATATCAAGCAGACAAAGAGTGAATACTTTGGCAACCGGTGGTCAATGGTACTCCGAGCTTTGTCGGTCCTAACTGGACCCATTTGGGGAAAATAGAAAAGCCAGGGGGGAGGGGGGGGGACAAACAAACAAACAAACAAAAAAAATGCACCCATGATATGGGACACAGTCAGTCAAACTGAAGATGCTGTGTGCATAGCTTACAAAGTCATCGCTCTAAGACATGAGCCCCAAGCTTTTTATTTATTTCATCGCTGTAGTTCTTGTGGCAGGGCTGAGGAAGGAGAGGTGGAGGGGGAGGAGTTGGGAGAGGTTGCCATGGTGATGAGGGTGGAGCATGCTGGGGTCCCACTGGCTACTCCACGGAAACGGAGACAGACTGAGTGACGGACAGAGGGCGGGAGATGGAACTACCTGTTGCTGTTGGACATGGAGTAGTGTCCCTGTTTCTGCTGGAGGAGCTCAGTGATGGCCAGCAGCTTTTTCAGCACGTGCTGGAGAGAGAGAGAAAAAGAGATCCAATTAGTGCGAGTTTAGAGATGATACTGATAATACTGACTGACTGTCTCAGCGTTCTCATTTGAAACATTCTTAGTACCTGCCACACACACCCCTCACAAGCCGCCCCCCCCCCATACCACCACACACACACCTGCTGTGCTCCTCTCTCGTTGCTCAGGGTGCGTAGCTCATCTGAATGAATAGAGCAGATCTCGTGCAGGGCAGCAAGGTCTCGGGACAGGTCAATTCTAAAGTGCTCCGTAACATCCGGTAGGTCGGGGACGTTCTGCGGAGACCAGCGAGAGAACGCCCTTTATCCAACTTCGACAAAAAAACAGCTGAAACAGGAATCTTTGCACAGCCAGAGACGTGAAGCTTATCGAGTTCTGTACAGAACATCTACACTCTGAATGCAGGAATCAAGCACAAGGACGGGCATCTCACCCCCAACTCATCCAGAAACATTATCATTCTCTGTTTGTTGTTCTTGATAAATGGATTGACTCCTTCCATGTAGGGCTCCTAGAACACAAAAAGCACAACAGTTTTTTTTCTACCTGCATTAAAACACGCCTGCCAACATATTACCCTCGTCTGTGTGCTCAAGTTAAGACCAACCTTTGCACCGAACTCCACCAGATTGGCCAGGTTCTGAACCGATTTGGCCACCAGGGTGAGCGTTCGCCCCGCTGTTGGGGATGGAGGATCTGCGACGGAGCAGAGAAGGTGCAGTTACATACCCTGGTCTTCCATTTACTTCCCTTCTAGCTCTAGATAGCCCCAAATAAAGTACTGAGCTGGTACCTTGCTTTGAGGGTTGGGTTTTTTTTTTTTTTTTTTCCCCTTCCACCCACCTTTTAAAACCCCTGAGCGGAAGCCCTCATTATGTAAGCTGAGCACTCACCAGCGATAATGTTGAACATTCTGGGGTTGAGAATAGCAGGGCAGATAAGCCGCAGGAATACAAAACCACTGTGGACAGAAATAGAAGCACCTTACTCAACTGAATCAGCAAAGTATACGTGAAGAGCGAATTAGACAGGGGAAAAATAAGACGGTGGTGGTTTTACCCCACAACTCTTGTCCGCATTGTAGTGTTGGTGGGCCACTTCTGCTGCACAGATTTCTGTAGGCACCCATATATAAATCTCAAGGTCCTGGGAGAAGAAAAAAAAAAACCCTGAAGGATTTAATATCAAGCACAAGGCTGTGTGGATAAATCCATCATGCAGAAGAAAGGGCGAGTGTTATTGTGCTCACGGAGGTAGGATCTCAGCAGCCATGAAGATCTTCTCAACCAACTCTGAGAGGATGGTGAGCAGATGGGTCAGGTTCAGGTTTACGTCCTCGTTCTTCTCCAGTTTAGACGGGTTCAGCTTCAGAGGAGACAACATTGACGTTTGATGAGCCAGCAGTCAAATCATTAATTCAGAAAAAATTGTAGCAGCAGAGTAGTTAAGATGCACCGCAGGCCGACACTACACATATCTACAACAAAGAGAGGGGTAGATAAAAATGTAACCAGAAAACCTAAGAGGAAGTATTTCTTCAGGTGCCACAGCATTGTTACCACAAAAATGATGATTTGCAAGCATATTGTTACTTATAGACAAGTAATACAAATACTAAAGAAACTGCTGGGGTACTTAATTCACAAGGAACTGAACAATAAGGCAAAAATGTGGCCTGAGGGCAGAAAAAAAAACAAAAACAAAGTTCTGTGCACAAACCTCGCAGGACTGCTTGCTCTCCATGATCCTGAGAATGGTGTCTTTGAGGGCATGGTGGACAAAGGGCGTGGCTGTAGCTTTCATGTACTGCTCCATCAGAGTGCTGGCCAGAGTAGTGGCACGGAACAATGTTGTGGCTTCATCTAAAGCCCACGGGGGTGAGGAGGAGGAGGAGGAGGAGGAGGAAGAGGGAATGGACACTTTACCGTTTGCGACGGTCAACCTTCTCACCGGCTTTGTAAACACCGGCTCACTGGCTCCTCTATCAGCAAGCGCAAAGCTGCAATGAAGGGCTAGCTTTAACAGGATCTCTGCCAAACAGGCCCAAGAGCCCTACCTTCCATGTTGATCTCACGGTCATTAAGAGTCCGAAGCAGCGGGGCCTCCGAGTGCTCGTGACGGAATATCTTGAGCAGGATGCTGGCCAGTAGGGTGCGGTCCTGCCCACACACGTGCGCCAGCGCATAGATCACGTGGAAGTCCCTCTGTAGGATGAGCTGCAGAGAGGGCAGGTGTAACATAAATCATCGAATCACGCCCAATTCTGATGATTAATCAGGTCGGAATCACACTGCTTAGGTAAGCTTCTGGGCTGAGATGAAGAAGCCAGCGGAATACTTTTATCAACATCCATTGTTGTTTAGGTCCAAATCTTGAACAGAGGAGTGAAATGTGTAGCCTCCTTACCTCTTTGAATTCATTGTACTCCTCTTCTGGCATGATTTTCTCCATGGAATAACGAGCTCGCACCCGCAGGGAGCCTGGTTCGATCCCCTTCAGAGGCACGTGAGAGCTGAGCGGGAACCACTCATCAATCATCTGGCCCCTCTGCAGCCGGCTCAGCTGGCAGCGCATGAACACTACACGGGCAAACATGGTGCGTTTATTACGTCCGAACAAGGCGCTACCGCTTACTTTGGACAGCAGAGGGAGCCCTAACGCAAGCTACGGCACAGCGGTGAGCGAACCGCTCCGACAGCAGTGGTCCTGGCTGGTGCCGCCTACGCTGTAGCACAGACTGGAAAATATCATGCAACGTTACTCGTGTATTATTCAGTCCAATCTGTTGCTTTCCACAGACCCCGAATGTGTAGGATGTTAAATGGTATGTGTGCTGTAACAACCACTGGTAGTTCTGCCGGCAAAACACGGCAGGACTTACAAATATCACTTTCTTTGCTCTTCTTGGTTTTGTTGTTTAGGCTGATTTCAAATCTGTTGATTTCACTGGACAAGTCACTGAAAGAAAGTTAAGGGTCCATCATTAGAAGCAGGAAAGGCTTTTTCTTCTCTCTGAACTTCATGATGAATCAAAACATCTACGCACTCAAACATGAACTCCTCTGTGAATACGGGGTTCTGGCCCTCTCTTGGGTGAGTCTTGGCTACCTGGACACTGTTCAGGTAAATGTTGCAGTAGGGGTTGGTGAAGTGCTTGATGGGAAGTTTGTGGGCCTCTTCTACATAAAGCACCAAGCTGCTCACCTGAGGCAGAAGGACAATGATTCCCGTGTGCTCGGATGTGTAAATAACTTTCGCACGGGATGACGTGCTTAAACCAGTTGGTTCATACACTACACTGAGCAAGTCCTCAAAAAAGCAGCAGTGCGTCTTACCTGGCGCAGGCGTTTGTTGGAGGTGGCCTGGACAGGCTTTCTCAGGTTACTGCAGAAGGTTTGCAGGCATTTCATCCAGTCCTGTTGAGATTTAATAGTATGGTCTGACCGAACCTTAATGTCAGCACTGACAGAACAGAGACATGTGGGACTTTGCACGTACTTGAGCCTGCTCAGGTGTGTCCCCCGCAAAGTAGAAAACGTACTGTTCCTCACTAAAGTGCTGAACCACAATCTGGAAGCAGTTTGGCCTGCAGGACAACACGCAATTGCCATATTCAGCTTGTGCCAATGATTTATATGGTCAGTAGTGATGTATTCTTGTGTAAATGATCCAACAGGCACAGCGGTGTAACAGGTGTTGATTTACCTGCCAAACATGGTGTCGTGTACTATGTACACAGAACATACGCTGAGGTCTATCAGCCCTTTGGGTTTGGTGGCACGTTTCTCGCTCTCAAAGTAGATGAGCTGGGCATCGTTGCCCTCCAGGATGAAATACAGGTTCTTCCAGCGCTTTCCTTTGCCTGAACCAACAATGTGAAAACCACACAACACAAGACTACTATTGGACAGGGGCAAAACCACAACTCAAGCCACCATCAGATAAGACAAAAAAAAAAACCCCACACAACTCGAGGCTACCGCTGGACGGGATAAAACCACACAACTCACGCTACCAACCAAAACAGCACAAAGTCCTGAGCACTGACTGCTATACCAGTGACTATATGGTTTTCATATTTGCCATAAGAATTATGCTGGCTATTTCTCCACCACTTAGCAATATGGTCCCCCAGAGTGTTTCTACACCACTATGCCTTTATTATACCTAAAGTGCTCAGCACACAGTGCATTTATAAAGTCTGCCTCCTGGGTTCCTGTCCACTGGTTATGGCTCTGTTGAGCATCTGTTTGCGATGAATATCCATCAGGCAACAAAGATTTTCACTAACATTAGAAAACCAAGAGTGTTAGTCACCAGTCATCCTTTTTTTTTTTTAACTGTCCTGCTAGTGGAGACTGAATCAGATGTATTTCTCCGTTTGAAGCCAGCTTCACCTGCATAAGAAGGTCTATAAAGTTAATAAAGGCACGAAACTCATGGCGGTTAGCTGCCGTTCCGCACCTTTATTGAACAGAAGGTATCCTTTCTTGACGATGTTTTTGTAGAAGGCATCTTTCGTTTTTCGCCGAATAGTGTTATAAATTTCTCTGCCATCGACCAGATCAGAGAGTACTTGTTCCTGTTTCTGAAAACAAAGACACACAAAAAAAAGATTTAAATACATGATCAAAGTTGGTGTTTAACCATAATATTAAAATAGTTGTGATTTCACCCACCTGGACAGAAACAGGATCTTTCAAGGTATATCCTTCTACAATCTGTTCTTTTCTATAATGCTCGATGATATCATCAACGCTGCCAAAAAATCAAAAAATCAAAAATCATTATGTAAACTGTCTGCGCTTTCCATTACTGATGGGTTCTCCCAATATAGTCATTCCTTGCCTGAAAACAGTCATATAATGTTATTTTACTGATGGGTGCAACAGCTTTACTTTATAAACTGCCTATGGGAACAATGATAAATTTTAAGTTCATCAAGGACTGCAGTGCTGACCCAGGATCAGTCTCTGATCCTACGGAGCACGATGATACAGATAATCGAATATCCAAATAACCGGAATAATATAAAGGAGAGGAAGGTTGTCTTTGATTAGTGATCAGGAGGGTGACAAACAACTATGGTGTACGTCCTTATTCATGTTTCCTGTAAACCTACGGTGTGCTGCCTATTAGACGAGGCATTAAAACTGAATGAGCAAGAGTTTCAGATTTTTCCTTCCAAAGTCAGAGCTACTGAGGTTTCCGATAGAAAGAGTCTCAGGAGGCGGGCCCCCCCCCCCCCCCAGGCCTTGCCACCACGCTTTAAAGCCATGGCCTCGGGACACACCTGTTGTAGTATCGGCCTCCCATCATGTACTGGTTGTTGGGCGTGGGGCAGATCTTGAACCTTTGGATATTCTCACTGGTGCGGAAGAAGAGCGAGTAGTCGCCCGGCGTGTTGTCCGACGGCCGCACCAGGAAGCTGCACACCTGGCCCACTAAGTGGGAGAAAGGAAGCAATGCTGGAAAACCGCTGTGAAGGCGAAAGAGGCTAAATGCTGCAAGGCAGCGAGGTTCTGCACTTGTGGGAGGTCGCTATTCTTAAAAGTGAAGACAGTAAAGGAAGTTCGCCTCACTTTTTATAGTACATAATTGTTTTATTGTTTTACACACACACACACACACACACACACACACACACACACACACACACACACACACACACACACACACACACAC
>JAOYMR010000005.1:6090571-6100571 GCA_025802075.1 Tenebrosternarchus preto
CCCCACCCACCCCTGGCCCATTACCACTTTGCCCTTTTTTGATGAGCCCCCCCCCCCCCCCATTTCAACCCAGGCTGGCAGAGGCGGGGCCATCAGGCAACCAGCTGGCAGGTGCTGTCACTCTTCGTCAGCTCCGCCCTCTCCCTGCTCTCTGATAAGATGTGACCAACATCTTCTGGACCTCGCCCCAAAAAAACCCACCTCCTCCCACCCAGTAATAAAGCTACATCTTCACAAATGTCTAATTTACTGTACACAGTGAAAGAGTGAGAAAAATGGAAAAGCAGCTATAATGTGATATTTTTTTCAGGAACATAAAATCTAAAGCCTCTTACTGCCTCCACTTGTAATGGAAAAGAAACCCTGTGAAGATCGTAAATACTTTTGGCACATTGCTATCATCTTAATCTCTCTGAATCAACCTCTGCTCACCAATTACCTGTGAAACAGATACATCAGCATGATAACATTAGATACATTAGGTACATTTCCTGTTTATAAGAATAGATAACCCACTGTGATTCTTGCAATCTATCCCTTGACACCATTAGTGAACAGGTTTGTAAACTACATTAGAACACAGTGGGAATTGCCAAACCAGATGGCGTAGAGGGATCGTGCGAAACACATTTCCTGCCCCTTTCTCTCCCAAAGTGCCGTATTCGTTCTCTGAGCTCCGGGCAGGAGTGGGCCACGTTCTCAGCGGTGTTGCTGGGGTGCTGTGCTCTGGCACACTGGGGCATGGGGTGATTTGTGAGTGAATGGGATGGTTGCCCCTGCTTCCTGTTATCCAGACCGAGAGGCTGTAATGAAGCTCAGCTCAGCTCAGCTCAGGGCAGGGCAGGGCAGGACAGGGTGCAGCAAGTCAGCTTCAACGGCAAGCAGAGCATAGGTGCAACAGTGGATGGATGCAACTCCTTCTATCAATCAGTACGAGAGCAGAGTCTTGTGAGAGGACGTGATGGAGTGCACTGAGAGTCCACAGCTAGGGGAGGAAGTAGGGGAGGATGGAGATGCAGGGAGAGTAGAGCAGATGCCCTGGAGGAGATCTTCTCCCTGCTTTCTGGTGGAGCTCTGTCCAAGCTGGAGGCAATGCCTTTGTCTTAACATGAACAATGCCATGCTCTGTGGAAACCTCATTCCTAGACATTCTAAGCCTCGCTAAAGACCAGGTTCACTGTTCTATCAAAATCTGTTTCATTAGGAACAACTCCCTCAAAGAAAGACTATGTTCAACTCTTTCTCAACTTCTCATAAAAATATAAGGCGTATCTCTATTTTTCTATTCATATACATTTTAAACAAGGGCAGACAGTTCTTCACAGAAGGGCACTAGGTGACTATTCATGAATATTCATTTTTGACCTTGTTCCGTTACGTAGACTCAGTCACTTGTGCCTTGTTTATCTTGTATTGAATCTTCCTTTACATTTATATGAAAATTTAATACAACTTAAGGCCCACTGGAGGTTTCAATATTCTTTAACTTTAAATGTTCTGGTGTGCCTGTGGAACCTGCTCTCATGAATATGTTACTTGCCATATCTGAGTTCGTCCTCGTGGAGGTCCTGCAGATCAGGCCACGTGTCGTCGCCACGTCCGCTTGCCGCATCTCCATCTCGTGTCTCACGTTTCAGACGTGACCGTTATCCTCACGCGTCCGTCAGCCTCTCTTGCTTCACGGTCTCGCCCGATGTGCGCGGATGGGTTGCGGGTCGTGGCACATCTGAACTGGAGTCGAGTCTTGTTCCCGCTCTTTTTAACTGGAGCCTCAGAAATGTGGCTCTCTTGGCACTGATCTTGACAGGTGCTGAAAAGAACCAGTATGGCAGGGGCTGTATGACCCTCTTATCCCAGACTTACTTTTGGGGGTCCTGGGGGAAGCACATGTGCACGCTGACGTGATGTTTTATTACTGGGTAGCTTAAGGCTACAGGGAGCGGTGATGGTTGTAGTTCCTGTTTCACACTGACGGTCGGTTTCTAAAGACCTAAAGCTAATCTAAAGAATATATTCTACATGGAGCAGCTAGCACATCATTAGCATGTCCCGGTATCTCTATATTAGAGAGCAGTAATATGTTGCTCTTAGAGACTCCTCACTCTCATGTGTGCTTCATTAAGCATTTATTAGCCATACAAAGAGTTGTCTTGAAGTATACATGAATTAATTGATCAATGGTTGAGACAGCTTGTAAGGACACAACCCCCTTGAGGAGTTTTTAATGGTATAACCCATTTAGGACATTTAGGTCCTAAATCCAGTCAGGAATCAAAGCGCAATGTGTGTCTTTGAGAATGATAAACAGAAGACACGAGTGACTTGTTTGAGATCTGCACTCTTTAATGAGCTCTTCACTAATTCTGCTGGGGATGCATAAATGAATCAGAACCCGACAGACTGAACAGCAAAAGTCCTCTTAAAGGAAGAGTAAATACAGTGAAATGAATAGCTGCCACTTGGGAATTTTTTATTGGCTGGCCTGCTTCGTCAAAGAATGCCAAATGGAAGCCTGTTCTTCTTGGTGGTGGTGGTGGTGGTGGTGGGGGGGGGGCACAACAGACTGATAACAATTAAAAATGGGAAAAAAAAACAACAACTTTGATATCAGGGAACATATGTTAATAAAAATAGTCACACTATTCCCCTTACAGCGAAAAAAAGAGAGTGAGGTAGGACATTTGACAGAAGAAATTGTTCTATGTGGACTCCTTTTGCAAGCCATGGCAAAGCAGAGGAACCAGTAAGATATGTTAGGTAATCGAATTTCTCCCAAGAGCCACTGTTGTGCGTATAATGTCACCTAATTTGCATGGCGTTCGGAGAGTCATTACACTAAACGGGGCATTGTCGTACTAAATTACACATGTGAGTTGGTCTCGTGGGTCTGAACTGGGAGAGGTAGTTTTCAGAGTGATGATGTTTCAAAAGGTTGCGAGTATAAACGTGTTTTGCTGGTTTGTTGGAAAACGGAGCTCTCACTTGAGGAAGGCACATCTGCATTGGTGCCCTCGTTTTGCCTTTCGAAGCGTTGCCCACTGTGGGCCAGCTAAATTCAGCTAAGTTCAGCTAAGTTCAGCGGCGATCGCTCATCCATGTGTTATTTGTATCTTGTTCCAGCCCAACTCAGTTTCTTCTACACAATCAATATGAGGACCTGCAAAACAGACACATTCAAGAGAGAGAGAGAGAGAAGCAGAGATGTAAAACGAGAGAGACGGGGAGAGAGAGAGGTAGGGGGGGGGGGAGACGGAGAGAGAGGTAGAAAGAGAGACAGAACTAGAGGTAGAAGGAGAGAGACAAAGGGAGGAAGAGAGAGTGAGAGATGAAGGGTGAGCGGTGAGAAGGAAGAGAGCGAAAGAGAGAGAGAGTATGAACAGACAGAAAACTCTGCGACTGGACTGAAAAATGCGTTTTGTGGCATGATGCCTAGAGAACCGCAGCTTTAATGGCATTTTCAGATTATTCCAGCCCAGCGTCCCAGGAGCAATGCGCCTCGATTCCCGGACCAGCTTGCCTGGCTAGACTGACAGGAGCATTCAGGCCAATAAGCCTGCTATCACTGAAGGCCTTCCCTCTGGAAAAAAAATAAGCTGGACATGAGTATCAATAACAGTGCCCTGCCTTAAAGTAAGACAGCTTTCCATCCTGCAGCCCCGGACTCATAATGCAGGCAGGCTGGAATTAGGGCGGAAGTGTACGACTGAGAGAAAGCCTTTTAGCGCTCTGTCTCTGCCTCAGACAGATGCGGTGAAAGCTGAGCCGGGCCGGGTCGCGGCATGGCGGGCACGCTCGTTTGAAAGCTCCACCCCCCACCCCCGGGGGAGGGGGCGTGGCCTCAGTTATAGTCACGCTCAGTTCAGGATGGAGTCTCTTCACTCGGTCGGCGCATCTTCGGTACGTGAAAGCAGAGCGTGAGATGTTGATGGACGATACGTGATACGGGTCTGCCGTCGCCCATGAAAGTCTGTTCGTTTGCTAGGAGATGTTTGTAGACAATTTGAGAGAAAAAAAAAATACTGTTCAATAATACAATGAATATTCAAACAAATATTTTTAGCCATCTGAAGAATCCTTGTATGAAATGAAAAAAACTCACATACCATTTTTCTGTTTTTTTAAACTATGTGTACTGTCGAATATTTTTTATTTACATAGCATCCTGTTTGTTGACTCAGATAGCATTAACCTTACTGCATTCTCTCCATGTGTGAGATGGTCCTTTAGATGCCTCTGTTGAAGATTTTTTTTTTCCCAACTGCTTGTAGCAACATCATAGAAGCAACACTGAAGTCTGATAATCTATCCTGATGCCAAATTGCAGCTAAACTGTCTTGTTATCAGACATTTGACTGCCACCAAACGTGAAATATTGGTTATGCTTTTCAACTGGGATTCAACACAGTGAAGTTGTGAAAACGATTATTTTGACTCTTTTTCAGCGCTCTGAAATCAATCCAAGCAATCTTCTAGTATTAATGTAACTCTCGGTTTTAAACGTGGAGAGGTTATCTGCTACCACTAGTTATCTGTTAGACTTTCGAATGTGAAGTCAATGACTCGCCCCTCAGGACGTGTGTGTAATATGGGTGGAGAAAGTGTCTCAGGAGAGCAAGAAGCACTCATTCAGACAATATGGCGTGGCCTCAGTAAAGCAGTCCATTTATCAGAGACTGCTGACAGTAAGGGGCCCTGCCATTTCAACAACCAATTATGGCTAAGAGAGAGAGAGAGAGAGAGAGTAAGAAGGAAAGAAAGAATGAGAAAGTAAAAGTGATGTCATTTGCTATTTCCAAACATATTAGCTGAATTCGCCATCTCTTCATGCTATTCATGGAACTACGACCAGTACCACCCCCCCCCCCCCCACACACACACACACACTCACTATACACACACATTCACATTCACCCTGGCCACAGAGACACATGCGGCACAATCTGGGTACCTCCGCCTGCTTTTAAGAAACCCCGCTGGTTTATTCATGAACCTCCTATGGCTGCTGTCAGCTCGCATCAGGTGCGCACGAAGGCAGACTGTAAATAATGGAAACTCCCCAGAGATGTGCTCTGAGCTGCCTCCTTGTCCCCATGGGCAAATCCCTCCTCCTATGGAGCAAAGCCGCAGACCTGGACAACAGTAACGAGCTTAATGTTAACGGTCATTTATAGAAAAGCAGAATCTTATGCCAAAAGCTTTTGTCAGATCTGGAAACGCAGTCGCTTTACAAGAACATGCTAATATGAATATAAATAATGCTAACAATAATGTAGTATAACTGATCATAAATAGTAATATGAAAGTGTTTATAATGGTAGTGTAAGATCCTGCTGTGTTAAACTATATTAAATACTCCATTTTGGTTTTAACAAACAACAGATTCTGCAGGCAGAGTCAGTTAAGGCTCTCGAAACATTGACTGCCCTTCAGAAAAGGAAAAAAACCCCAAAAGATTATCATTAGCAACAATGACCTGTGGAGACAATCTGTCAGTGCCTCTGAGATGATTCAATAAAACCCCTGAGATTAGATACCTGGATCAATATGCCTCCATCAGAACATCCACGAAGTAAAAAAGACTTAAATGGTTGGGTCCAACCAGTCTTCTGGACCTAGCCAATGACACATCTCTAAAAGATTCACACTGACCTACATTCATCTCATGTACTTAAATCCACATTTATCATCTGTCAATACAGCCTTTAAAAATATCCATTTTGCTGGAATTCATAACTGGCTGGTGTATGAATGCATGTCACATATTCAAAAGGTATGGCCCAACTTTCACTATAGTCCTAGTTTAACCAGAATCCTGGTGTAAGCTTGTTTTAAAATATCATACGCATGACCTAGATAGGCCTACCTGTCTTGTACTATTGTGTGTTTTAAATATTACTTGAACAAATTACAATTATGAATAAAATAATCAACCGACAAGCAAAAGAGGGTGATGTCTTAATAATTCTGTTGGCAGTTAGCCGTCCTGTGAAGCCACCGGGTTTGCCGACGTACGTCCGTTTAAAGGCTGACAACGACAACAACACCGTCATCAAAAACAAAGTATGCCACCTCGGCGGGAAGCAGCGCGTGCCGTCGCGTTTCCCCGGGGGAGTGGCGGTGGCCTACCCGACTCTCCAGGGCGTCGTCAGTTCCCGCTTCTCCGCGCCCCGAATCGTGTCGCCCCGCCCCGTTGCGTTTGTTTTGATGTCCCATTTCTGTGAAACCTGGGAAAATAGGACACGCGTTTCCGCCCATTTGGTTTTGTATAACTCTGCCCGGGAGAGCCTAATTCCAGGTGGGGCTGACAGCGGTACTGCACTGATTAGTGTTTCACATAACCACCGCTTGAGGGTGGGCTAGAGATTAAGTCCGGATTGTGCTATCATTGTAAATGTTGTGGTAGTTAGCGCACTATTCATGTACAGGATATTGGCTCTGTCTGAAATCATGTTTAATCCTGTTTCGTCGGTTTGCTTGCATTCGGCATGTACCATGTTAGATGTATTATTTTTTCTTTTTTACAAGACGTACAGGAGAATTGCAGTTTTTTTTTTTTTTAGCCTGAGTTGGACTCAGTGCCTTGCTGTCCGTTATTCTTAAAGGCTATGATCTCCCGGACGGCGTTTGGATCTCAGCACGACTAAAGGAAGTCCTTAAAAACGAGCATTGTGTTGGGAACAAGAAATTCCTCTCCCCAGAGGGTCGTTTTGCCAGTTCCCTCTGACAAATGAAAGAAAAAGGCTCATTTGCTTGGGGGTAAAATTTACATGAAGATTAATTAGGGTACTCTCTCTCTCTGCCACTGTTCTAGTCTCTCTCTCTCTTTTTCTCTCTGACTCATGTCTCTGCCAAGCCATAATAAAAAGCACCATTAGAATTAGGAAAAAATCATCTGAATCATTTATAATATGGCATTCAAATATACATTTCTTGGCTCCCTTTAGAAGTAAATCACCTACGTTGACATTAACCAAGGTGTTCTTGAATTATGACCTAGCCAAAATCACAACACAATCACAATTACTTTTCATAGAATCTCATGCAGAAACACTAAAATGGAGGTCATTAGTGTATTCTGGAACCTCCACTGCCTTCTCTCTCAAGTTGGATCTGAATATTTTTGCCGAATTCATTCCACACACACACACACACACACAAACCAACAACAACACACAACTCTGCCTGTTATTGCTCTTGGCTTCTGCTTCTGAGAGGAGCTGTTGGTTTGCCTACAGATCAGTGGGCATGCTTTTGTCATTACTGGCAAGAGGGAGACTATTTTTATCCAGCCATACCTTGCTGGTCCATAAAACCCTTCGAAATGTCCACATCTTCCCTGAATTATGTTCAGGTTTATACAAACCCTGCTCTCCTGTGCAAAGTTTCTTGGCTGTTTAAAAATATTTGATTTTAAAATGTTACTCGTGCTGTTTTTTTGTTTTTTTCTCTTTGTTTATGTAATACACCAGGTAACACTAATTACTTGTGATTGCAATCTTTGTGTTTTGGCCCTCAGGTCACACGACCTCATTATGAGAAGCGTCTTGGCTATCTGAAGTTCTGTTATATTTACTGCATCTTAATTCTGCGGGGCCTGAGATATAAATATTAACAAGAGCGCATACAGCATTGATGCTGTGGAACCGTATTAACAAGGGCCGCTCTGACCTGTTGGTGCTGCCCTGAATACGAATAGCTTATGTCATGGTGACCAGGCTGCATGCTACAGGAGCCTAAGAAATTGTAATTCCTGGGAAAGCGAGGACATTTGCCAACTGTGTATATTATCATTATTGATTCAGAAGAAGCAATCAGTGCAACTGCAGTTGCTAGTTTTGCCTACCTGGCAATTTGTGCTGCCCAAGGCATTTCATTATCTGTTGGGTTCGTTTGGGTGTGAACTGCATGCATTGTGTGTTTTTTCGGTACGTAAATATGGGGCACGTAGCCTAGATTCAAATGAAAAACCAGCGTGCAGCTCCCTGCTGTTTAAAGAAAAAAAAAAACACGTCAGATGTGGATCAGAAAAGGGGTTTGCTGGGCAGGCCACTGGCTGGCAAGCGGCAGACGTGTGGGGGTGTGGAAGCGCTTGCTGAACACGGGTCCGGCTCACACTGCCCATCTGTGACTCGCCCCTACTGCGAAGCCCTCGGAGAAAACTGCTGTCCAAGCCTTCTGCTCCACACACACACACACACACACACACACACACACACACACAGCGAATCTCAAATCCTTCTTTGAATCAAAAACCCCTTCGTGTTGTGTCCCCCTGTTGCCTGTGGCCTCCAGGGTTGCCATCACTGGTCTAGGGGCAGTGGCAGGTCCATGGACTCTCTACTGTGCTCGTAATAACTGTTCCCAGGACTGTATCAATGTCATTTAGCTTTCCAGCCACCATCTTTCATTCGTTTTTGCGCTAGCTGGCCCCAGGTCAGCCGTGTCCATGAGCTCCTTTACAGGTGCCTTGTAACGAAGAATAAAAGAAGACTCACTGGCTCAGAAGCCCTCGGGGGAGGCCTTTTGCCCCTGTGGGTTTTGTGAATGCTGACCTATTCAGTGCACTGGATAAGGGTACATAAACAAATTAACCAATAGCCACTTGTAGAACACGTAGAAAACTGGGTTATGTATTGTGTGTGTGGTGTGTGTGTGTGTATGAACTATTAGAAAGATGTATGTGCAAGTACTCTAATTTGTGTTAAATTATAAAAATCTGATTTTGGGGTCGGAGTAGGGGTTGGGGGTGGGGGGCTGTGGGATAAAGCATTGGCTTATTGTGATCCATTTTTAAAGCACCATAGGTTTTTTTTTTCCTTCAGCTCAGCTGCTGGAGAAAATGAGAGATGAGAATCAGACCGTTGTGGGAGCAAGTTCTTTCTTGCAGCTCCATCATGGTTCACCTGAAGCATTCTCAAGGCTCGCTTGGCATTCGGAATTGCCAATGGATTTTTTTATATATATATATATATACTGCTTCATGACATAGGCTTTTTTTCATACAATTTTTTTTCATTGGCCCCATCTGGTGGCTGAATGTGGTACTGCAACAGAGATGATGTTTGCATGGAGGTCGTTTTTGTTATAATCTATGTTGATAAATGACATGAAATATAAACGACCCAAGTATGTAGAATTGTCATAAAACGGCAAATATATCAGTATTAGGTAAGTAGGCATTTGTTTCACTGAACAGATATTTGTGGTCACAATATCTAATTAGTATGCCATAATATGACAATTATTAAGACAACTGACATTTCATTACAGTTTAACAAGGATAAAAGAGAAATCTGCCTCTTCAAAGAGTTCAAGACAAACATGCAATAATCTGATATTTTTCAAGGAGCTTGTGTATCGCGTTGACTGGTAGTAACGAAACTTCGTTAAGACTGCGAATCAACGTAATGCTCCAGCAGGGGTCGCTCTAACTACATCAACAAGGACACTGCAGTATTAGGCTCATCGCTATATTTATAACCACCATCTGTCTCACTGTAAAGGGAGCCGCTATTCATTTATCTGAGGACAACTATATTCCCACTGAAGCCATAGATACTCAGTATGATGATGAAACTCCTCAATATGATGGCACAATTAGTTCAGAAATAGTTTATTATGAAGGACAATAAGGTTGTCTGTTCCAATACGCAATGAAAAGCGAATCGAAAAGACTCGGATAGTACAATGTCAGCCAAAATGCCTATGCTGTTAACAAACACTGATCTGTAGCATCAGAATACCTGCTTATGTTATTTGTTGAGAAAACATTCAAAATATTGACCTGTACTATTTGGTGGAAATGTTTTACAGCACTTAGGATTTTGTCCATTCTTCTTGCTCTATCTCAGTGATTGCACACACAATTAGAAGGTGTCCATGAGATAGGCAGCGTTTTCTTGTGAGCATCTTGTTGTCTAGAAGTATCACTGTACTTGCAGTCCTAATGGAGTGTGGAATTCCGTTACCAACATAGTGTGAACAGAGTTTATAGAGTGCA
>JAOYMR010000005.1:6111315-6122560 GCA_025802075.1 Tenebrosternarchus preto
GTTGAATCTACTGGCTGTGAGACTCTCTTTCTTTCTCTCTCTCACACACAAACACAGATTTATACAGCAGTATTATTGGCATACAACAGTTGGTGTACATGTGCTGTAATATGCAATCTGTGACCAAGCAAAAAATAACGTGTAGAAACCTGTGGCTTGAACGTGAATGGAAATGACCTTTTCTAAGACACATTTTCAGCTTTTTTTGGCCTCTCTGACAATTCCAAACTACCTAGACACCATTAATTTACTGGCTAAGCTAATTGTTTATTAGCATAAAGCTTAAAATATTTTTTTATATATAGATTTTCTTAATACACTTTTATTCCTCTCTTTGTTCTTTTTGTTTCTTTTTTTCCACATTCTTGACCTTGGTTATGTGAAAGAAACTATATAAGTTTATAATTTATTATTTTTATAATATGTTCCTGCGGTGATTCCAGACAAGCAAAAGAACACAATAAACAACAGAGGCAAGTTTTCCTCAATAAACACAAATGCATTCCTGACACAACCTTGAACCTCATCCCAAGCTCTCACAACAATAAACCAGTAATTATTTTCTATATATGACGTAAAACAAGAATACATGAAGCAAGAATTAGTACATTTTTTTTAATTAGAATTAACATAGTTATATTGAGTTGAAAGAGCTGAAGTATCTCTGTGTGTGTAAAAATGAGAGTTGAAAAAGTCTATCATTATATTTGTTTGAATACGAATGGCTGGTCCAGGTGATCACTTTTATTGCTCTGGGAGAATTTGATGGTACATCCATTTTGTAGAGGTGCATGACATTTGAAAGTCCTTATAATCTCAAATACAATTATTCATGATCTTACTGTTCTGCCTATACCATCCATGATGATGCCCAGCACATGGCAATGGTTTAGAATATTTGTTGGCATCTATTGATGCTAATCAGGTCCAGCACCAAGACTTGGGGGGGGGGGGCGCGGGGATTGAGAGAACTTGATTCTCTCCATCAAGTTGGAGAGAATGTTCTTACCCAGCAAAGTTATTTCATACGTGAAATGTGAGATTTGCAGCATGAATTAAAATTATTCCACAGAAACTTTTGGAGTAGCTTCTATAAATTAAAGTGGCCACTTAACCCATTGCACAACTCCAGCTGGGAAAAAAAAACTATAACTGTACCATTTACAAATGATGCAAATGTTGTAAAAGTGAACATGAACAAAATGAGATCTTCTGCTATTTGTGCACAACTCCCCTCCAAGACAGGCGGTCATGATACATGAGTAAAACCATGCCTTTTTTTTTTTTTTGCAGTGTAATCCAATGGCTAATGTATTCTTTCCTAAGACTCCTTCCAGGGCTCCACAGTGCTACTGTGTCAGCTTGTACCCCTGACATGACACGTTTTGCGCAAACCATACGAAAGTCTCGCTCAGTAGAAATTCCCCAAAATGAGGCCAGCTTCATGTACTTTTCCTAAGTTGCCCTTCTGCAATGCAGCTTGGTTGCCTTCCAGAGAGTGCCACTGTGCCTAATTGGTCTTCTCATCTGCTAGGAGACACGTTGAGATTTGGGATATTTGTGTCCCTTTGGAAAAGTTCAGGATAGAGACTGCATAATTGGGGCAATTTTATCTTCATAACTGGTTTGGTATTCTCTTCCTTCGCCTCTATTCTTTGATGTGACTTCCATTATTGTGGCTTTCTGAGGGGGAAATTATGCTCCAGTCATTTTCTCTGTGTGGGTCTTCAGGAGCAGAGAGGAGAATGATGTTATTTCCAAATGAAATGTTCTTCAAAAATATGAGGCCAATTTCCCAGATACAATAATGAAAGTCGAATCAAGGAAAGCTTAATGGAAGACAGCTCAGTTCAGTCAAATGTAATTCAGGTGAGAGAGAAGTCTTAAGAGACACAGTCTCCTGGGGCAATTCTGTACCCATGCTAAAATCCATACTCAGTTTTAATATCATGGCAGTATTCACTAAAGAGGGAAGAAAGCTCTATGGGAAAGAACGGTACCTCTGAATGCAAAGGTCATTTTTAAAAATGTGATTTATATTTTAATCACACTGACAACTTTAAACACAAAACTTTAACTGTGCTCGTTGTTACATTATAGTACGGTCTACAGTACTCAACCACTAGGAATGAGAGGCATGCTTAAACAGGTAGTTATATTAAATCGATAGACAAAAACACAGGTGTTTATAGAGAGACAATTTGTGCGGTAGGACGTTGTGATTCAGGTCTTAGAAAAAATACTTGGGGTGGGTGGATGAGGGGTTGCAACACCGAAGAAACAAATATATGGGCATCATTATGTTTCTGATAAAGAAAAAAAAAGTAAATTAGATCTTCACAGTATTGTTATATATAGCTGATATAGCGCTCAGACATAGTCTCAGCAATGGCACAGTAAACCTGAGGCAGGAGAAGTGTTAAACTTGGAAGGTCTACTTTCTGTCACGGGGCCACATGGATATAGAAAAGGCTTGCCATTATGGGACATCTACAAATTCCTTTGTGAGCAATCTTTGCTGAAAGCCCATATACAAACAGCCAGACTTTATACAGTTGTGCTGACATTGCCAGTCGTTATTCAGCAATAAGAGTAACTTTGCTAAGAACAAACGAAGAACCTGTATAATCTCATAGCTATTAAAGCAAAGAAGCTCTTGTCAGCAGATCTTATACATTTTAGACCCCAGTCGAATTTCAGAGAGCCCCCCCCCCAATTTCTCTGTCTATCTCTGATAAAACCTCTGAATATAATTGTTTGATTATTTGCAGATATATTAAACCGTTACAGTTTCTTTTCCTTTTATTCCACTGCTCTATTTTTGTGTGCATAATGGCCCCAATTACTCTACCGTTTAAGCAATCCTTCGGAGTAAAGCAGCTACTCATGTCCAGATGGTCAAATGAGGGCAGCTTGGGGTGAAGAGCTTCAATCAGAGTCTAATGAACAGTTTCGGGACCCATTTGGCGCAGGACCGCTCTTTCACAGAAGCTCTTTCAGGGAGTCTGCTGCTTTACAGATCATCCTGTCATGTCACTACGGGTATTTTCCCTCCAGTCTGATGGTGCGAGCTTATTCTTCCATACGTACGGGAAGTGCCCATCAATGGCATTGACACAGGCAGCTGCCCAGGGCGCCATCAAGGGAGTGGCATATTTTTTTTCCCCCCAAGCTTTAAACCGTGTGTCTAAAACTGAGTCCCCATCAAGTGTGTGACAACTATGGCACACTGATTCACTGCTCCCAGTTTCAGAGATATGTTCTTGACTCATTCGGTTTTAGACATTTTAGATAACGGATGCAAGGTTACTATATGGAATGTACCTTTAGTAGTAATATCTAATGTAATGGGACATTTGTTGTTGTCGTAGTCAGCAGCTTTTTAACCTTACTTACTGTGTACCTATCGTGCAGTTGTGCGGTGAGCCGGTGGTGGCAGCAGACTCCAGGAGAAGCTCGTCCCGGACGTCGACTAAGCCCGGCAGTGTGCACATGCTTGAATCCCCAGCATCTGCTGGAGATTGTGCACATCGAAGCCACTGTGTAGGAACAATGAGAAACCCGACCACAGTTCAGCAAATGGAACCACAGGGGGTATGGCTGGTTGCTCTATGGAAGAGTGCTTGGGTCAGCGTGCATCGACCCTTCCTGCTCCGTCCAGCTTCGACCCGTCTGGCTTAGCACCTTGTCAAGTCCAAGAGCGGCCTGGGCCAGCGACATTTGAATTAAGTGAGGGCTTATGGTAGAATGCCAGTCAGCTGGAAAGAATGCCAGCTTCTTTGCCTTTGTGTCCTGCACCAAATTCTGACAGCCCTCCCCTCTGCAATTGGTCACATGTGCATTTCGTGTTGCCTGATGCAAACGTGACCCGCAGCCACCTGTTGCCACGGCAGCCTGTTCACTCACTTTCAGCACCTTCTATGGAAAGTCTAACAAAGCGATACAGATTACATTTTATAGACATATACTTACATTAATGATAATCATAATATTACAGCATAAACTATCTGGACAAGATTGATATGAAAGATAAATAACTGCATAAAAGCTGTTTTCCAGCAGCTGGTAACTGGATAGCACCTGCTTACACAGTATGCTACTGTACTGTCTTCTTTAAGCAACAAATTATTTTTTCAAAGAACCCCCCCCCCAAAGATCGCTCATAAAGGACTAAATGCAACACATTCCTTTCAACAGGGCAAGCCACCAAAAACATGTAATTACAATCTTTTACTACATGCCTTTTATGAGACGGCTTCAGTCCACACCATCTGCATATTAAATTGTTTTTCCTGCCATCCTATTCCTCATTCGTATAACCCTAAAGCTCTTAACCATCTTGTACATAAAACAGAACGGAGTTAAACCCAGTATGGAAGTCCTTTACATTCCAAATATTACCCCACCACTTAGGTAGACTCCTTCCCTGCTGTTTTGTTCTAGGATATTTATAGCTTCTGGCAGTGAAAGGTTAATTGAACTGAAATAGGTTGTTCAATGAAATTCCACAGCAGAGCCAAAGCGTGTGCAAGAGGAAAACCAATACCCATCTGCAAGTCTTTCAGACTCGTAACAACTGGATTTTTCTTGACACATGCCTTGAATTCAAATTGACAGGCCCATTTAAACACCCCATGTAGTAATGGTACCCTGTTATGGAACGTCTTGTTTCATTTCCATTACATAGAAGCACAGCCGGAGATGTCAAGAGGTACGTATGCATTACACTTGTCAAAACCCTAGTGCAGTGAAAGCATTGAGAAAATACCTCTTACAGTCTATAAAATACTTATTATTCAGGCACAAGCTAACTAAACACTAAAATGTTTAACAGATTTTTTTGGTGGTATAACGCCCTGCCCTATTAGGACATAACCTCCCCATCTTTTTTTTTGGACTGTGTTTTCCCCAGTTACAGATGATCCACAAGCAGCAACCGTACATCGTTACTCTCACTTGCCAGAGCAGCCAGTGTGTCACTGTCTTTGTGCTTAATGTTCTGTGTATTTATTGCATTTCCTGCTTCTTCCGCACTTTTCTCGCACAGACGAGCCGGGGACTCTTTGGAGTCCTGTGTACCGCGCTGCTGAACCGTCGTCGTTGTGTTGCGCAATGGACCAGAAGATATGACATTGTGTTCCAGTGTATACCAAGTACAGGGGAGGAATGACAAAACCTGAATACCCACAACTTTACATACAAAAAAAAAAAAGCCCCATTTTGTAGAACTGCATCCCAAGATCCCTCTCAACTTATCCTCTCCATTTACAAAGACAATATTTAGGAATTAATAAAATAAACTACATTTGCACAAATTTCTGGTTACTTCTTGTAGGTTTGAAATGTCAGCTTTTCTACACATACAAAAAAGCTGTGGTACATGTAACTGTGAGGAAAAAAAGAAAAACAACAACAAAAAACATAGGACAACATGTGATGTGCCGCTTTATTTACAAAGAACATTAAGGGAACCACATCTGAAGAAAGAAAGAGCTGTCTGGGCAAGGATTCTCAATGACCTGCAACAAACAAGAGTACAGTAAGCATAGTTAATATGTCATGGTGTCCCTAGCTTGAGTAAAATAATATAAATTATGGGTTAAATGAGGCAGATGAAGAAATCCCAAAAGAATAGATAAGTATGCCAAAATGACAAGAAGCTGCGATTTTTATTACTAGTGTGAAAAAAAAAAGTAAAGAACTGTATCCTCAGTACCATGTGTTTCTGTGCAGTGTTTATCCAAGCTACACAAAAGAAGCTACTTCAGATTAGATTACTTTAAAAACATTATGACTAGAAAAGTGGAATACTCAAAAACTCGATTAAATGTTTACTTCCACATGAGATAATGCAACTTGTGTGAATAACTGTGCATAGCTGAGGTAAAGCAAATATTTTACCAGTCGAGAGAGGCAAGAACTTCACTTCTTCAGGAGCTGGTGTCTGACCAAGAGGAAGGGAACGGAAAAACCACTGCCGAAGAATAACATCATACCAGCCAGCAGTCTCCATTTATTCTCTACCGAGAATGGTAGATTCTGCAGACGAATAAATGTGATATAGGTACACACAAAAATCGTGGAAATTACCAAGTTAGCCAATTTCGAACGAATGACTTTGCCCCCCCAGTTTACTGGACATTAGTGATGAGTCCAAAACCGAGTCATTGAATATGCATTTGAATTTTAAATATAATTTAAATAGTATAGGAGCATTACAAAACGATAACTCAAATCACGCGAGAAATATTCACTCACGTAACCTTGAAAGCCTTATGCGATGGAAGCTTGCTAGCAAACAAACACCAAATTTAAGTCTCAGGTCAATCCCCTCCCCAAACCCCTTTTCAAATTTTGACAGCAGAATTAGCTTTTCACGTCCAACCTAGCTAGCTAGGATACCGCGCTACCTACTCAATAAGAACCCCAGTTAAGATGGCTCCTTGAACCACCCAGCTGATGTCGTTTCGTTTGTTAGCTAGCTAGCTAACCTAGCCGTGGCAAACTGAGTTTTTGCTATAGACTCCAAACTAGCTAAAGCGTTGCCTTCAGAAAAGATTAATGTATTTTAAAGCAATACATATTACTGATCTAACGTTAACGGATAACCATAACAGTCGTTAGCTAGGTGAGGACGTGAATCGTCAACGTTTAGCTTGCAAAAGTAGCTAGCTACATGGCGTTAGCAATTACCTATCTAGCTATTCCAACTAGACAACCTAGACCACACATCTACAAACTATGTGAGCATGTAGTAAGGTTATTATCTAACCCCTGATGAACAACTTTAGTAAATTAAGTTTACCAAGTTAGCCAACACTGATATCGAAAACATAAGCAATATGACCTCCAGAGGTTTCAGTAGGAAACAAGGGCATTCCGCGTAATGACCTAGCCTGGCCGCTAGCTACTGTTAGCTAGCCACAAACGACAACTAGCTACATATAAAGCAGTTTATTATTGCTTTAGATTATCTTAGTGAAAATAATGTGCTACCTTTCCTGGTCCTTCTGCATAGTGGCTACTACGAACAGCAGAGGTTGTAAATCGGCGAACTGCCTGTCCAAGCATGGTTGACAGATAGCAAGTAGGTTATGAACAAATACGAGAAGTTGGTCTGTGTGATCTGAGAGAATAACGAACAGCTTTATGGGTAACAATGTCTGTGCAAGGTCTTCTGGGAAACGCAGTCTTCCGATATTGTGACGTATTCGACTGCGATATGGAATCAATAGGAAACCAATAAAGAATGTATAGGAATTATTGATTTTAATAATAATAATAATAGTAATGCATGGCCATAATTAAGTACAGTTGGTAACATTCTGTTGACATGCTAATTTAACCACGTTCTAGATTAAATGCAAAGGTGGCATGACTTGATTAGCTACGATGTAGATAATCAGAAATGCTTGCTTTGTCTCCTGGGTCATGATCTCAGAATTTAGTATTTTACAGACCAAAAGAACTGGTCAAATTATAACACCACACCATGTTTTCTGTCAGTGTTACTTTAGCTTTAATCTGAACAAGATGATCTGCATTACTGGAAACGTTATTGGGGCACAGAGCAAGTTAGCCATTGAATTATCGGGCACACAGTGAAGTTGGCAGTGTCATTATGACCGAAGTTAATATAGATGATGCAATTCCGAATAGAGCGGCAAGCAGTCCAAGTCAGGCACTACCATTCAGAAGAACATAGCCTGTGGTGCCAAGAATGTGCTTCATCTTTACTGCCATCTTCTGATCAAGTGCCTCTAGACAGGTGTGCCACCGCAGGTTCATTGTGGTACAATATTCATGCTAGGAACGGAAAAATGTTTGCCTTAAAAGCTCAAATAATCAAGGTGCTTAACATTGTTTTTATATCCCTCCAAACAATGAAAGTCAGTTTTAAATGAGTGTTTTTTGTGTAACAGTGGAACACGACGTAGTCAAATCCGCAATCTGTAATCCACCAACAGCCTTAAATAGTGCAAAATTTGCCATTTACACTATTCCCAGTTTTGATGCATCACCGTTTTGCAGTTCTATACCAGGCTTTCTCTGGCAGAGCAATGAATACTATGGTGATGAACCAGCAAAGCTGGGGGCCCAGTAGTTTTATACACTGCATTTTTCTCAAAGCTGTTGCAAGAAGGTAGGCACACCATAAGATATAGTAACTCAGTATAAAACTCACATGCCAGTAATCCTCAGTCTATAAAACAAATGTTTACATCTGAAATTTAAGCGAGGTAATATTCTCACATATTCCACTAATACTTCACTAGGTAGAAGATAACTTTAGAGGGGCTTTTGTACTGAAGCTCTAATAAAACTGTTGAGCATAGCCTATGTACTGTAGCACCTGCCACACTGGACTCCCTCCATTATATGAAGATAGAGAGATCAAGTCCTGAGTTTACAGCAAAGTAAATAACTGAGGAGTGGAACATTTCAAAGACTTGAGATGAGGAACATTTATTTCCGTTCAAGAAATGCCATGCCCTCAAGCAACTCACACACAGACAGTGGAGTACTAGTCAGATATTACTCCAAATCATGCACATTTATGTGTAATCTTAACAGAAACACACAGAGAACAACTATTTAAGCAGTGGAAAAAAAACTTCCCTGATTTAAAAAAAACCCTACAACCCAGGTTACACATAAAAATTCCTACAACATGTTCTTGATATGATAAAATACTAACCTTCTCTATTGTTCCATTTTCTGGCAATTTTAGGCAAGATATGAAGAATTTATTATAATAGGCCCTGCAATGAAATGGGAACTCAAGCTATATTCAGCTCTTGTTCAATATATTTCTTGCACTAAGATGGAGAAGAGGATTAAAAATTGATGCTTCATTCCTTTTATGTCAAGTTGTGCAGCTCCCTGAATCCCCCAATTAGATTGGAGAGTTATCACAGATTTCACAGATGAAAAAGAGTTTCTCGCTCAATTTGATGTACATGTACTCAGCTGACTGATCCACTCAAAACATTATCTGTAGGCCAAGTTTCTCAGAACCTGATAGAAGCACTTTCCAAGAGTAAATCACAGTACATTTCCTTCCAGAAACTGGTACTGAGATTGTAACCACAAAATATGAATTGGGATGGATGTTGGCTATAAAGCTAAACAAAAAGCTAAATGCGCATGTTTGGGTGGTAAACGATTCTCGATCCAGGACCGATACTGATATTGAAACACTGCTGTGTCTGACACAACTCATCCCGTAGCAACACCCCTTACCATGGAACTACCCTGTCAGATCACAGCTGTGTTCATCACTCAACCAATAGCAGTCAGCGGTAACCTTGTGGTAAGAAACTGACCAATGATGATCAAGGTAGTGGAGTAGCTGTCAAGACTGTGAATGGCAACAAATGGACTGCCGTCTGTGCAATAAAATGCACCTTCAAGATGTATAAAAAAGCACTTAAATATGTGGAGAGTGGACAGTATATGATAAAACCCCATCTGCTGTTTGTTTGTTTGTTTTTTTTAATCTGCTTCATTCTTCACCTTCTCGACAGCAGAAGAAATCCTACCAAAAAGCAGAAATGGACAGCTGCCCATACCTCACTGCAGGACACTGCCTGCAGGTGTTTTCAGGAAACACGTGTAACGTGCTTGACACGTATCTTGCACAAGCTGCTCACCCTCTTCACCAACCGGCGCATCCATCACGCCCGTCAGGTCACGACCTGGCCAGCCGCCACCTGCCTGCGCTGTCATTCGTCGGCTGATTAGGGAAATGGAGCACCCAGGCTCAGCTTACTTCCAGCAGTGTCATAACCCGTCATCTTGCACGGGCAAACTGTCCGGAACGAGTTGCTTCATCAGAGTTACAAAAGCTTTTTCTTTTTTTTTTTTTTGTGTTAATATTATTTATTTCAGCCTAAATAGCAAAGTGACAATGGAGCCTCAAGGCCACAGTCACCAGTAGGTCCGTACAAATGCATTAGCACATCACGTATAGGAATTAACACCTCATTAGCTCTATACATGCCTTGATTTAATTAACTTCAACAGCTTTACATCACTGCAGTGCCGCTACCCTTAGCATCTGTCAAGGTGTGCAGCAGCTTTCTCTTCATATACAGGTTAAAGGAGAATCATTTCTTTTGAACGTAGCGTCAGATAACCGCATGGGCGGCCAGAACTTACCGGTGCTGATAAAATCTGGATAGATGAAATGGTTTTGGTTCATAATGGGAGGAGTGTGTGGGGCCGAGGTGGGTTTACGTGATCTTCTATGGGCGACGGCCCAAGCACCTCCCCCTCCCCCTTCCCGGCTCAGAGAGTAACGGCTTTATCTGCCGTCACCCAAGGTTACGGAGGAGTGATGGAATAGCCAGGAGCAGGCCCCGCCTCCAGCTCAAGGCCTCCAATTACAGAGTTATGAGTGCACAAAAACACAGCTGCACAGCATCCCTGCGTCCAAAAAACACGTACCATACATACATATGTATGTATGTCATTGACATGCAAATACCATGCATTGGTAGTACCTGATTAACACATCGCCCACTTCACACACACTGCTGATACCTCCAGAGATACCCAGAGAGGAATCTTGACTTATAATGCAAACATCCCTCCTTTGTCTTTCCTTTTTTTCTCAGAGGACAGTTGATCTCCCTGTATATACTGACATCATAGTTTACATAAGAAGATATGGAATTTACAGATGCATTGACTGAGTGTTTGACCTTGTCACTCCAGTCATTATCAGTCCGTTCATTCATTATCTGTCCTCCATTCATCCATCCATCCCTCCGTCTGTCCGCCTTAATATAATGAAGTATTTTCCACCATGCACTCTAGGATTGATGGAATGATGACTGGTGGATCACATATTTTACTGCATCTTTGCACCTATCTGGTTAGGCAACATTAACACTAAATAAAGTAAAATATGTAAATGGACACTCATTTTTCACACACTGATTAGCCGATTGTGAGCATCATGGCCCCCTGACATGAACCCCTGAAAGAAAGCAGAACAGAGACACACTGTTTAAGAAGCAGGAGGCACAGACATCAGACAAGTTCTCATCGTGCTGAAGTATGAGACAATGTAAGCAGCAACAAACCACACCTTAGTTTGAATTCCATCCCTTGTCAAACCCCGCCCCCCTGGCCCTCTCCCCTCTCCCCTACACGGGGGGGGCGTGTTTGGATGCTAACTTTCTAATGGTGAAAAAAAAACACCTGTTATAATGCAAGTTGGGTCACATCTTGCCCATGG
>JAOYMR010000005.1:6140033-6153222 GCA_025802075.1 Tenebrosternarchus preto
CACACACACACACACACACACACACACACACACACACACACACACACACACACACATACACACACTCACACACACACTAGACCCAGAGGTTCATGGATGCAATGACAGGCTAATTCCCTGATCAGAATCATTTGTCATACAGACAGCCTGAACCTCATTCCAAACTACTTCTGAACCAGAACCTTCATTAATATGTTTGTCCACAGCACTTTCTGGTTTATTAGTTCTGTTTGATTAGCAGCATTCGTTTTCGTTATATAAAAAGAATAAGACGTATTGCTTTTATTTTATGATCATCAAAAAGTAAAGTCCTTGAAAGAGTATTCAAGCATAATAATTGAAATACTCGTCTTTTCCTTTTACCTACTCTCCATTTAAATTCTGACCAGCTTTGATTTCAAAAAGAAGTTGAAGAAAGTGATGTCATCCTAAATAAATCAAAACTCGATTTGTCCAAAAACTGAATTAATCAATTAGATCTGTTCTATGTAAGACAATAGGCTGGAATTAAATACACACCATTAGACAATACGATCTGGATAATGGATAATGACATTGTTCCCAGCATCAATAGGTTCCTATTTCTTATTTATGTGCAGTGCAGCATTTTAACATTTTTATTATCTCAAAGCTCTGAGTTATGGTCCAATTATAGACCTATTAAAGCCAGGGCCTTTGCTCTCTCACCTCTCGCATAGAAGCATGGCTATACCGGGTAGACGGGCTTCAGAAGCATATAGATAATCGCTGAGAAATTGATCAGTAGGGTTTGTTAATTACTTGCCTTTCACTGAATAAAAAAAGGTGCATCTTGTAAGATCTCTGATTAGGTTTCTGAAAACCAACTGGAGTCAGCTCGAAACATTTCAAAGATTTCCACTAGTGAAAAACAGTAATTTAGCTTCAGTATAAAATTTTACTACATGATGGCAATTTAAAACATGCTGAAAGATAGACTCTAAAATGTTTTCTACTCCAGCTCTTGGAAGGTGAAGATGTAAAAGACACTCATCCATGGCTCAAAATTCCATCACCAATGTCAGCCACGTGCTCCCACTGAAATCCAGCCTGTTACGGAACTGACTACCAAAGCTGACTTCGTGAGGACCGCCTATGATGTCAGAAAATGCACTTAATACTGACCCAGAGATCACTGTGACTTTTGCTTTCTGCTCACTGTTAGTCTTCAGGGTTTGCATTTCCATAACCAGGACAATCTGACTTTAGGTGTTGGAAGTTAAAAAAAAAACATCATAGCACTCAAGTGCAGAAAACTTCAAATGTCTAAACTTAGACCATTGCTTGACGCATACAGAATCGTTTAGCAAGGCAACTCCCCTGATTGATATTTTAATGGTGTTGTTTATTTAGAAGGAATTCCTCCAACATCGCAGAGCTGCACACAAGTTGCAGTGCAATTAAAGTGCCTTTGAATCCTTCGGGATATTAATCTTATTAAAACATTAAAACATTCAATCCATCAAAAGAATAATTTGCTTCAATTTGGACCAATTGCAATATTGCTGGAGAAAGCAGTGCATTTTACATGCACTTGTTTGCCTCTGCCAGTGATGATTCCTTCAGTCATCTAATATTTGATTTGGTTCTCAATAGTTTCCACTGTTGGTTTGATTAAATGGAATTGTTGAATGGCCCACTTTGATTTTGACAAAGGTACCTGGTAATCGAAAGACATTAGAAGAACTATCCCACAGGCTTCAAATCAAATCAACATACTACATCACTGCTTTGCTGCTTTGAGTGATTCAGAATGAAAAATAATTCATCTGATTTAGAGCAAATATGGCCTTTGCAGCCCTTATGATGGAGCGAAAATAGAATATTACTTCTACCTTTGAATAGTGTATTTTGGTGCAAACAAAAGTCCGTTTCTCTAACTTCACAGTCTCTCAAGGAACATGATTTATACTGGTTGTTGACAACTGAAGTAATAATTCAGTTGCCCCTTCTGACATTAGATTACATACACCTAATAATTTCTGCTTCTTTTTAAGTTAAGGCAACTTCTCACAACAGTTTTTTGTTCTGATGTGCCTTGGCATTAAATAGCCTTTTCCCCCAACAGGACTGCAGTTCCGCAATTTATGTGCGCAGGAGCTCACCCAGAGCTACAGCTCTCTAGTGTAAATCACTGGCACACTCTCTCAGCTGCCTCTGGATAACCGATGGGTTTGCAGCATTCTGGAACAGCGTGAATTCGAGTGAGTCTGATCTATCTTTGGACTTGTTAGTTGAACGTTCCAGGAGAGTCAACCTCTGATCTGAATATCAAACCGCAGGCTAGGAATGATTCCCTATAGATCTCTGTCAGTCCCCTAGGTTTTGAGGTCTTACGTAATGTTTCCGGTCCTTCGCCGGTGTGTTTCAGTGGAATCCTGAACGCATTTATCATCAACTTTCCTGGCTTTTGAGCTCCAGAATAGAAGCGCGGCAGTATTGATGCCTTAGCCAAACCTCTCAATCTCTGATGTGTGGACACACTCTGGGCACGTTTCCCCTGTTCCTCTGTCTAACTAAGGCATTGTAGCCTTGATATAACTGAGGCACTGAACATTCATTAACCATAGTGGAGTGCAATGCATTAAATGGACAACACCCCCCCCCCCCCACACACACACCCAGGGGGCCGAACCCAAATTACAAAGGACCTTAAATTATTGTTAGTGATCCATAATACAGCTTGGTTGTTTTCAAAACAATACTACAGATGGCAAAAGCAAAAAGGCTGCTGGGTAGTTGTTGGCCAGGCATACCTCTCATAATCTTACAGAAATCCGGTTTACCTCTCCGGCTAACATTAATTGATGGAGTTGTTGAATTATTATGAGGTTTTCTTTGAAGGGTAACTTTTCTGTTAGGTGAGCCACAACAGCTTTCTCTCTTGTATTCACCATTCGAGATTAGCAGGCTGCGTTGGCTGATTGGGTAATCGGTTAGTTATTCTATTTACGTCTTGTTTTCTCGGTACTGTTACTGTGATCAGGATGCTTTGTTTTTTTTAGCCCACTTTTGTCCAACGGACTGAGTTGTCTCCTCTTTAAAATGTACATTTCCGAACTGTAATTGCGTTTAATGCTCGCATTAATTATAAGTGTGGTACACTCTCTTACTCATGAAATTAAATTATCCTTCAAAAGAATTTCAAGTTCTGTGATAAATTCTGTTGATTTTTATAAGAATTGAATGGTGTGGGAAATGAACGGAAAAAAAAAAACATCAAAAAGATTCTCTTTATCAGAAAAGAAACACAAAAGCAAATCAACAAACAAACACAACCAGTTAGTACAACCTTCTGCCAGAAAACTAAGTGAAATTCCATTTGCCTTTGTTTGCTATATATATATATAAAATGCCTGGCACTGTTGATTAAACAGGATGCATTAACATATTACAAATTAGCAGTGAGTGTTTGGAGAGCTCATTATGGTGAAGACCACCACAGGGATAGATTCCTGAAGCACGTGCTGGCCCTTTAAAACGATGTCCACCTGCTCCTCACATGATGCCAGGTGCCTGGAAAGTCAAGCTATTGGTGGGTGATTGCCGAGCTGTGACATGCTGGCTTAAATGTGCCACCTCCGAATAATCTCCTGTCATCTCTTCTCATGTCATGCGGTAACTGTACTTATGGATATTTACCAACTGACATAAAACTGACCCGTCAAAGGCTGGCAGAAGATCCTGCAGCCCTTTGCGAGACCCGGCGCGGATTCAGGGGCAACTACACGGGAGCTTACTGCTCTCTAGAGCTGCCAGTCCAGTAATACCCGCCTTTCTCATGTAAACTTATCTGTAAGGCATTACTCTAAAGTCCTCACATCCACCTGGAGTCACCATTAAACAATATAGGTAGGTAACTTTATATTTGGGTAAGAGTAACACTGTTTTATGTGCTATATGTGGTGCTATATGGGGTGATGGGAAATTACCTCTGGCTTTACATACATGCTCAATAGTTATAGTCTGGGAGGATTTGGTAGCAGACTGTGGAGACTCTGGAGAGAAAATAAGTAAAATGCTTTGTAGAAAAAACAATGCATTTACAGAGATCCTTAGTTTACCTATCTAACATAATTCTATTTGATTTAAAGTTATGTTTTAAAATGAATAGCAGTCACTGGAATGAGTAGTAATTATTGGACTTTTATTTACTTCTTGTTAGAAGAGGGATCTCCACTAAATCCCAAATCATTCATCTACATGTAACCAACCAAAACTACTTAATTGGTGCCTAATTGGTCTTTGACTGGGCTTCTAAAACGCCACACTGTCTGACATGATTCATGCATCAACGACAACAAAAACAACAACAAAAACAACAACAGCAACGACAACAAAACTCTAAGGACCCCACAACATGAAATGTCCAACACCGGTGGTTAACAGACACATAAAAAAACTGAAACATTATACAGATTCTATAATAAATGACAAAGTTACAGAATTCGGACAAAAGGGAGGATGTGTCTTCCGTCCAGCAAGACGTAAAAGCAGATATTCGCACACTCTGAAAGAAACTGATCTGGGAACTGGCTTCTGTCGCACAAGGTGCACACTGGGCAAATGAACACACAGAAATGGGGAAGTCACAGAGCGATACCATCGATCTGGTAGAAGCACTGCAAAAAACACCACTGTCTATGGCAAAAGATTACAAGAAAAATACGAGCAATGCCTAGACCTGGAGAACCGAAGGCAGGGGCAAGACTCTGAGGATAGTCAGCATTATGGAAGTCACTGAAGCGGGACGCCCAACCTGCTTTGGTTCAGAACTTTTTTCACTGCTCAGGTTTTTGATGGCCCCATGATGATTCCAGCCCATGCATACAAAACTTTTGCCCCAGAAGCAAAGAAAGAAGAAAAGGCCATGACCGACTAGTGTTCGTTTTCACTGTTAAACAGCTGAGAAAATTATTCTCAGAATGTCCAGAAGCAAAATCAACATAATTTCCAAAGGAACACCCATGCAGGTTTTTCCAAACACAACTCCCTAAGGCTCATGGGATACAGGCTGCAGTCTAGCCAGTGAAGGCCAAGCCAGGGGACATGAAATTAATCTGGAATCTACATCACCAGATGGGTGATCACAGTGGGCGACGGCAGGTATTTATTTGACAATCCATAAAAGAAAAATGTTCAAGACAGGCAGTCACGTTAGTTTTCATGCACATATTTCTTCTTATGGCTGTTGTCAGACACAGATAGTTTTTGTGCAACAAATTGTTTATCTTTGATAGGTGTCAGAGAATGTAGAAGGTTCATTTCTGTTTCATCTTTAAAGGATTATTTTTTTTTAGAAGTGAACTTTGTATGAACCATGAACAATCCATGTCTGACAGGAACAGAAGGGAGACATTAAACACAGAAGAGGACCATATGTCACATAGTTTGGCATCTGGCCAGTTAACCTGCGTGTTTAAGAGACAACAAAATGTTTAATCTCAGAAGTTTAACTGGGTAGGTGAAAAGACCCCAGACTTACTTTTACTTTTGTGGCTATATGAATATATTCAATACTGGGTAAAACATGAGAATAAACACCATTGTGATATGACATGTTTTCAGTGACAATGAGATTTAATTATTACTGTAGTAGGCTAAAAATAAAATATAGTAGTAAATGAACTCCAGTCAAATAATGTAAATGTAAATATTGAAATGCTATGCAGTTTCCTGCAGTATCAAAGCTCTTCGGTTTTTCGTACTGTGATTATAACATGTATGCAATATAATGTGCAAGTTCCTCTCTAAAGATGCCTCTAAAGATGCCAAGGGTTTTCAATCTTGATTTCTTTACATTTTGAGAACATTCCTGTCCATTGTAGGAGAGGTTTAATACGTCGTTTGTGTTATATATGTTTGTGACCTGTCAGGCAGCAAGTTTAGACAAGCAAGCTGATGACTCTGGGTTTGTATTGTGTGCCAGGTGTTGCTCTTTTGTATAAATCTGTGGTGTGGAGTCTTTCAATTCTAAAAAGATTTCATTTCTTACACTTTTTAATCACAAATTAGGCGGTGAAATCTTTGAGTCACAAACGAAAGGAATTCATACATATCTGAATTGGCGTAGGAACCAGAAGAAAGCACCAATGTGAAGCGCTTTGCCGCGAATAGCATTGAGCGCTACGACAGACAAGGCAAACTGGCGTTAAGTGGCCGTCGTCGATGGCGACTCATCTGCGCGCCTTCACTTCTGACAACTCTAACTTCTAAATGCCTTTGAGAGTCGGGCAATTATTGTAAACAAGATCGAAATTACTTTCGAGACGTCCTCCGACAGCCGAGCATTTGGAGCTCATCGTTGAGGCTTTATATGTCTCCGTTCCCTTCACCTGTTAATCAGCTACGCTTTCAGCTGGTGTGAGGCGGATTGATGAAGAGCATCAGCTCGGCACCTCATACAGTAATTACTCCAGGTCCCCGCGCTTTGAGTATTCGTTATGCTCTGAAGAGTCGATAAATGAGAGAGGAAGTCAATAGGCGACCAAGACAGACAGACAGTTTCAGGCGCGAACGTTCGATGGAGCGTGCACAGCAGAACCCTCCCGCACCTGTACGTCTGGGTCGGCGAGGGCCGCGGGGATGTCAGGCTGCTGGGGACGATGGAGTAAATGTTTTCTGGATGGCATTTGCCTCTGAAGTTTTAATCAAACAGACAGCAAATGTTCATCTGTCATTTATCAAACTCTGTTTCTGCTAATGAAATTCTGACTTGGTTTACTTGTTTGGGAGAACTTCGCCTCTAGTGCCATAGAGGTTGCAGAGAGTTAAGAGATTTCTCTGGAGGCTGATGTTCAGGTACGGCTTGCATGTCATCTGACGCATGATTCACATGAAGTTCTGGAGATGAGCCTACAAGTCAGGATGAAAGGCGCTGGAGCTGTTTCATTCAGCACCCTTCAAAAACAGCACCATGGACAGCACCACAGGTCAGCTTTTGAAGCCTTTGCGAAGGAAATTTCACCTTCTAGCAATATCCACGCTCCTAATGGTCCTAGACACTGGAATCTGACATAGAAAGTCCATTACTTCCTATCAAATTAAAAATGTTCAGCAAATCAGCTTTTTTTTTTGTCTTCTGTGAACTCCAAAGTGGGACCATGTCACCAACAAAATAACTGAACTGACCATGTCTGAACTGATACAGTATGTGGACATGAGAAGTAAAGAGAGGCAAGAGAAACAGTTAACGTCATGTCAGTGACGTCATCCGGAGGTTTATTCTGTCCCCTTGTCCTTAGTGTCTGTTACA
The DNA here is from genome assembly GCA_025802075.1 of Tenebrosternarchus preto. Classification (NCBI taxonomy): domain Eukaryota; kingdom Metazoa; phylum Chordata; class Actinopteri; order Gymnotiformes; family Apteronotidae; genus Tenebrosternarchus; species Tenebrosternarchus preto. The sequence goes on from JAOYMR010000005.1 coordinate 6,147,307, forward strand.
TGCAGCATTTTTTTTTTTGCTTTTCACAGGTTAGAACTCATTGGCAACAAAACACTTTTTGTTACACTTTGGATACAGTAACACACATAAAGGGATCTGATTTGCATGGACGTCTGTTCTCCATGGAAACGGACATCTGCTGCTTTCCAAAGACAACAGTAAACTCTTTTGTAAGTGATATTCATTCTTACAAAACGTAGGGCCTCTGCTGTCAGCTAACATGGGGAGCATCGAACAAGTTTGATAAGAGTAAGGTGTTATGTTGTGTGAGAGCCACAAGAATTCGTTATATCATATTTAACAAATTTATCAACAGAAATGACATGACATTGCCCTGAAATATGTATCGATACATTTAAGATATTGATATACCACATTAACATTTTTGAGCAGGCTGGGTAACTAAAATGATCAATTACCTGAACAAACAAAAGGATTTTCTGCAATGAACATAGTTGTATTAACCTAATGGAGTGTGGACTTCAATGACTATAATTTTAGCAAATAATTTTATTTACAGTTTGTTTACAGTTTATAATTTTATATCACACACACATACACGCACATACGCACACTCTGGTATAACCCTTTTTAACTTTCCGTTCTTTTTTTGCATTACAAGCTAGATCTAACAAGCAGACCATTACACACGACTCTGATGCTGACCTGCCTCGGCCTGCTAATGGCCTCTTTTAGCATTGCAATGCATTCCTAATGAAGACGAGAGCGCTCTCCCTTTGTAAATGTTAGACTGGAGATTCGCCTGCTTTAAAACTTTCATGGAAGCCTTGCAGGACAGAGGAACGTACACATAAAAGGCCCCTGAATTACCTGAGCAAGGACTCCTAAGGGGTCCCATAAATGTTGGGTCTGTTGCCAGATGGAAGAGCAGAAAAGAGGAAATTTGATTTATGTCTTAGCAAAGGACAGATATATTACGATTTTTTCGTAATACTATAAAGAGCTTATTTTTAATGTTTTATTTATTTAGAATCGGGATGGTAAAGGTGGTGTTGTACTAAAGGTGTAGCTCTGAGGAGCTCTGACAAAGAAGAATGTAATGCCTTTGACATTTACTGGAATACATAGTAGTTATGATACACTCTAGCTTATTACCAGTTGAAGTGTTTTCATTTGTCAGGGGAGGATTTCATGCATAGTATATCATTTAAAAATGTGATTCCTTATTGCAAACACACTTTGAGCAAATACTCCAATACAGCTGATATTAAGATTTTTTTTCAAGCTGATAATATGTAATTATATAATAGTAATTCATAATTCATAATGCTCATGCCGTTTATTGTTTTTCTGGCAGTTTTGTGAGTTGGATGTAAAAACTGCATTGTAAAACGAAGGCAGAGAGCAAAAACCACACCACCCACTCCATCACACCACCCACACTCCATCACACCACCCTCTCCTATATACTTTGTCACACTTGCTTCTTAGGGCCTGAAGTCAGTGCACATGTTTTCTGCCTGGGTTCAAGGTGCGACCTCTGCTACCACTCCAGGAACTGACCGGAGGCGGAGTCTCAAGAGGAAGCATGGCACAGCAGGGAGGCGGCTGACCACACCCATCTGACCACAGTAATGAACTTTACACTTACAGTGAATTACGCTGAGGAACAATTTCACCTAGTCCACACCATTTTTCCCCCCTTTTTTATTTATTTATTTCTTTTTCTTTTTCTTTCTGCTCTGGGTGTAAAGTTGCAGTAAGAACGTTTCATTGGCACAGAAATCATTAAACTATAGAAAAACATTCACACTTACATTGTCTACATCATGTTTTCTGAACATGCATAAAAAACGTGATCTTTTAACTGTAAACCAACTCTATTAATCCCACACACTCTTAGTCAGCAGGGCTAAAGATAATTATAGAACTCATCTAGAAGATTGAATAAAGCCCAATGTTCATAAGCCACTAATTGAGTGATTTTCCTGTTTTGTGATTTCATTACTGACTCCTTCAAGAGCTCCTAAGAAGATTGTATGTTCCATTAAATATCTGTTTGACATATCAAACTGTATAAAATGCAGGTTGCTAGGAAAACCTTACAAAACTCATGGAGAGATATGTTTGCCATATTCACTCCAGATTCAGTTTTACCTCAAAGGACCATCAATCTGTATTTGAAAGCAGCTTAAAATGGCAAAAAGAGACAAGAGTTATTAAAGTTAATGGACTTTTTCCATTTCTTTTGCTTTCTTTCTTCCTTTTTTTGCATGATTTTTTTTCTCAGAAATTCTCTCTTTAACTGACCTTTTAGAGATAATTTGCAGAACTTTCTAGAAAGCTGCAAGAATTTTGCATTTTCCATGGCAGTTGTAGGCCACTTTTAACTTGTAATTTCAAGCATCATGAGCGCACCATACGCAAGTGGAAATGTCTTTTTTATAGCACTTACACCAATTCTGCAGCAACGGCTCCAGTGGCTCTCAGTGAATATCGTTTTTTTCTCACTCTTCCTAATGCTGACCAAAGCTGGTAGGATCTTCAGTAACTGAGCATCTTCATGCACTTATGTGAAATGAGAAGAAGTTTCAAATGTTGATAATGGATTTGGCACTCCGAACGATCTTTATGACGCTTTACTCTTGCTTGTAGCGTTTTGGCTCGCTGTACCTTCAAGGACGTTTCTTTCCGTGTCCTTCGCAAAATCCGGTAAAACTTCAGGGTCTTCAAATAACTTGTAAATAACATATAACACCGTATTAAGCACTTATTCTGAATCTTACAAAGCACTCACTTGGGTGCTTGATTAGCCTTTTAAGATATCGGTTTGCATAAGCTTTTCAGAGGACGTAGTCGAGGGCCTGCTTACAGTAAAGCAAAGCTGGAAGGAAGCTGGTTAATGGGTGACATTAGTAAATGGGTGACATCTGTGAAGCTCATTTCTGGGGGTGGATGGTAGGCACTGCCACAAAACTGTCTTGAAGGTGGTCCTCTTCCAGGCAGCTTGTTAGATGGCTGATTTGATCCTGGCAGGCATCCATATTTTTCTTTCACAGTAGTGGTATGGCTTATCCCAGGGGGATTAGACTGCTACAGTGTGTGTGTGTGTGTGTGTGTGTGTGTGTGTGTGTGTGTGTGTGTGTGTGATTGGATGCACACATTCTGTCTGTGTTGTGGGTGGGGCAGGACTGCACATGTACCTACCAACAACCGCTACGCAAAAAGAATGTGTGTCGGGTGGGGATGTGGTGCAGAGGGGTGTGTGTGTGTGTGTGTGTGTCTGTGATAAGGTGTACCAGGGCCTTCTGATCTGAGATTGTGAGGCTGCTTCCTGCCACACAAAACAAACAATCTAAAAAAAAAGCGATTTAAAAATTGTACATACAAAAAGGATCTTGTTCTATTGAGGAGCTGTCAGACAATAAGTCACTGCATGTCAAACAAGACTGAATCAATATTTATGCCAAGGAATGATTCAGATGGCGACTGACACGCTGGACTCTCTAAACCAAGTTACAGAGGCTCCAGCAATGTCAGGTTAATGAAAACACTCTTTGATTCACTATTTTGATGACATGTATACTAATAACAGCACGTATATACTAATAACAGCACTTATAATACTCCTATATGGATTTCTTATCCTGTCTGTCCTCGTCTGTTATAAATCTGCTCTTATCAATGCATTTTGGCACAAAGATCATAGAGATTATAATGACTTTTCTAAGTCTCTCACAGATAATCAAGTATAAAAGGTCTTTAAAGTATTTTGTAAATAACCCAGAGAAGGTCTGGAGCGTAAATGTACCCTGACATCTGTACCACACATGCTATTTTGTGTGGATTTATGAAGACCATTGGCATGTTCTGGTGGTTCGCTGTAGCCTCCTCTGGTTCACAGAAGTAGGATCAACTCACCCTGACTGATCGGGTTTATGATCCCAGGAGACATGAAGTAAAAACAGAAAGAAATTCTAAAAAGACAGATAAGTGGTTCCTGTGCTGCAACTTGATACGATTTCTCGATTCTGCTTCATGGAAGGGATAATTCTAAACTTTGGACTCTAGACGGAAATGCATGTGTAATATTTGTTCATGGTTCACTTGCAAAATGTATCTAAAAGCAAGCAAATATCAGCCATTTACTCCAATTACCAATGCATAATACTCTCCTGAAGGAAAGGTTCACAATGAGAAAATTAGCCTGGAAAAAAAACCCTAGGCAGTTAGGCATGTTTTAAGGAATTCTCCCATTTGCTGTGTATATAGTTCAGTGCTTGACTATTTAATGAATTGCTTCTTGGTATCAGACTCACTTCATGCCACCAGGTCATGGCTGCCTAAATATATTGTTTAATGTAAAGTCTCTAAAACTCTCTACTCCATTGTCCTGTCTTTTCTACATTAGATGTGTGTGCATGTACTCACATCTTACTTTACCACAAAATACATTATTCATGGTTTATAACTTTCTCAAAATCTTTCCCAAATTTGTCTGGCCATGCTGTGGGCGATATGATGGTGAGTGTGGTTGAGTGGAAAGTCCCTCGTTCATGCAGTTATAAATTCACAAATCCTGCTATGAATAAGAGACAAAGTACAAAAACATCAAAACAAAGTGCCTTAATAACAGAAGAAATGACATGTTAGATAAACATTACCTGGTGATTCAGTAAGGCAGCTGTATCTGTTAGGACACTGATCTTCATCCATTTTGATGAACTCCAAATCATCTACTATTTTTCATTGCATGAGTAAGACGTAAAATAATTGCCTGACTGACTGGCCGTGGGATTCGTCCTCCTAATAGCCCGTCAAATCACAGCGCCTGGATACACACAAAAAAGGGGCGGGGCATTAAGCAAGGGCAAAATACCCGGAGGTAGAGTTTGTTTTGGTTTGGATTTTTAAAAAAATTGCCCTAGCTATCTCAACTTTATGTCTTTATAACCGACAAAAATCACAAAGAAGTCAACAGCTTTGGCTCCAAAACATTCAGACTGACTGTTTGTGCTTAAAATAGAAGAAGCCAAGGCTTCAGAAGATGATGGACACTTTTTACCACAAAGAAACATTTTTTTTTTCTTTGTCTCAACTCCTTGGCTCAAGAAAGTAAGGTTATATGCACTCCTGGGTTTGTGTATTTGATTTAGCACTTTTTGGTGCCAGAGATGATCTTCTCACTGTCTTTTGGCTGTCACTGGAACAGCAGTGTTTCATTGTGCGCCAGAGCTTGACAACACTTGAAGGTTCATTTTTGAAGATGCAGTGGGCCACTATCTGAGGGGAAAAAAAACCCACTAACTGCTTACGGGTTGGTGTGAGTTTTCCTGCTGCCTGAGACACATATGTGTTACATATTGTTCAACATATGGGCATGGGGTTGTTTTTTTCAAACATGAACCTTTGCCATCGTATAAACATATAATTACTTTTAATTGCTTTTCATTCGTAATGGAATGTATGTGTTAACATTTAATGTGCCATTCATGTGTACTTTAATATTTATGCACAAGAACACGAAACACTCAGATGTGTGTGTTCTACAATAGTACATTTTGTAATCCAATAATTGAAAATACATTTCTAACAGATTTCTCTCTCTCTCTCTCTCTCTCTCTCTCTCTCTCTCTCTCCCTCTCTCTCTCCCCTTTCTTTCTATAAACATCACAAGAGTTTCTAAGTCAGACTGACATTGCCCCCTGAAATGCACAGCTGGCTTTTTAAAATGGCCCTTTCATTACAATCAAGCTACAACAAAAAAAAAAACCCAGACACACCTGTTAGCAGGATAAACAGCCAGAAAAGAAAACCACCTGATAAAGACTAGGCAGCCTCTACAGAGGAAGGCAGATACACGTGAGGCAGCGTCTAAAGAGGAAGGCAGATACACGTGAGGCAGCCTCTACAGAGGAAGGCAGATACACGTGAGGCAGCCTCTACAGAGGAAGG
>JAOYMR010000005.1:6166631-6181134 GCA_025802075.1 Tenebrosternarchus preto
CTGTCTCTTATCTGTAGGCGGGTGTAGAGGTGTAGCTCCTGTCTCTTATCTGTAGGCGGGTGTAGAGGTGTAGCTCCTGTCTCTTATCTGTAGGCGGGTGTAGAGGTGTAGCTCCCCTCTCTTATCTGTAGGCGGGTGTAGAGGTGTAGCTCCCCTCTCTTATTTGTAGGTGGGTGTAGTTTCCAAACAGCAACACGATCCATTTACCTGAATCACAGTGACACCATATGTTCATCTTAGTGCATTTCATGCAAATTCTTGCAGGGTTGATGGAACTTTCAGGATTTCAGGACACGGCTCTGCATGCCGGCCAAAACAATCAAGACAGTGAATACGAGGTTAAAGAGCAGAGAATGTCAGTTTTAATTTGAGGTTATATACGTCTGTGCTGGGTGAACCACACAGGAATCACAGCTGTTTCGTTCACACTTTCCCTATTTCAGGAGACCATAAGGATTGATCTAAATGGATGCTCACTTGATTCTTGCCAGCTGTGTGTTCTTGCTTTATTGTTCATGTATAAGAGAGCTAAGAAAAAACAGAGTTTTCTACACATTTCTACACAGAGTTTTCTACACATTTCTACACAGAGTTTTCTACACATTTCTACCCATGGAGTTTTCTACACATTTCTACACAGAGTTTTCTACACATTTCTACCCATGGAGTTTTCTACACATTTCTACACATAGTTTTCTACACATTTCATTTGCATCAGAGGCTCACTGCTATTGTCTTTCATCACGAGGACTAAGCAGGCGTCACAGCCAGTAAAGCAGACCATCTGGCAGCTGAAATAAAATCTAGCAGAAAACATCATTTAAAGACATAGGGAAAACATTATATGGGTCAAAATCAACTAACTGCTTTGTTAAGAAGTAAGCATGTACTGGCAAGCTTTGCAATAAAAAAACAGACAAAAAGAACATGGCAAAGGAATCTAGCAGAAACAGAAAGACCACAGCATGACTGAAAGATGACTGAAAGAGAAATTTAGTCATGTGGAAAAATCAAGAATGCTGTTCAAGACGGAGGCATGCATTGGTCTTAAAGGAGAGATTATGCCTGCATAACCACACAGGATTTTCCACAAGCTGGTAACCCTCAAAAATAGGTATGCCAAGTGGTATGTACAAAATGACATAAAAAGACCGTGGGATTCTGTAACAAAGTCTTGATTTATTTCTAGTCAAGTGATGAAAGAGTGAAGAAAGTGGGGTGTAAAAAGGAAATGCCACATTGTTTATGAAACAGTGATATTGGCATGTATGGCCGCTGGTGGAACTGGCTCACTTGTCTTTACTGATGTGACTGCCAGCAGCAATAGCAAGATGAATTCTGAAGTGTTCTAGAAGAATCTTAACCACTCAGATCTGACCAAATGCTTTAACACTCAGTGATTGGGGCCTCCTCAGGCTGTGGATAATGACCCTTTACTGACGCTCACCCAATCTGAAGCCCACGGAGAATTCATTTCATTTCCTGAAGGCAAGAAGTCCCCACGAAAACCAGCAAGAATGGCTGTAATACAGGCTTGGAAGAGGAAAGAGGTTCCGGGGGAAACATCCAGCCTTTGGTGTGATCTGTGAATCAAAACATCCAGGTAATAACCAATTGCCAATGATTTGCAACCAGGTGCTGAAGAATTAAAGCTTTTGTTCATAAAGTTTATGTGGAATTATTTCTTGTCCCTTGAAATACGAGGGCTGTATGAAAAGGTCTTTCATTCTCATACGGATCATTTATGGGACATCATTTATGGGTGAATTTGATCCATACAATGCAGAGCACTGGCCTACACAGTTATGTCTGCAGGACCAGGTAACATCTATTCAACTTTCTTATGTTCAAATGATACAACACAGAATTTCCCAATAACCCTCCAGCCGACCAAAACTCATCGATCAGAGCAGCCAGCTGGCCTGAGATCAGTTTTCTCCACTGCTTTGTTCAAGCGGCGTGAGCTGGTGGGGGATATTCCGCAGGTTGCCTGAGTAATGATTATTAAAGCATCACCCCGAGGCTGCGCTGTTCTCGTGGATCTGCTCAGGACCAAACCAGGAGTGAAGCCAATGGTAACGTACAGGCACGGGATCCAAAAGGCCACTGATACTGCCCACAGCAATATAACAGTTTCCCTCGCTGGAGTCGGGAAACACCTGAAAAAAGCACCTGCTTGCCCCCACCCCTCCACCCCCACCCCCCCCGATGCTGACGGCTTCACCTTGAAGTGACCCACACCGGGAGGGAGCAGGGAGATTTCTCATGCGTGTATGAAACTGCCGGCAAAGCGAATGTGTAACTAAGTCGGGACCTCGGGCTTACCCGGTGATCGCTTGAAGAATTCCAGCTCAGAGCAGACTATGTCACTCAAGTGGACCCAGCACAAGCCATTCAAAGGAAATCTGCCGTAACCTCTCCACATGGCCTGACGGGGCCGGAGTAGGTGGTACGACGAGCATTGGTGAGCGGTGATCATGGACCTGTTCTGATAGACCTGGACCTATTCTGATAGACCTGGACCTATTCTGATAGACCTGGACCTGTTCTGATAGACCTGGACCTGTTTTGATAGACCTGGGCCTGTTCTGGGATTCTCCCAGCATACCTAGGCGGTATCACAACAGTGCAACAATCCAAAAGCCCTTTAACTCCGGGTGCAGCTTTTACCGCAAGAGGCAAATGTGAGCACCCGACCAAACACAACCAGTACAATTACCACGGACTCACAGTCTGCACAAAGACACACATCCAAGCTAAGTCACTGCTCACAGCAAACGAGAAGGTGTTGAAGAATTCCTGCACTTCTAAAAGTGGGCCAGCTTACACTTCCACTTTTGGAACACCCTGTAAGGATATGACCATGCAGCGCTTTGGCAAAGGATTCTGGTACACCCGTGGGGACCAAACACCACCTCCGACTTGGAGGAAGTAACAGCTGGCTCAGCCTCACTCTCACTTAATTACAGGGAGCTAACAGCAGCGCAGAGGAGGACGGGGGAATAAGAGACATACTGAGCAAGATGAACACTTTGGAAAACCGAGATTACTTGGCTTATTTTTAGGTGTAGTGTATCGATCCCCAAATCATATACTGTAGCTATTATGTCTCCACCAAACTGAATTGTACTCTCCTTTTGAAAAAGTTGATGTTTTGTTTTTGAAGGCCGGCCATGATAGGTTTCTAATTTTAGCCCCAGTTATAACATGACCCACTCGGCCTTTGGCATCTTTGACTCATATTTGGTGTGGTGTCCAGTCTTGCCACAGTGGACTCTGACAGTGCTTGGAAGCAAATGTGGAAAAAAAGTGTTGCCACACCAATGGTGCAAAACCCCATTTTAATTTCATTTTGTATAGCACGATTCAGTCTGCTGAAAAAGAGGATTTCATTCCCCCCAGTTTCCATTGATGGTTATTGTTCTTTCTCTCTCTCTTTTTTTTTTTTTTTTTGCTTGTGGAAAAAAAGACAAGAAAAAAGCATGTTTCATTTCACTTTGTACCCTCTAGTCCCCGGACTGCAAAAACTTCTCCTCTTAAATGTCCTTGCATCAGATGAAGCTGAGGTTTATGAGTTTGTCTGGGAAGAAATCGATTTTTCCCCCCCCATGCATTGGTGGCCTGGAGCAGAGGTGGTCTTTCCAGGATGTGGGAAGGTGTTGGTGAGCACTGTGTCCTGTGAAGTGATGGGGATGTGTGTGTGTGTGCTGAGATGACATAGTAATCAACATTAGGCTTACATTTACATATAGCGTGCCCAATGAGTCTTCGGGTCCCTAATGTACTGACTAGACAAGCTAATGTGTTGGTCTTTGGAACTTGACAGGGTCCCTGATGCGTTCGGACATGGCGCTGAGCGTAACGGCACTTAGTGCTCTTAATGTTCGGATAGAAGGGAGCGATCCTAGGTCAGAACAACAGTCAGAGCGTCCGTGAAATTTTATTGACCTCTAATGTTAATAGCTAAGTCTCTCCTAACCGTAGGATACTTGAAAGCCCCGTGTGATTGTAGATGATCCAGTCGAGGTTGTTATGGTCCTCTGGTTCCTTAGACAGGTCCCTGTTTAACCTGTGAACTCCCATTTCTGATTGCAAGGGGTGGACAGTGAGCTGTGCGCATGGTAAGTAGCAGGTCTCTGCTCTCTGGGGGAGAGCCATTACTCCAGCTGGGGGATGTGTGCTGCTGTTTCCCTGACACCCAGCTTATTGGCAATCTGTTAGCATGGCCTCTTGGGAAAAAAGGTGAATAAAGAAAACTGAAGACAGTGGAGCGATGGAGAGTGAGTGTGTGCGTATTTTGTGTGAGAGAGAAAAAGAGGCAGAGGGAGAAGAGGAGACAGATAGACAGAATAAGACAGGGCGGAGGAGGGGTGGGGAAGGGGACAGAGAGAGAGAGGGAGAGAAAGAACATCCATCCTGTCTTCTTGAAGCAGACAAGCCATTTTTTTCCTTAGGCTTAAGGAGGAGTGGGGACTGTCCTTACAACCATGGGAGACAGTGGCAGTTAGAGAAATCCAGGAAAATAAGGACTCCAGGGCTGAAGACTGGGCTGCATGAGAACCACCCCCAGTTCCAATACTGTATAAGTAAGCCACACCCACACTTTACCCCCGGGCTTGGCCTCGAGGGGGGATTGCCTGCCACCGTACCGAAGGGGGCGGGGCATGTTGCTACCAGCAGACCTTCAAACCCTCATTTTTTTCCCTGGGTGGTGGAGTTTACAGAACAGTAGATTTCGGATATAGTCACATAAAATATATAAATGCATGTCAAAAGTTTGTCATGACCTCTTGGTTTAATAGATAATTACAAGTTACATTATTAACTCAAAATATATACTTTCACTTAAGAAAATCATATCATTGTATATGGATGTCATTTTTAATGGTTTGATTTGACTGCAGTGTTTTAAAACTAAAGAATAACAAAAAACCCTCCTCTGACCTGCTAAAGGCTTCAATTAATCACTTTTATAAATGAACCTCATTTTCTTGTTGTAATTTGGGGATACAGAAGAACAGAATGTTAATTAAATAACATTTAATACAGCTACTACAACAAACTGATATTCTTCCATGTTTGATAGATAGTCGAATGGGTGAACGTGTTCCCACAATTCCTTGCGTCTCCACTCGTGTTACATGCACATGACAGGTGGGTGGGGTGAGCTGAGCAAGAAGAAATGACTGGAATCGAGGCCGAGACTTTGCCCTGACCTACCAGAAGCAAAGCAGAACAGAGCAAGAGAAGAAAACATGAACGTTGAGATGAAAGCGTATTAATATGCGGTTCCTTTTGTATACCCAATCACAGACAGGAAAGCATCCACGACCGAATGCATAATTAAGTCAGTCGTTCAAAGCTGGGCTTGGAAAGGGAACACGACCACACACCTGTGTTTTGGGAAATGTAACTGGCTTAATTAACTATGCAGGCTGCATGGTAAGAAATGGCTACCAATGAGGAAAGCTAAGAAATTAAATACTACCTTCTAAGAGGCCGGAAAATGCGTTTGCAGAAGGCTGTAATTGTAATTGGTCAAGAGACAAATTACCATTTTTATCCCTAATGAGATAACTGTTGGATATGATTTTTCATAATATATTATAAATTGCATAGCTTTTATTAGATCACGCTGATGTTATGTCTCCTAGAGAAGAAATAAGCAGCAAATTAAATGTCAGTTCAACACAGAGCATTCAATTCAGATGCCACATAATCAAATTAAGTGATCATCAGGACTTGAAATGTTAACTAATGCATTGTACCTACTGCTGTGCAATCATTTGCCCTTGACCAATTTCAATCACAATCTTGTTTGTGTACTCCACAGAGAGATGTGTATTAAGAAGGAAAAAAAAAAACCCATAAAACGAGATTCAGTGGCCTTCAAAGACACATCACAAAAGTGAACGTGAAGCAAACAAATCATAACAACATGACAGCAATAGCAGACAGCATAATTAGGTCATGCAAAAACAAAACATCGCTACCAGAAATAAAATACGAACAGAATTATGGAATCAATTCAAGATCTATAAGCTTAAAACAAAGTTCTATAGGCTACCATAGTTAGAACTTTCACTGTGTCAATAATAAAAATAAACAAAAATTTAAATGCTGGTTATGCTGGCAAAACATCTTCAAGGGAAATAATTTTTTCTCCATTATTATTATTATTATTATTATTATTATTATTATTATTATTATTATTATTGTATGCAGCACAACAGAACAAGATGCCATAAGTTTTTGAAACTTTAGACAGAGACAGTCAGGTTTAAAGGTTTAAAACTTCTCCAGACTGGTATCCTCTTGTTTGAGATCTTCCTGAAGGCTTTGCATAAGTATTGGAAGTCACGTGCATAATTCACCCTGTGCTCCAGTTTTCCGATTCAGTCCGCATTCATTCTGACATTTCCTGATAGAAGGAAGCTGATTGGCTGTGACAGCTAGCATGCTACCTATCTTTTGATACAGATGGATTTAGAAGGCAGCAGTCAATTACACCATGTAGGCTGAATACTGAAATGCGTTTTGTTTGCCGCTAAAGCTGATTTATCTGACACATGCAAAACTCGCTCTGCACTTCTAAAAACCTCCCCATTGCTCCACTGAACAGATACGTAGAAAAGCAGTTTGGACCTGCAACTTCAGTACTGCTGCCTTACAGAATTCCCTTAACATTAAACAACATCCACTTTCGAACTGCACAAGATCCCTCCAACGTTTACATCAGAGGTGATTTCCTTTCCCTCTGGTAGGGACCCCATTTTTATACTTTGGCAACTGTGAACCTTAACAATTCATTACATAACCCATTTACCTTTTAATCCAAGTCACACATGGGAAAGGAAGAAGCCGTGTGGGAAGAACATGTGACTGACATTTTTCTCGTTGCATCTAAGAACAGGAGCTTATTTCCATTCCTAATGGGGATGGGAGTTATTAGGTAGACCAGCAGGTATTTTGTCACTGTCATACACACGAGGAGAATTAATGGTCTCTACACTCCCCTCCGTGCCACCCTGTGGGGTAGAGATGACATTTTGCTAACCTCGAGACCTTCATCAAAAGCTTAGTGTAGAACACCAATCACATTGGGACTCACTGAGACAAGTTAGCAGAATTCTGGATTGTTCAGTGAAAATGGAACGGAAATGCAACTTTCAGTATGGTGTAATCATTCAAATAAATCTTTTATTTTTCCCCCATAACACATCATAATTATTAGCACAACTAGAAGGTCACTCTCAACATTTAAAGGCCATCTTGAACTATTATGTAACCATTTGTGGTTTTTTCTATCTCAAAGGGATATAATAAATATGGTGACAAACACCCACAATCCATTAGCATAAGCAAGATCAGAGAAAACGCAAATGAAATGAGACAAAAGGTTGATGAACTTCATAAATCAGGTGTTTTACTACCTGAAAATATCCATCTCCACCACTATGACAATTAGTAAGATGTTTAAAATGACTGGACTTAATAAAGTGCTTGGAAGAGAATGCAAGAAGGTGGATATATTCCCTTCTCCACACACACACACACACACACATGCATGCATGCGCGCATGCACACACGCACACACGCGCACACACACGCACACACACACAAGCGCACGCACACACACACACACACACACACACACACACACACACACACACACACACAGTGAGGAGGATGATTAAAGAGGCAGTGCTTTCTGCAAGACTCCCAGTTGTACAATTGCAGAACTGCAGAAGCTGGCTTAGCTAAATATGCCTGGATCTTTTATTTAAAACTGGGTCCTGTGGTCAGATGAGCAAAAAAACCCAGCTCTCTAACAACAACAACCGGATGAGTTTGAACATGAAAACTTAAAGGTCATACAGAGAAACACCTAATCCCCACTCTCAACTTTGGCAGTGGATGTGTAAAGTTGTGGGTTGTTTTTCCTCAAAGGCCATGGGCATCTTGGGATATGCGACATCACAGACTTAATCGAATATCAGATGATTTAAGATAAACATCTGGCTTCCTCTGCCAGGAAGCTTAGACTGGATTGAGCTGGATTTCGATTCTAGCAGGACAATGACCAGAACATTACTCCAAGTTCTCACAACGTTCCTCTGAACAGATCCAAGTCTTAGCAGTGGCCATTTCAGAGTTGTGACCTACTCAGCACTGAAGATCTCAGGGTGAGCAGTAAGACTCCAATGCACCTGGAGAGATTGTTATTTTAGATAATAAACAACACATTTTACTAATCTCTTTTTGTCGTACAAGTATGCCTATATTTCTGGAAGCCACCAATTCTCTTGTGAGCTAATGCAGTGTACGTTCAACATGCACAATCAACGCAAGTCATCACAATGCTGTCTTTTATTTAAAAACCATCACTGATCTCCTAATTCTCTGTAATGTATTAAACATATCAGAAGTTCGCATTGTATTGTATGCAGTTGTCTGCTTCAAAACATTAAATATATAAAACATGTAGAAATCCAATATGTCGGTGGAGATGTCTTTTGTCTTTTTTCTGTTTGCTGATTATTATATGTTTTTGTGTAATTTCCCACTGGTGTACCGACTATAAAAACCTGTAATCATTTGTTACCCAAGAACATAATGTTCAATTATGGCAATATATGCAATGCAATGTTTCATTTCAGTGCTGGATCTCTTTGACTTTATGGCTTTAAGTTAAATTTAAGGATGCATCCAAATTCATATTTCCTGACTAAATATTTACCCCCCCCCCCCCACACACACACACACACACCTCTCATTGTCTAACAGGATACATAACTGATGCTCCTCTGTGCTCATTGTGATACATTTATGGACAGAGAGAACAGTGGCACCACTGTATATTTTCACAAACACCTTTGGTGTTGGGTTTTTTTTTTTTTTTTTTTGGATCTATGTATCCATGTGAAGGTCAAGAGAAGATGATATATTATAAAGATTGGTTCAACAAAACCAAACTGTTCAGAACCCACTAACTGTCTCTGTCATAGAAATGCCTTCTGGGAATTCAAATCCATAGATGCCTATTTTATAGAATCTCTCTCTCTCTCTCTCTCTTCATTTTTTTAAACATATATATATATATATATATATATATATATTCTTTTTACAGTAAAATTCAGGCATATTACCTGAACCAACAAATGCAATAGATGTGCAATGGGTCTAAGTGGATACACAACTGCAAAGAATATATATAAATAAGAAATCATCCCACTGGACTAAGCTATGCATTTGTGAAAGCTGGAATTCTGGTCCTCTTAACTATACAGCATAAACATACTGTTTCATAAATTAATGAGCATATTTTTGAATCATACAAATACAAACTAAACAACATCTGGAGGTTTTGGCTTTAAATTTATAATTTGTTCATTTCTACAATAATTAATATGCAAAATGGTCCTCTGCATAATTTCACTGAAATGCTGATAAAGAGCCAAAATGTTTTCCTTTATCTTAATTAACCTTTTGTGCAGAGGCTTTGGCTTTGCTGTAGTGGGTATTCAAACTCTGAGGCTTTTCTTTTCTGTCTCGAACTCATATCTAATGGAAAACAAACGTTTTACTGGACCGCTGCAGTGAGTGGACCAGCCTTTAGGGAGTCTCTGTAGGCCTGAGAACATAACCTCAATCATTGCTACTTACTGGGCTGCAAATTCAGACCACAGTCGTGAACTCCGTCCATGTAGGAGAGGAGAAAGGCTGGGGACTTGACAGTGCACAGGGGAAACCAAAGTCACACTTCACGTACACAGGCCTTGTTGCATTATTCCACCGAGTTGGATCTATGAACGGGTTTATCAATCAGTGGATCAGTTTACCAACTTAGTGCATTTTTTTTTTTATCGTTCGTTTATTTATTTAGCATGTTACAGCACCGCCGACTGTGGGTTGATAAGTGAAGAGACAATAGTCAGTTTGAATGACTGAAAATATGCCTTTCGTTTCAACGGACACATCAGCCGAAGTAATTTTTGCCAGCTCACTCTGTCTGCTTCAAGCCTCTTACACCTGAAGTAAGGCCCATGAGTTTGCCCTTATACACTGGCAAAATTGGCCATTCCACAGGATCATGCCACTCTTTTACAGGGAGCTGTGATCAATGAACCGCTCGTTTCCATGTCAATTCACTTTTTCTCTCCATTCTTTCTTTTGGAGAGGTAGTGTTCAGTTACAACTTTTTATTTATTGTCGGTGCCACAAGTAGCTCCCACCAAAATTGTCCAGCAGGACTCTTTTAATGTGAATTTAAAATGCAATCAATCACCTCAAACTATGTGACAAAAAACAACCTGGTTCATATAATGGGAGAACCCTTATTAAATTTGCATTAATGACTAGGACTGATTTGTTTGAGAGGTCTAAAGCAATCTGTAAATGACTGCCAAGGTGCGGGGGGGGGGTGGTCAGGTTTGCATTTTGTGTTTTGCGAGATACGCTCATCATTCTTTCAGATGAGTGGCTAAACTAAAACTAAAGTAAACATGAACTAACCCGCATTAGCCATAGAAGACCATTCAGGCTAGGTATAATTTGGTTTCATTTTACATTATGAAAAGCCAATAGAAAAAAAGAACCATCTCGTCTGTACACACTGTAAGTTAATGATTTTTACTGAGATGTTTATTTAAAAAAAAATGCAGTAGAGCTTAAAATGAAACTTCTAATGAATTTCAAAAATGAAATGTCAAAGACGAAAATAAACCTGGACTGCATGAATCATATTGAAAACAAACCTGTCCTTCGGCAAACACCTAAACTATTTTTAAAAGCATAATCATTCCTGTAGTTCATGAACCAACTGCACGTATGTCTATCCAAATATAAATATCATGTTCTATGTGATATGATACTACCCTACTATACTACCATTGGTTAAGACATAAAAAAAATCCCTCCACCTTTTATTCCCATTTTTTTCATCTTCAAAGTAAATGCAAGGCTCAAAGCCCAAGGTCATGTTTCTGAGCCTCTCCACATAATCAGTTCAGCAGGTGTATTAAACTGATTATCCTCCTGGGAGCCAAGGGTTGTCTGAACGATTCGTGAACGCACCTAATTTCAGTCAAGCCGTGTGCAGCAGGCCTGGTGCTGCTCACCGATTATGTAAATGGCCACAGAGAACAGAGCCCCACCCTCCGAGGGATAGACTGAATGGTGTGTTGGTAAAAGGTGTGTTCTGTCTGAGCGCCATGTGTGGGCCCCGAGCCAAAGGAGGGCAGAGCAGAGAGCATGACATGCAGTCAATTCCGATGTGTTTGTTATGTCTCGTGACTAATTGGAAGTTCTGTCATTCTGTCACACCTCTTGTCAAATGGGGAAAAACCTTTGCTGAATTGCAGTTTTAAGGATATTAATATATACAGCCAGAATGTCTGACAAATATTAGTGCAGGACAAGTGTAACATGTGAGACGTGGTTTGGATTGAAACTAAGGATTTACGATTCTTCTGGCTGTTTAAAACTGCTTTGTGATCCACACCTTCCATATCGTACGTTCTGACATTCTCTCCTTGCTGACAAGATCGTCTGTGCTTGATAGCAACATGCAATGTTTTTACTTTATTTACAGCATAAACTGCAGAGCATGGCATTTCTGTAAAGTGTTATTAATGGTATCCTCTGTTTCTCAGCAATCTCACTAAACAACGATTTGGGGAATTTGGTACGGAGAACTAATCTTGGTGCGTTAAACGTCTTTAAAGTTTTTGTCAAATGGGACCTACTCACATATAGCCACATGAATTGCTTATTAATTTACAAATAAATAAATAAAATGTGCTGTGTTTTTCTGTAGCTCTCTAGCTCCAGTGAGATTTCAGTTATAACTACAGATCAGTGTAGAAAGTACTCAGTGTATCTTCAGTGATATCATTTTAAACAATATCAAATGTCATTTAATTATATCTAATCCAACAGTTTCTTCTCATTAAACAGTACAACTTGGAAGTTCTCAGAACCCACAAAATTCTAAATCGACTGTTTCCTTAAATAGTGAAGTTGCACGGAACTTCCACATTTGCTATCTAAGTAAATACAAGTGTACCCAGATGAACTTTAAGCAACATTTGTTTATTGCATAGAGTTGTGTAAAAATGAACAAAAGTGGGATGGTTAAATGTATCCCACCTTAACAGTGGGGTGGTTCAGCTTCTTTCAGGGACTTCTTTAACAGTAACTTAACTCGACAGAGTAAAACTAAATGAATAACTTGAATGCAAAATTATGTGTAACTTCAGAAACCAGCTGTGGCTCCCTGTCAGCGTAGTAACCCAGGTGTGCTCATGTGCGTCTTTCTTATTGTGACCCCACTGTGTGCCAAACAAAATTTCACTTCCAAAAACATCCAACGGCATCATCCTGAAAATTAACTCGGGTCACCCAGGCAGACACACATGGCTCAGCGTGGAAACTCTGTGGTTTGGTCCTGTTAATTAGTCATGAAGGATCACGTGCTCCCACAAGTCACTGCAGATCTGGATGAAAATGTTTAAACTGTGACTGGAGTTGTCACATTCTCTTCTCGTGAGAGTGAGAGTACTCATTAATACTCAGGAAATGCGCATTGCTTTAGCACCGTCTTAGACAAAGCAACGCTATCTTGTCTATATCTATATCCACATCCACATCAATAGCTTATATTCAATAATCTTTAGTCTTTAGGCTATTAGACTAATTAGCCTACTTAATTCATGGTACCTTTCGAAAGCTCATGGTCTTACTCCTATGATATCCTCACTGGTCGGATACCAGAGTTTCCTCCAGATTCGTTTGCCAAGGGAACGATGGTGAGGAGAACTGACTAAAGACAAGCAGTCTCTTACCCAGACAGGCTGCCAGGTCTCTGTTTGCCCCAGCTAATTCTATGACCTGTAAAATGACCAAATGCAAAGCTTTTTTTGTGCCAGTTCTCCTTCTCTCTGTTACATTTCTTTTTGTGACATCACTAGTGGCCTGGGGCCAGAATTTGAATGAATTATTGAACACTTTAGTGGAGGAAAGTGGCTCACTGTGATTGATTGGAAACTCCATAGGCAAAGCAGAAATGAGTACCAACCCAAGAAAAATTGCCTCTTGTGCTCTGAAGAGGAGGAATCAAACAAGACATGCAGGCCTCGAAGCCAAGAAAGCAGCAGGGATTTCAGAAGTTGTAGACAAAGTCGAGCCTTTCATATTTATGAAGGCAATGGCGAAATGAAACCATTTACCACTGCTTGTCAGCACTGTTTAGGCTCCAAACGCTCGCTGAGAGACGCCTGCAGAGAGAGGAGCTTCATGTCAAAACGAAAGCAGAAAAGGGTGCCGCCTGAAAGGAAAACACAGAGAACAAACAATCTCAAGACAGCTATTACACATCTCATATACAGTTCATATTTGTCCCATCCCATGATGTCTACAAGTATATTGGCTGGCAATTGCCATAAAGACATTGGCAATGACTAAATAACAAAGAAGACTGATTTTGATCAAGCCTAACTTTATACGAATGAAAAAATAACAAACAAAAAAAAAGAGAAGCCTAAAAACTATAGCACATGACGCATCACGTTAAGAGCTTTTATGGACATGAACATTTTCTGGACATGAACTTTTAAGATGATTACGTAACTCAGCAGTGGTGTCTTGTTATATTATTAGGAATATGAAAGAGAAATGTGGGTATTAAAAATCTGAAGTTGTCATAATCAATCAAACAGAGAAACAAAAGTAATTTAGTTTGAGCTTTTGAGGAAATTATGTATAGAAAAAGTGTGTGTGTGTGTGTGTGTGTAAGCATTGTGAGAGTGTGCATTCATGTATCCTTGATTTATGACAGACTGCACAGTGAACTTCTACAGAGAATTCACTGGGTTTGCATTTTCTTTTTATGTCCACACACACACACACACACACACTTACACACACATACTTACACACACACACACACACACACACACACACACATATTCATTATGAATCAGTTCAGCAGCCCTTCATCTACATCCCCTACGCAACAAAACCCAATATCTGAGTGCAGACGCGGACTATTGAACATACTAGAGCAATACGGAATGAGGGAGAGTAGTCGATACAACATGTGTCAGGGGTAGGGGGACGGAGGGGGAGTTAAGCTGAGGGCCACTAGGATGGATGAGGTGCCCCGGACTGCCTCCGAGCTCTGGGTAGCTCCAGTAAATAAAGACCCGCTGGAGGCGGAGACATATAGGTTGAAAATGAGAAGATGGGAGTAACGAGAGAAAGCACAAACACACCCACCCACACAAACACACACACCCATACACACCCACACATATGCGCACACACAAATACACACACGATCACACTGTATATTAAGAGTGTATGTATATGTGCACACAGAGTTTTCCTTTTGTCATGCAGTGCCAGGCAGAAGCAAAGAGACAAACAGCAGAGGGGGGGGGGGGGGGGGGGGGGGGGGGGGGGGGGGGGGGGGGGGGGGGGGGGGGGGGGGGGGGGGGGGGGG